>JAEQBH010006111.1:0-128554 GCA_016808115.1 Tetrastigma voinierianum
GTTGTGCCTTAGGTTAGTGTTTATTGGTGCAAAAACCTAGCATAATTCGCCAGTTACACGATGCTAACTTCAGCATTCCTTTTAGTTATTTTCATGTCTAACTATAATTGTGTATTTTGTAGAAACAAAGAAAACAAGATAAATACAATAGTCGTTGGGGTGAGGACGTCGGATGGCGACGTTGAACGAAGTTCAGTGCATAATAAATCGGTGGAGTCATGAGCCTGGATCTGTTGATAATCTTGATAACTATGCAGATGGATGATCGATCGCGTTGACAATGACGGTTGAACAATCTGGGATCTTAACAGAATGACGCGACGAATCTTCTGGCGTACCGTTCTTATTGACGAAGTTGGGTTAACGAAGCATTTGGATCCGATGTAGGTGTTAATAGCGTTGTGATGACAGTATTGGACTCTGCAGATCTTTTCTGGTTAGACAGACTTCTGGTTATCTTGAGCATTCATTTTGGTGTTCTTGAACATGATGATTTAACATTCTTTAATGACATATTATTGACTTTATGATATTGCAACATTGACTTCAGAATATAATATCTCGAATGATGAAAAGGATTTCACCGTTAGAATCATCTCGCAAAATCTAGCACCCCAGTCGAATTTCATTGCATTCCGAGATTGTTGGAATTTCGTGCTTTTTGAAAAAAAAAGCTACAGTCGAGTACGAGTGTCCACGCGTGGCACCATGTGGTGGGGCACCTGGCCTGCACGTGGCGGGTGCATGAGAGCCGGCTGTGGTAGGGCTGCGTGAGAGGCGGCCTGGCTGAGGCTGGCGTGGGAGGCAGTGGGGGGGGGGCGGGTTGACTCACCCCCAGGTCAGCAAGAGAAAATAATAAAGAAAAGAGGGGAGGAAAGCAAAAACAGAAAAAAAGAAAAAGAAAAAAAAAGAAAAAAAGAAAGGAAAACATAAAAGAAAGAAAAGAAGAGAAAGAAGAAAAGAAGGGAGCAAGAACCAACAGTTTTCTGGTTCACTAACGGCATAAGGATTTAGTAGTGAGTTGGTCTCAAGAGTAGGGGTTTTCTCCTACTCTAGTTATTCTTGTCTAAGGGCCATCCAATGGCCATGGGTTCAACCTTGATAGTAGGGCTGGTTCGTGTTATACTGTGATGGGTTTCTAGATTGTATCCTGGTTCCAGAATTTAAGTTCCGGAACAGGTTGAGTATACTAATATGTGGGATCTAAACATCAAAATCTTCATTGTGTGACATGCTATTTTTTTTTTTTTGGGTTGGAGACTAAAAATCCAGTTTGCATGTTGATTGCTTGATTGAATAACATGCAGTTTGTGTGCAAATGATGTTGATATATGTTAATATGGGTTTTGAATGGATCATATCGGAGGGTTGTCCAATAAATAAATTGATCGGAGGGTTGTCCAATATGTTTTGACATCGGAGGGTTGTACCATGAACATGATCGAAGGTTTTTCCAGTGAAGTTCTCGGAGGGTTGTCCAATGGAATGATTTATAAAGCAAAAATCTTTTGTTTTGAAACAGTTTTCATATATGGCATTGCATGCGTACTTAGGTGGGGGAGTAGCCTTTGTAGAAGCATTTCTCTACTAGGCATTGCTCACCCCGTCGTGGGAAAATGTTTTCAATCTTTTGGAGGTACCAGATGGTGAACACGTTGAGGGATTTAGTTGGGAAGAAGGCGGTTGGCTTTACTTGTGTTTTTGTAAAATTCTAGGTAGAAACCCAGTTTCTGTATATGTAATGAGTTAGAGTTGTAATAAAACTCATTTTTGTATAATTTATATAGTTTAGTAAGTTTTTTCTTGGCTTCTTGATTGCCTTTGTCATAAAAGATTGTTGTATATTGAATTTAGGGTGTTTTAAAAGAAAAGAAAAAGGAAGATGGAGGTGCAAAAATGACCCAGGCTGGCTACTGCCAGTTTTGATTTTGGGTCGCGATAGAGGAAATTCTCTCTGCGCGGCGAGTTTTTTCGGCTATATCGCGCGGGGGGGTCTTGGTGTCGGCGACCGTTTAGTGCAGGCCCGGGTAAGGCATGATCGGTGCAGCGACGGCATGCCTACGGCGGCGGCCGCGGCGACAAAGGCCTATCGCTGACCAGGAGAAATCTACGGCGCGACGGACTGCAGCATCATTGCTGCATTTGCGGTAGAATTTTGATGTTGCGACAGAGTTCAGGCCAAGGGCAGAAGCCCTCTTGTCGCGACAACATATCATGTCGCGATAAGTTGGCGGTCGGGGTACATGTGCGATATAATGTTATATGTCACCGACGAGTTGTCTAAGATAAGGGAAAGTATGTAGCGGGGGTCGATTACATGTCGCGGCGAGTTGACAAAGGGAGATTTTTGTCACGATCAGGATTTTGGTCGCCAGCGATTTGGCCCGCGTCAAAAGTCACCACCCGCAACAAGCTAGGTGTGCGAAGGCCGGTGTGTGCCGACGGCCCGAGCATCGCGACGGGACGCCGCGCGGAAGGGTAGTGCGTGCGGCGATAAGCGTCGGAGCTTACCTGACCTTGTCGAGGGTTGTCACTCCTGAGAGAAGGGGCGGGGAGTGCCAAAGGCGCTCGCACGACCCGATTGGGGAGCGTTCCATCGCGACAGAGATTTCTCTGTCATGATAGACGTGTCCAGTAGCAGAAAAAAAAAATGACCCCCGAGATTTGGGGCGTCACAAACTTGGCTTGTAATCATTTATTGGTAGAAGAGCAACCTTATAGAGTGTAGATTTCAACTTGGAGTTGAATATTGAAGTCATTTGCAGTTTAAACCAGGTTTTTTATTTCTATCTCATCTCCTTCTTTAATTTATGCAGTTTTATGTTTGTCGACAACATGATTTTGTGGATTTTAATGGTTAAAATGTTAGACTAATCATTCTATAGGGTTGGTTATCAGATTTGATGCTGGGTTTATCTAATCTTTTATTGGTTGGTTGATTTGTTAGATCCTTGGAATATTAAGGTTTTGGTTAATTAATTTGTGCGAGTGGATCTTCGATCCTTTACTAGGGTATCCTTAGTTCACGCTTGGACTAGAAAGCTCTAAATAGTTAAGTCTCTTAAGGCATGAATCAATTAATCGGGATTTAGATTAACCTAGTTAAAGAGGTTTAGGGAATTATAGAGTCTGATGCTTGAAGTAGGATTTCACTAGGAGGGGACATGGAGGAAGTATATTAAGTGAGGATTTTAAGAATCATAGCGCGGCCAATTCAAGCAGATGCAGGTAGCTCTATTGCAAGGACGTAACTGTGACCAATAAAGCTCCTTAAAAAATGCCATAGAAAAGTACCGCCTTATCAACTTAGAAGGACGTAATTGTGAATAGGTGGGCCTATCGTGGGATACTTGTACCAATATGGTCATTAAGGCCGTCTTCAAAATTACGGCACTTCTCGCCTTCGGTTACTAACATCTCGAGAGCATACTTGCTCAACCGTGTGAACTCTCTCTGATATTCAGTTACACTTAATTGCCTTTGTTTCAGATTATGAAACTCTCGTCGCATATTGTTTAAATAGATCACGACCCAGCAATGCCTCTTGAACTCATCCCGAGAAGAACCTCCATGTAACTCTCTGATGATGATCCACGGTCAGGAAACCCATCAGCGATAAGCCTCATCTGTATTAGTGAGGTTGCACATTCCAACTTCTCTTTCGTGCAATGCATTTTACACAAGCATTATTTCGGTTCTCGAGTGATTCTGCCATTGAAACCGTCTTCTTTCTTTCCAAAGTTTGCTCGGTCAAGTACCTTGCCATTCTTTCAATGGTGTCGTTGAACAGTGCGGTTAATTTGCCGGCTCTTTGCAATGCCTGAGCTAACTATTGGAGGATACCCATAGTACCCCTTGCTACTTGTTCCTGTTTGTGTATCGATGGAGCATGTGAGGCTTGCCCACCTTCCACACTAGCAGGACTATCTGCACGATTCCCTTAGTCGCCCTAGACCCTAAGGGGACTTATACCACTCATGTTTATCCTATTAAGACCAACAAGATCCGCGTTAGAGTCATGTCATCCCTTTATATTCAAATGCAATGTATGTCAAATACCATTTTCAAAATCCTTTTACAAACTCGTTTACGGCCTTTTTCTAGAAACGCCTAAACCTAGGCTCTGATACCACTAAAGTGTAGCACCCCTTCTCGGTCCGACCCGATTAGCGGATCTTAACCTGTTCCGGGATGCTCATTTAATTCTTTTTATTCACTTTTTATTTATTTTTTATTTTTTATTTTTTTTAAATGTTGAGACCTGAATCCCTGGCTTAACCAGAATGGCGGATATGAACCGGAGCCTAGTTTACTCCGACCGTTTTCATTTATCTTATAAAAACATTTGATTTATGTCATTTCATTTTAAAGTTTTCAATTACGCGAAAGTTGTTTCAAATGGTAGGCTCATAAACATTTACTTTTATAAAATATGTTTACAAAATGGCAAGTCATGCCTTTACAAAATGATATACAAAACATTTGGATTAATAATTTGTTCACAAAATATCATGTTCAAAAGAAATGATATGCATATGTGGGGTATATACTTATGCGCGCAACTTTCTATGATTTTGCGCTTCTTGATCTTGCCTTCTTTCTGATTTTCAGAAACACCTGCATAGATAAAAACTACACGCTAAGCATTTTAATGCTTAGTGGTTCTATACAGTTCTATTTCAATTTCCAATTTAACACAACATGCATTTCTCATAAAACCATGCCTTTCATATCAAACTATGCTCATGCTTATTCTTTTTCACATGCTTTCACTTTACAAATCATTGATCATATTAAAATATGCATTTTCACATGCAACAAATCATTTAACTCAATCCATGAGATTCAAACATATACTCCCAAGGATGTATTTAGTTTACAAATCCCATTTACACTCATCAAAGTTTGTTATTTCACTTTGTCTATACAATTCACATTCATGACAGATTAAAGTTTGGTAAGATTGCGTCATTTTTGTCATTCGGTAATGTGTACATTTAACAATTTGGTCTCCCATGTTGATGGATGCGATTAATTACCACCATGTGGTCATTTAAAAATACCGTACACCATTATGGCGATTTTTGGTGGTGCATCATGCTAATAGGACATTGAACAATTCCGGTTTGCCTTCATGGCGCGGATGTCGATTGGTGCATCCGCCATGTTGGTCGTTGATGTATCGATTCAATTCAAGATGTAAGAATTGACGATTCGTTTTACAATTACCGATTAATGCATATGCAGTGGTATCAAAACATTTGAATATCACATTTCAAATCATATGCATAATATCATTTCAAGGATATACTCATTCCATATACTCGTTTTTTCAAGTTTATTTAGTAATTACGAACACTTGAAATGAATATAATTTCGATTGAACAAGGACTAACAATACTTGAATTGGAACCAGAGTCGAAGAACTAACTTAGAAAGGTATGCGGCTCTCGTTCTCTTTCTTCGATCTCGATCTAGGTTAGGTGATCTTTATTAGCTGCGTGACATAAATACATACTTTTAGTGGGTAAACAATTATCACTTAACAAGTCGGTTCACCTCGCGAGTGCGTGCCCTTTTCACTTAGTTTTATTCTTATTTGAACCCTCATTAGTCATTTATTGGGTTCTTATATTATCAGTGTATGAAAACTAGACTTTCGAAACAACAATCCAAAAATTTATTCTACGCCGCGGAGTACCCGAGGGGTGCCATTTTGGTACCTCAGCCTCGCCGCGGCAAGGGCATCCCACGCCTTAGCGTAGGTCTACGTCGTGGTGTGGGTTCCCTACACTGCGACGTAGGAGCCTGATTTTTGCCCAAAATTTCCAGTTTTTCTCCTTTTTGCGATTTCCTCTAAAAATCCTCAAAATCCCAAAACAAAACATGGGAATCACTCCCAATAACATCCTAATATCATCCCCAAACCAACTTGATAGGCAAAACCCGTTGGATGGATTATTGGGTTTTCTTTCAAACATCAAATACTCTTTCTAGGGTTTGGTTCTTACGTTAAATCCCTTTGCACTTGAAGCCCTAGCCTTTTTCATTCTTCCTTCTTGTAAGATCTTGCCTGAGTATGGAGAGATTCACACCACTCTCCAACTATTCCAAAACCACATCTTTTTTCTCCTCTCCCACTCTCAAAAGCGTTTTGCCCAGATACAAAATGTGCTCTTAAAGGTCACATTTGGTCTTATTTCTCTGTTAAGTGTAAGGCCGTGTTTGGCTTGCACACAAATTCCAATTTCTCATTTTCTCCTTTTGGTCTTCATTTCACTTTCATTTTATCATTTAATTCACTTTTGCATTAGCTTATTCTATTCTTAACCCTTAGGTCCTCATTTACCAATTCAAATTTGCCACAACACTTAGGTTATTTAAGGTTCGATCATTTAATCACTTTGTATATAACATTTAAATATGCTCCCACATATATTCATTTCAGATTTCTGATTTATCGATTTTCACGGAAAAACCCGAGTTTAGCTCAGTCGTACATGGAATATATAATAAAATTATTATAAAAATTTTAGGGTATTTTTGGGGCGTTACAGTACTTCGAGATTAGGATGCTCACATAGCTTCCCTAGTTTCTTCTATTTTAGAGGAAGGCATAAAACTCGCGCCAATTCTATCACGGAGATTGGCATGAAACTTGCGCACTATGGCAGCTACTTTAAGATCAGGATGCTGACACAACTTCTCCCAGTTTCTTCTATTGTGGAGGAAGGCTTGAAAGTTGAGGTTGTTCCTTAGGAACCCCCTCTCAGGCACAAATTGTCACACACTGAGACTGTCATACTTTTCTTTTGCCACTTGAGAGATAAACTTTCTAAGGTTTAGAGGTGGTGGAGGAGGTGTGGCACCTTTATAACCGGTCTTTCTTTTCTTAGGAGCCATGAATAGTCACTCAAAAATTTTGATGAATATTTGGCAGGGCACAACTTTTTTTGCTCTTCAAATACTAACTCAGCTCTTCCAAAAATCCTCTACTAAACACAAACCAAACACCCTAACGAAACCCAACCCCAAAGTCCAATCACAATCTGTCCCAACTGAACACACTAGTTGTTCTTAAAAAAAAAACTTTAACTATGGAGGCTAGGGTTTATAGGTCGAGGAGGTGAATGAAATGGGATGTGAAGGATGTGGTGATGTGTTTGTGGATATGGAAGAGGTGTCATGTCATGAAATCACTGTAGTTTTCAAAACATAGGGTCCTCATAAACGTTTGATGTTGTGACATGGCCGAAAGTGCACAAATATAGGATTTTAAGATGACTTCATGTCGCGGCATGCTAAAGTTGATGTCGCGACATGGTCGAGCATGAGCAAAAACAGGGTTCAACTTAAAGCCCAATGTATCGACATGTTGGAAATGATTTCGAGACATGACTGAGATTTCATTGAATTTTTCCTACTTTCCTTTGCATTTGAAACCTCAATTCCTTTAGACACTTCAATTTCAATTCCTTCTATTTGAAACCTTCTCGACTCATATCATTCAAAGTCTTAGTTCTTGAAACTCTTCAAATATCTATTATCCTTCTAATTCTCTCTCAAGATCACTCATGTATATTCTTCCGATTCATTTTCCCTACCAATGCTCTTTTCTTGTATCACTACGAAACCTGAAACTAAAACACACTAAAAAAAAAACATAAACATATCTAGGAACACAAAACTAAATATAAAAAAAGAGAAACAGGATCCTCACAAAACTTGGGTTGACCCCCAATAAGTGCTAAGTTTAGTGTCGCTAGCTCGAGCAAGCCGCATCTCAGTGGTGGTTACACAACATAAAAAAGACCTTACTCCTTCAATTGGATGCTTCCTTCCAGAACTGGTCTCTCTCTAATATTGACCATTCACTTTGAACTCTTGACAATCATCGGATCTCAAACCAATGGCACCATAAGGGCTAACTAAAAATACCGAGTATTGCCCCGACCATCTAGACTTCAACTTTCTTGGAAAAACTAATCGAGTTGAAAGAAATTACCTATCACCTTCTTTGAATGTCTCCTTCACAATATGCTTGCCATGCGACTTCTTCGTTTTATCCTTGTAAATTCGGGAATTCTCATAAACTTCATTCCGAATCTCCTCAAGCTCATTCAATTGAAGAAGTCGCCTTTCTCCCACATGTTCAAGTCAAAGTTTAACTTCTTAATTATGCAAATACTCGGGTGTTCCAAGCTCAACTGTAGCACCTTCTTGATCCTACCGGGTTAGGCGGAGTCAGAGCGGGATCCAGAGATGCTCTGATACCACTTAAATGTGTAGCACCCCTTCTTTGATCTGACCCGATTGGCGAATTAAGCGCCGGGATCCCAGGTTACGTAAACCTTTTATCAAATACATTTAATTAATATAAGCGTTTTCATTCTCAAATATTTGCAGAAGTGATTTCAATTTAGGGCAAGCCCATAAACATTTACAAATTCAATGCAATTGCTTTACAAAATATGCATTTAACCAAAAATGTCATTTTATGCCGTTTACAATATAATATCCAAAATCGTATTCAGATATAGGTATAAAAATAATTTCGGAGTTGAACTCCTTTTGTTTACAAAACAATGTCATGCTGAAATGGTGGGAGAAGCTACTTGTGTGAAGCATACTCCATGAACTTTAAGATGACTCACGAGGTCCTCGACCTTGAGGTTGCTGTCAGCTGCTATCGCTCGGTACTGCGCGTGATGAAACAATGCGCTAAGCGTTTTCCGTAGCGAGCGTGGTTCTTTATCTGAATTCCATTATTAGTTTGGGTTTAAATTAGTCATGTGAATTTTTCTTAACAAAACTTTCAAATCTTTTAGTTGATCAATGTGATACAATACATATACTTATTTCATATCTCTGATCATTTATGGTTCATTGATCATTCCAAATATACACTTTTCGTATGTAATAAATCATTTATACCGTCATACATTTCTGATACTTTTTCATTTCAATTTGCAATCATGTTTCAATTCCAATATGTCCAATAATCTCAAGAAGATCAGATTTAGTTATGCCCTTACGAATTTAACCTATGTTTCGGGATACGAGGATATCGGAATCAAACCGCGTCCCATTAGGTTGTAGGCCAGATCTCAAAACATTGTTTTAAAACCTGATTCGAGTTCTAATGTTTGGGGCGCATTGTAGTTATTAAATCAATTCATGAACACTATCAATATTGTCAGAGGCTGCTTGATCGGGTAACACATCAAACACCTTTGTTCGCGATCTTGTAATTTGGCCCTTATTGGTATACGATCTATTCTTAATGCAGATAAACGGTTAACATTCTATTAAGGGTGTTCAAATCCTTTATAGAAAAACAGTACAATATGTACATTTGTATAGCGATTTTATTTTCAATATTCATGCAATTTTGCATACAAACATTTCCTGTCCAATTGCCTGAATCAATTAAAACAATTCAATAAGTTTTTCTTATACATTTAGAATAAGCATTTCAAATCTTGAAACGAGAATAGGAGAAGATAGAATAAACCAATCTATCTCTTTCTTTTTGCCTTGTCTTCAATCTCGGTCCTAGGTTAGGTGATCCTTACCGGCCCCTAGCAAATCACACACACCACATTTAGTAAACTAGCACTATTCACACTTAACGAATATCGCTTCGCCGAGGCGGCGAGGTATGATACATTTTTCATTCAGTTTTATCCTTATCTGAACCCCCATTAATCATTTATTAGGGTTCCTATACTATCGATGTACGAATGAGACTTATGATGCAAAGGTACAAAAATCGAAATTTCAGCTGGAAGCATCAGTCTGGAATGCCACTTTGATCGATAAAACGATCCTTCGGCTGTGAATGAATGGGTGCCACTTTGATTGATGCTGTGCCACTTTGCCCTCGACCATGGAGTGCGGTACCGGTTTGATGGGTACCCGATACATGGGTTCTACCCGGAAATAGCGAGATTTTGTCATTTTCACCCATTTTCTTGATAAACCTCCTCGAATCCATCTTGCTTCAAAACCCGCCCCTGGAATCCACCCAAAGCAACTCTGAAAGTGGTTTAGCACCAATAAAAACCCATTTTTCTTAAGTTAGGGCTTTTCCCCAAAATCAAAATCACAAAGAGGAAAGCTAGGGTTTGATTTCTTACCTTGAATCTCTTCTATCTTCTCTTGTAGGTTGCTTGATTTCTTAGAAGCAAGAAGGAGGAAAAAATCCCACCTAGAACTTGATCTTTCCCAAGCCTTAGCTCTTCTCCCCCTTTTCCTCTCTTTCACTCCCATAAATGTGTTTGCTTCAAATGAGCACCATTAGACCACTTTTGGTCTTTAAATCCCATTTAAGTGTAAGGCCATGTTTGGCCTACACACAAATTCCATTTCTCCCTTTTTTCTCCTTTTTGGTCTTCAAGCCTTTATTTCTTTAAAGCCTTGTTTGGCTTACCAAAACGCATTTTTGAGTTAAGTTCTCCTAATTTACTATATAGCTCACATTTCATTTTATTTGCACTACAACTCTCATTAATCACACTTAGACATATAAACTTATTTACAATTGACCCTTAGGTCCTCATTTTACAAATTTTCAAAATTGCCCTTTTTCACTTGGGTAAATTTTCGGGTTTAATTAGTTCTCATTTAGCATATAATATTTACATATGCTCACATATTCATTTCACATTTCACAATTTATCAGTTTTCCTAGAAAAACCCAAGTTTGGCTCAATTCATACTCGAAATATATAATAAAATTATTATAAAAATTCTAGTATTTTTGGGGAGTTACACAACCAGTAAGTGAAAAGCTTTGCCAAAAATCAATCGTTATGGAGATATTTCAATCGGCATCTTGTACGCGGTCCGATAAACCCATAGCGCATCTTCCAATCTCATTGACTAATATCTTCTATTTGTGTTCATCGTCTTCTCTAAAATCCTCTTTAATTCCAGGTTAGTGATCTTCGCTTGGCCATTTGATTGTGAATGATATGCCACTGCCTTTTGGTGCTTTACCCTATACCTAACCATAAGATCTTCAAACACCTTATTGCAAAAATGGGTTCCTTCATCACTGACTATTGCTCATGGTGCACCAAAACGAGTAAGAATGTCTTTGTACACAAACTTTACCATTGTTTTCGCATCATTTTTCGATGTTGCAATGGCTTCTACCCACTTTGAAACGTAATCAACCGTGACAAGGATGTAAAGATTTCCTTTAGATGGAGGGAATAAGCCTATGAAATTAATGCCCCAAACATCAAAGATTTCTACTTCCAACATATTGTTCAAAGGCATCTTATCCCTTCGCGAAATATTCCCTACCCTCTAGCATCGATCACATCTTTTAACATATTCAAAACAGTCTTGGAAGATAGTCGACCAATAAAAGCCACAATCTAAAACCTTTTGAGATGTTTCAAGGGTCCATGTGGCCTTCATATGATGAGAAGTGACAATGAGCAAGGATCATATCATATTCTTCCTCCAGGACACATCTCTTTATCATTTGATTTGCACATCTTCGGAAAAGGAGATGATCATCCCATTGGTAACTGTAAGACCCGAGAAATTCCAATTTTTGGAAAAAGGGCAAAATCGTAATTTCGGTTAAAAATTCGTAATTTATTCTCTAGATATCGGATGTGAAATGGATTATGCAGATTGGAATCATCTGTGAAATCTAGCTGTACGTAAAATTTCGTCGAAATTGAGATAGTTGGAATTTGCACGTTTTGAGGCATGTCAGCGTTTTAGTCAAGTAAAAAGCAGTTTTCGATCTTGTGAAAGTCGCATGTAACAGCATAACTCATGTGCCATAAGTTGTATGAGTAGAGAAATAATGAAAATGGACGGCCGAGATAGTCTTAGAATGTCAAAAGCTTGGAAATGAGAAAGGCATAATGAGTCAATTTGGAATTTGATTTAAAGTACGAAAATGACAAAATAGTGTACAGGACTCTTCTTCTTCCTTTAAACCAAGACAAAACGTGAATTTGGGCAGAGGGTTGATCCAGTAGCCGAAAATGGAGATTTTATTTAGAGAGAGAGAAACTTCTCTTTAAAATATCGCGATCAGGCCAGTCGGCGGAGTCTTCGGAGACGAAGGAAGCTGCCGCGGAGGGCTTAGCGTGGAGTACAGTTTAGGGAGTTTCCTCAGGCCGAGAGGTAGGGGTTTCTCCCTATTTGGGTTTTATTCCTTCTTTAAGTACTTTACGAATGTTTGGTCGATTGAGCCGTGGTAGTTTGATGGAGTCCTGAGCAGGGCCAGAATTGATATGAATTTTTGAAATCCCGATGGTGCAATGAAATTGATGACCCGCGGCTGGTTTTGGTGTTAAATTGTGCTTTTACATGATAAATCATGTATTATTTGATTGGAATGAGGCCGGAAATAGGCGAGTGAAATGCGAGTTCCTGAAAGTGAGCAGATGAATTAATGATTTTCGGGAATAATGTAGGGTTTCACTATTCCACTAGCAGATATTCTCAAAAATATATTTTGTGTGAAAATGTGTTTGATCGAGTGATTGAGTTAAGTGCTCAAGTGTTTGATCATTAGCCCAGTGAGCTAATTTTGATGTATAAATGAGAATTTACATGACATGATTGTGGGTGAATGTTTTGTAAATATATGCATGTTTATGTATTTACATGGAGTAAATTGTATTGGAATTAAGCGTCAATGCGTGTATGCCTTTGGAACACCCTAGGACTATAGGAGTGAGTGCATGAGATGAGTCTAGAGAAAATGGTTTGGAGGGTTGTCTAAAATGTTAATTATCGGAGGGTAGTCCAAACAAACAAAAAAATATCAATCGTCGGAGAAGGACCAATTGATATACATCGGAGGGTAGTCTATAAATAATATCAATTTTGGGGCGGTGATTGATATACACATCGAAGGGTTGTCCACAAACAAACAAAATAATAATTCTCATACGAGGCTTAGGCGAGTGTGAAGTCGTGAGGACCGAGTGCGGATGATAGTTAGACATTCAAGTAGGATCATGCATTTGAATGTGTGTTTATTTTGGAACATTGCGCATAGTGAGAAGTAGTCCTTGGGCGATTCCTGCGAGCGATGGCGCTCACCTGTCTAGGGATATTTTTCACAGTCTGGGTGCGTGCGAGGGGACGGCTCGTCCTAGAGACTAGGTTGTGAAGAAAGCCGGGTTGTGGCTTTGATGATTTTATACATGTATTAGAATTCTCTAATTTGGATATATGTGTTGTATAAGAGTAAAATATTTGAACTCTTGTAACTATTGAATATAGTTGGATTCATAGTTGGTATGTATGATGAGTATTGTTTATGGGCCCAAGTGGCCGTTTTACTCATGTGATGATATATTGGACTGTTTGGGACAGGTTTATACAGGTATTGTATTTGGGTAGAGCTCCCCGTACAAAGGAGACTTTGCTCGATTTTCGTGAAAAATGTCGGGTCCCAGAGCATTCAAAGGGCATTCGCGAGGTTGGTGGTCAGCGGACCGGGTTTTGGGGTGTCACAGTAACACTTCATGTCATGGAGAAATTTCTTTTTTTGTTGGGACGTTAGGTCGAGTGATAACACTTTCCAAGCCAAAAGTTTACAATATCCACGTACCAAGGCGTATAAGTATCAACTCTAAACAATTGCTTATCCAGGAAAGACTCATCAATATCCTTGGGATCTTCAATACATTTTTCAGCTCATCAATATCCTTGGGATCTTCAATACCTTTTTTAGCTTCTAATCTGGACAAATGGGTAGCAACCACATTCTTAGTTCCCTTCTTATCTCCGATTTCAACATTAAACTTCTGAAGCAAGAGTACCCATCTAATCAATCTAGGTTTAACATCCTTTTTCAACATAAGATATTTGATAGTAGCATGATTAGTGTAGATGACCACCTTAGCTCCAATGATATAGGGTTTAAACTTATCACATGAATAGACCCATGACATCTCTTTTACATTGTGTGTAATTCTCGAGGCGTCATTGATGTCTTAGCGTAGTAGATAGCTTGGAAAATCTTATCATGTTGCTAACGCGCGATGGCGTAGTCACTTGAATCACACATGATTTCAAATGGTAGGCTCCAATCAAGTGCTGACATAATGGGAGAGGAAATGAGCCACTTCTTGATCTCGTTGAAAGCTTCAATACATGCCTCATCAAAAGCAAATACTGCATCTTTCTCTAGCAACTTACATAATAGTCTCACAATCTTTGAAAAGTCTTTTATGAACCGCTTATAGAAACCTGCATGCCCATGGAAATTCCTCACACCTCTAACTGTAGTGGGTGGTACAAGGGTCTTAATGGTAGAAACTTTAGCTGTATCCACTTCTAATCTGTCTTTTGACACACTGTGCCCAAGAACAATGCCATCTTGCACCATGAAATGACATTTTTCCTAGTTAAGAACAAGATTCCTTTCCTTGCATCGCTCTAAAACCAAACCCAAATTGTGGAGACAATGATCAAATGAGTATCTGAACATCGAAAAATCATCCATGAAGACTTCCATTATATTCTCAACCATATTTGCAAAGATAGCCATCATACATCGTTGAAAAGTAGCGGATGCATTACACAGACCAAATGGCATCCTTCGGAATGCAAATGTCCCATTAAGATACGTGAAAGTTGTCTTCTCTTTGTCTTCTAAAGAAATGATGATTTGGTTATATCTGAAATACCCATCCAAAAAGAAATAGAAAGCATGTTCCGCTAATCTATTAAGCATTTGGTCTATGAAAGGCAAGGGGAAGTGATCCTTCCTCGTGGCCTTATTGAGCTTTCAATAATCAATACACATTCGCCATCCTAAAACTGTATGAGTAGAAATGAGCTAATCTTTATCATTCTTCACCACAATCATGCCATCCTTCTTTGGAACCACTGAAATCTTTGGACTAACCAATTTGCTCGGAAACGCATATATAAACCCAGTATGGAGACATTTGAGGACTTATTTCTTTACAAATTCTTTCCTAGAGGGATTAAACCGCCTTTGGTGCTCAACTGAAAGTGTACTCTTCCTCCATCAGGATCTTATGCATACAAATCGAAGGACTAATG
The DNA here is from genome assembly GCA_016808115.1 of Tetrastigma voinierianum. Lineage (NCBI taxonomy): Eukaryota > Viridiplantae > Streptophyta > Magnoliopsida > Vitales > Vitaceae > Tetrastigma > Tetrastigma voinierianum. Next base: position 15,061 of record JAEQBH010006111.1, read on the forward strand.
CCTTTAATATCTTCGATGGACCATGCAAAAGCTTCCATGTTCTTCTTTAGTACCTCTAGTAACTTGGTCTCCATATTCTTGTTCAAAGTTGAAGAATGATCCGCGGGTTTTTGTGCCATTTTCACCCAAAAATGCATAATGAAGATTCTCGAGCAACTTTTTAAGTACCAACCCATTAGGTGTCTTTTTTTTCTTCTTCAATCACAACAATATCTTCATTTTCATTTATGGCAAGAATAGTCTTTGATATTTCTTGAACTACAAATGGATGCTCAAACTCTAAATCATTCATAGATAGTGACTTAGTAAAACACTTCTCCAAAGGATCTCCTTTAATCATAACACATCATCAATGGATGGGATTAAGCTATATTTTCCATACAAGTTCCTTTGTCATCATCGACAAATCCCGATCTTAGTAAGATTGAACTTCACTTCTTCATCACCGACTCTCGGTGTCAACTCTCCGTTTTTTACATCAATTAAAGCTTATTCAGTGGCAAAAAAATGACCTTCCTAAAATGATTGGAACTTCTCTATCTTCTTCCATTTCTAAAACAACAAAGTCTACTAGAAAGATCAACTTATCAACTTTTACAAGCATATCTTCAAGGATACCCTAAGGATAAGTCAACGAACGATCGACCATCTGAATAAACGATGTAGTGGGGGTTACCTCACCTAAATTTAGCTTTTTCACAATAGATAATGACATAATATTAATACTAGCTCCCAAGTCACATAAAGCTTTCTTGAAAGTATGTTCACTAATAGCATAAGGAATAGGGAAGCTTCCTGGATCCCTAAGCTTTTTTGAAAGCTTTCTCTGAATTATTACACTACAGTTCTCTAATATACTAACTGTTCCATAAGCATCAAGCTTCTTTTTGTTACTCATAAGCTCTTTCATGAACTTAACATAGTTGGGCATTTGGGCTAAAGCGTCCACAAACGGTATGTTCACTTCAAGCTTCTTGAACATATTTAAAAATTTAGCAAATTTCCCATCCAACTTAGCTTTTCTGAATCTTTGTGGAAACGGAAAATGTGGGACAATTGGGGAGGGTTTGTTGGGAAATAGAATTCTTCCTGGTGTGAACTTTTCATTATCTTTCTTTTCCTCCTTCTTGTCTATTTTAACTTCTTCTTTCTCGATTTCAACTTTCTCATTTTCAACATCTTTTGAATCTCCAAGCTCTTCTCCACTCCTTAGAGTGATGGCCATGCAATCTTTAGGATTCTTCTTCATATCGCTCGAGAAAGATATGGAAGAACTCTCTTTCATTGAATGGGCTAGCTGCCCCACTTGAGTCTTAAAGTTCTTCAAATATGCACCCATATTTGCTTGGTTAGTTTCCAAGTTAGTGATTTGACTATCATTGTTCTTTTTCATGTCATTGAAAAGATGTAAAACACTTTCTTCAAAACCGGGCTACCTTCTTTGCCCTTGATAATTGCAGCTCAAAGCTCCTTGTCCTTGAAATTCAGGAGGCGCATTAGTAACGCTCAATTAAGGAGGAACATGTGGAACAATTGCTTGATTCCCATATGAGAGATTCTCATGATTTCTCAACCTGAATGATATTGAGTATGCAAATTGTTGTTGGGTCAAAAACACTAATAGCCTCTGTTGTTCTAAGTTGGGTTTCCTCTACATGAGATGTAGGATTTGCCATAATGGCCCCTTGAGCTTGCATGTATGCTATTTCCCCCATAGTAGGCTCTATTGGAGTTTATTGATTTAGCTTGGTCATCAAAGCATCAAATTTTGCTTCTAAGGAAGATACTCTATCCAATTCCAAGATTCCACCTTGTCTTTTCCAATGGGTCTCTCGGATGAGGCTTGGTAGTAATTCTTTGCCAACTCCTCAAAAAGCTTATTTGCTTCCATGGACGTCTTGCTTGTAATAGAACCTCTAAAGCTACATCTATTAAGGCTCTAGTTGAATAATTTAGCTCATTGTACAAGGTTTGCACTTAAGACCAAAGCTCATACCCATGTTGTGGGCATTTTCTTAGCAATTATATGAAACAATCCCATGCATCATATAAAGTCTCTTGATCACCTTGTCTAAACTGTGTTATCTCGGCTCTAAGTTAAGAAGTGAGTTGGGTTGGAAAGAATTTTGTCAAAAATGCTTTAACCATTTCCTCTCATGTTTCAATTGATCCTTGAGCTAGGTTGTGGAACCAATTCCTAGCTTTCTCCTTAAGGGAAAAGAGAAAAAGTTTCAATTTAATCACATTGTGAACTACCCCATTCATCTTTATTATATCACACAACTTGAGAAATTTTGACAGGTTCGTATTTGGATCTTCTGAAGGATTGCCACAAATTTCGACGGTTGTACTATTGAAATCAAACTAGGCTTCAACTCAAAATTGTTTGCATTAATAATCTGCTGTCGAATTCTCGAATAATTATCATAAAGCATAGGCTTCCAACAATCTCCCAAGGTTAGTTCTTTGATTCTAGACAAATCATTTTTGTCATTGTTCTCTTCATTGTATCTATCATTCTAGATGTCTTCGATTCTAAATTGTTCCACTTTTGACTTTTTCAGTTTTCTCAAAGTCTTCTTAAGCTCAAGGTCAAAAGGTAATAACTCAAAAGTCAGCTTTCTATGCATGCAACTAAATACCTGAAAACACAAAACACACCTAGACATAGAAAATAAGCAAACAGAATACAAAGAAAAACAAAAGAAAAAATAACAAAAATAAAATAAATATTCACAAAAGAAAATAAGGCTCAAATTAGAAAACTTTTTATTCACCAAAATATCAATCCAAACATCAAAACCTGCTGCTCCTGTAGGCCAAAAAACTTGTTAGGAGTCTTATACGTGTTATATAACATGATTACTAAATGCCACAATTGCATGGGCTAAAAGTAATAAAGTGATTTTCAATTTAAAAACCGGTTATCGATCCCATGGGGAAGGGAGGTTTTTGATGGGGACTAAATACCCCAGTTACTAGATCTTTTCACTATATGAGCAGATTAATGATTTGGAGAAGGATTTTCAAAATAAATCTAAAAACAAAACAAAGTAAAAACAGAGGAAAGATTAATGCTCAATTGCAAGGAATGAATCAAAATTGAAGAAAGGACTCAAGGGTAAAAGATACTAGGGTTGATTGTTGCAATTGATGCATTTTGATTTATATGTATTAAGCAATGGTTAAGTGAAATTATACTTGTGTCGGTACAAGGAAAAGGTTATGAGGTTTACACTCTCGTGTCTCCCCTTCTCACACCAACTTCCTATTCACCGCTAAGTCCTTCTAGGTCATTGAATGTGGCACTTTTCTAAGGAAACTCTTTCCTTACGTGTTTTATACTCCTCTAGGTCCATGCAATAAAACTACTCGAACTATGCTAGAACTGATCACCGCTAGGTCCATACGATCCTCACACAATGCCAAATTAGTGTCTTACCCTAATGAAATTCACTTAGCACTTGACATTTCTAGTTCCTTAAATTTCTTTGATTAAGTTAAGTTGATTACTTCAATTGAAACACATTGGCATGAAATGGTTAAAGCCCAAAGGGTTGTACTATAGGCTTAGCAAGTAAATATCTCTTAAATCAGTCTCAAATACATTTTCCATCACAAAATCAATTGAAAGAAACCATAATAATCAAGAATTACACCAACTAACATCAACATAAGCATATATTCACAAAGCCATTCTAAAAAGGATATAAATCAAGCATCAATTTTAACAATCAACTCTAGAGAATGTTTAGTTACTCATTACAACCCACAAATCCAATGAAATCATGTTTATTACACACAAAAAATTAAAAAGAAAGATGAGGAAAAAAGTCAAAGTTAGAGATATTAAACAAAATAGATGATGGAGAACTCTTGGAACTTTGATTCTAGCTACAAGAGGTCCTCTAGCTGGTTGATTCCTCAAAATCTTCAAATCTAAAGAAAAAATACACTAAAATTGTAATCCTAAGTTGATTGAAGAGAGATGTGAGAAACCCTAAGAATAGTGTGTTCTTGCCTCAAAATCCAAACCTTAATCATTATTACAAAAGATGAATATATAGTCCTTAGAAAATGGGTCGAAACTGGGCCAAAAATAGAAAGAATTTAGGTTGCCCAACGATGTCATGTCGTGACATGAAGGGCTCTTATGTCATGACATGATTGCATTGTATGCTCAAAAATGTCTTTATAGGGGTGGCCATGTTGTGACATCATAAGTAGCTATGTTATGACATGGCTGAATGTAAAATTGTAGTAAGAGAGGGTTGAATGTCGTGACATGAGTACCCATGCATGTCGCGACATGGAGCTTGCAACAAGAATTGTACTTCAAATTTTCTTCCATATTTTCTATTTTTTCTTGCCTTTTCTTTGTTTTTTGTAAAACAAAAGCCAAGAGGAGGTTTAGTGTAGATTGGAGTGATTAGGGTGTGAATTCAGCATTAAAAGCTCAATATAATAAAGAAATTAATGCTTAAATGCTAATATAATTCAAACCTAACAAATTTTTTTTTTCAAAACTCTTGTTACTTCTAATTTTATATCATTATCTTCACTTGATGATGAACTTGGTCTATTTGAGTGATGAGAAGATTTCTCCATAAGATTATCTATTATAAAAAATAAAACATAAAAACATAATCAAGTAGTTATAACAATGTACAATGAATAATTAACAACATTGTATTTGCTTCAATTATCATGCAAAACTAACAATAACACTCATTTCAAATCTTAATAGTCGAGACAATTTAATCTAAGATTATTCTTAATTAATTGTAAGGAGAGAGTCTTACAAGTTAAAATGCATCGAATATCCAAAACATCAAATCATATGTACATCATTACAATCACCTGAAAAAATGGAGCAGATGCATTCTAAAAATTCAAAATAAATATCTAAAGTCGTTTTTTCAAACGTTGGATCTATAATATTCACTCTTGATCCCTTTCCATTTCCACTGAAACCACTCTTTACTATTTCTTCTTACAAAATGCATTAATTGCAACTAAGGACAAAAATATCACAATATTTCGCTTAAATATCGGATATCAGGGGTTCAACATGCTAAATGGATCGATAATCGATTTACCAAAATGTCCTCAACAAATTATAATATCTTGGAAATCTCAATAAAATCCTGATTATCCAAAAATATCGTGGTCAATGAAAATATCATGGTCAAACCCCTTTTCTATTCTCCCACACTTTATTTCTTCATGTCATTATGCATGCACGTCTCCATTTCATCACTTCATTGTTTCTTATGATGCTTTAACTCTTGGGTACATCGTACACCTCCATTTTTTTTTTTACTTTGAAATAAATTTAATTAAAGAAAGATAATAAAGTCGTTGTTCTCGTGGATGTAGGCAAACTGCTGAACTATGTAAAATCTGTTTGTATTCTTCTTTTTTTCTTCTCGATTCTTATCACCATTGTTGCTGGTCGCATGAACCTAGAATGATCATCGATGAAGGTCGCGTAAAATTCTTACCTCACCCATAGTCATGGTTTGTTTTAGATCTCTGAGTCGCCAATGGTCAAATTCCCCAACAGTTTTGTTTAAACAGGCCCACACGTCTTTTTAGTTTGCTTAGAAGTGACACATATTTGAGATTTACTTAAGCATGAATAATCAATATTATTTACAAGGCCTTGAGATTGAATCTTTTTAAGGTATCCACTACTAACATGTCCTAATCTAGCATGACAAATATCATAGGAACCAACCAAGTAAGTAGAAGAAGAGGAATTTCCATTCATAACTTTAGAAATATTGAGCACAAAGAGCCCTTGATTACAAAACCCTTTTCCCACAAATACATTATTTTTTGTCATTATAATCTTATCATATTCAAATGACACTTTAATCTCTACTTTTCCCAATATAGCAACAAATACTAAATTTGCTCTAATATTATGAACATGCAGCACCACATTCAAAATTTAGAGTCTTTTCGAGAGCGAGAACTTTGCGTAACATTGCATTTCACGAAAGCTTGGGTTGTGTGAGAGTCGCCTGAAGTAAACTGACGCACTAAGTCGTCACTCTTTGGAGTGTAGGAGGTAAGCGTATAGGTTTGCACAAATATGCCTTGTTGCACTAGAGTCACGACCAGTGCTTGGAATTAGTCGTAATGTTAGGCTTGTGAGACAGCGACAAACTGATATGTCGTCCTAACTGACCCAGAGTTGGGCATAAGGATTTCCATTGTTTCTATTTTTTACTCTATTTATACATTGGGTTGCGTGATGACCTGGTTTGCCATAAACATATCGAGTTCCTTTCTTCTTGAAAGTATAGAGGTTAGAAATTTTGGGTTTGTTATCAAAGTTTTGAGTTTTGTGATTGTACCTTTTAGGGTTGGTTTGGACCAAGTTTGCCTTGATGGTCATTTATTTTGCTTTTGTTGCTTTTTGCTCTTTAAGATTTGTATCTTCAATGATGATGTGAGTGATTTGATCAACTAGGGACAACTGCTTCTATTTGTGTTTTAATTGTTGCTTGTTGTCACACCACGAGTCGAGTAGTTTCTCAATAAATGTCTTTCAACATTAGCAGAGGTCTCAATTTATAGGAAACAAGTTGTAGCAGTTTGGTTTAAAATAAAAAAATAGTTGTTGGCCATTAAGGTTGGAATTAAAGAAAAATGGTTGTTAGGAATTGAATTCAAAATTAGCTGTTTTTTAATTTATTGAGATTTTAAGACTTGAACTGTTTGAATTTAAAATAGTAAAAAACCAAGGTTTTCATGTAGGCAAAACAAATTTGGAGCAAAATCAAATATGACTCGTGATAATCACGTGCAAGGGGTTGGGGGTGGTGGAAACACATTGATTTTCATTGAAATGGGCTTTTGGCCCATCTTTTGTGCAACCAATGCCTCCCCTCTTCTCAAACCTTATACAAGCCCAAATATGAGTTTTAGTATATAAACTTAAAAAATTTATTGTTTTTTTTTTCTTTGTGGGACAAGTTTCTTTTTAAAAAAAGGCTACCACCACTAAGAGCAAATTCCTCCATTACTCTTTTTGGCACACATTTTGTCCTAGAAGGACCAGTATATGCCTTTTTTCTGTACTTTGTTTCTATTTCCTCACAAAAAGATATTGGTAGCAAGAAGACACTCATGATTAGGATTGCTAATGATGCGAGTTGAGTTCGAGGTTCCAGTAAGCTCGGTCAGTCGTTAACGTTCCAGTCATTCATTTCATTCCATTTCCCCATTTCTTTCAGTCGAGGTTTAATGGGTTTTGATCGAGTCGAGTCAGAGTAGTTTCCTTCGAGGTTGTGCCAGTTCGTTATCATGTCCCAATTATTATATATCAACTTTAGGAGGAATCGGTGTATGGTATATATATATATATATATATATATATATATATATATATATATATATATATATATATATATATATATATATATATATATATGCTATATTCATCAGCGTTTATATCTTAAGCTTATTAATATAATTTATAGAATAATATCGCATTCTCTTTACATGCTAACTTTAAGAAAATTAATTATTTTTAAAATAAATATATTATAACTAAATAGTCATAATAAGAAATGTATGATTGTTTAAGAATAAAAAAATAGAGATATAATATTATTTATATCGTAAAAGTAAAGATATAAAATTAAAAAAAACTTGGAAATTTTATATAAAAAAAATATTGATTCTCATGAGAACTCCGAGTCGGAGTTACGAGTTCTTCCATTCATTGAGTTAACATTTAGTCGAACTACGTCTTAGTAGGATTTTGGTAGGTCGAGTAGAATGCTTCCTTGAGTTGTTCCGTCTCGTGTAGCCTCTGCTGCGTGATGTAAGTGAGGATGACCCAGATAACAGTTTTGAGCATAATCTCTTTACTCGCTCTAGAAATCAACCTTTTATTCCACACTTGAAGCATGTTGCATATTTTTTACTTAATATAGGTGAATATGGCTTTTTTGTTCCTTCTTATAAGGGACCACCCCTAGATATTTGCCTGAGTGTAACCCTTGGGGCACTGCTAGGTATTCATTGATTACTGTTTGTGTCTCAACAGGAACATTTGAATCGAAGAAAATCAAAGACTTCTCAAAATTAATCATTTAACTTGAAGCTTCTCATACTCCAACAGGCATATCTTCATATGGTGGGATTCATGAACATCGGTTTTTTTCCTCTTTATTATAAGTAAATTAATTAATTCTATACGTAAATATGTAACAATTTGTTATACATATTTTTGTTTTCTTTTTTTAGAAAAAGGCATGTGGTAGCAATAACATAAAGACTCTTTTGTTAGAATTTTATTTTAAAACCGATTACTTAAAATTAATTGTATTATTCTTTGATTGTTGTGAAGATATATAATGTTGAAGAGACTCTTATTTTTTATTCAAGTATTCATATGCTATATTATTTTTTTTTAAAAGTAAGAGCTGTTTTACAAATTTAATTTTCAAAACATTCAATAATTTTATCCCATTGACCATTTCTTGAAGAGGTTAATATAAGTTTCTTCTATTTAACATATGAAAATAATTGTGCAACGAATAAAGCCTTTAAAGCCATTAAATTACCCTCTTGACCCTTCTTCCTCGTGCCATAAAACAGTTTCATATATGAAAATAAATATGTAATGAAGCTATTAAATTACCCTTTTACCCCTTCTTCCTCATGTCATATAGTTTCAATGGTTACCTCCCACCCTCTTCAATTCAGAGGATGTAGTTCTATCATCGATTTTGAGATAAAAATTGAGATGTTCTTCTCCTTTATTTTTTTTTTCTTATTTTTTATTCGTTTGTTTGTTTGATTTTTATTTTCAGGTTTGAAAATGATGCGAGATGAAAGCTCATTCTTATAATTTTATTTTAATTTCATAATTAAATTAATGTCCTAAATATTATTTTAAACACACATGTTATATGATTTTTGAAAATAAAGTATTTTAGAAATCATTTTTAACTTTTTAAAAAAGTATTTCTTTTTTTTTGTATTGTTCTTTTTATCCCATTTTCATAGCGTATAATTTTTTTGTTGTGAGTAAGAAATCGTGATTCACATTTCTTTCTATTTTTTTTTTTTTTGATGAAGTGGTTAACCTACTGAAAAGCTGGATTTTTAATTTGTTTTTTTTGTGTTTTTATTGTTTTCTTTTATAACATGTTTTTATTGTCGTCTTGTGTGACATGAGGTTTATGTTATCTTGGTACGACAGATTGGTTTTCGTCAACTTATTGCGACGCTTTCTTATTCATGAGTGATTCGAATGTCAAAACATATTCGATCAAACATAGGCTATCAAGTCAAATCATGGTCGTTAATATGTTGTAAAACTGGAGTTATGTATTATAGTAATCATAGAATTATCAAATATGTAGTAGACTTTTGGTAGGTCGTTGTGTTATTAACTTAAGATCTTTATATCATCACTCTAAGTTTAGCCGAATTTGATTGTGTTTATATGAAATGTATTACTAGTTTGAATCAATAAAATTATTATCCTTTAAAAAAAAATGATTTTTTATCTATTCATCATTTATTTATTTGTGCATATTAAACTCCAAATCCACACAGTTTATTTTTTAATGTTTAATAATACAAATAAATTGATAAAGTTAAAGGAAATTAATAAGGAAAGTGAAAATTTTATTATCATTAATTTTGAACATTTAATCTTGTTGTATTAACAATTTTTTTTTAAAAAGTATAAAGTATATGCATTATTTAATATATATATATATTTAACATTATATTTTCATTACGTTAAAAAACATTATATTTTCATTTATATTGAAAAAAGATTCATTAGGTATAGTATCTTGTGATATTTTTTTATTGGATGTATTTTATAAAAATATTATATTTGATTAAAAATGATCCGATATCCTAAAATATATATATCAAATCCTATCTAAACAATAAAAGATCCCTAAATTAGTATTTCGAAATTAAAAATAATCTCCACCGATATACTAATTATAACCTACTAACCAAGTAATAACTAATAACAAGTTTTTTGACAAAAAAAGGAAAATCATGATTTGCTTTTTAAAATAATTTTTTGTATTATTAGATAATATTGGAAGAAAATCATAAGAATTTTTTTTATAATTATTTATATTTATAAAATAAAATGGATATAGAACTATATAAATTACAAAATGAAGAAAACTAATATTATGAAGTTTTTTTTTAATAGAGATAAATTTATTGATTCAAGTTAGTAATACATTTGAAGAAATACATAATCAAATATGCTAAAACCTTTATACGATAATACAATTTTCTGGTTAAATAAAAAAGAAACCATTGAAGACTTACATATTTGATAATAAAAAAATGGCTACATTTGATAATAAAAGAATCTGCAGAAACGCATTTAGTAGGTAGAAAATTACATTTTCTACATTAGCTTTTACCGGCAAAGGAAGCGCGTTTAGTTACGAGAATAAGGCGAAAACAAATTTGAAAACGAGAAAATGGTCGTTATTTTGACATTTTATATATGAATCAGAAAGCGGTAAAAGCGTTTTCGTACATTTCAATTAAATTCGTAAATTCATCAAATGGGGTTGAAAATGAAATGTATTTTTAATCGAATTAATCTGAAAGCATTATTTTAAAATGAAAGCCAAAATATTAGAATATATTGAAAATTTTCGTATTAGATTTTGGATATAGTTGAAAATTTTCGTAGTAGCGAATTAAGATTTTAGATCTTAGCTTAGTGATTAATTGGATTTGATATGATAACTCTATCGATCGAAACTTTCTTTATTTTAAATCTGCATTATAGCCGTGGCCAAGAAGTGTTCGTTAATGATAAAATTACGTATTGTATTAGTCGATGGTAATAACCTTGTAAGCGCATAAATGATGAACTGACAATAACATTTTAAGTGATTAAAGGTGGTTTTGAAAATTAAATTTATAAAACAACTATGGTAAATTTCTTTTGTTCATAATTTTGGCAAAAGAAAAAAATCGTAATTTCAAAAATCGAAAGGGTAGTATGCAATTTTACCAAACGAGGATGGCCACCAGCTTAAAACCATAGTAAAATCTCAAACTCTGACATCATTACAATTCTCTCCACCGTTGGATCAACATCGTGCCGTCCACCTGGGTTCTCCAATTCAATTACAGTCAACCCATACTTCATATCCCCTGAATATACACGTGTCAGTATACTAAACGTTCGATTCCACTCCTAGACATTTAGTTAGGTATTTTCAGATCCAACGGCCCACGTTGAAACCCTACTCACAGCAGGGCTATATATAACGCTCTTTTCGCCCGCTCCCTCTTTACATTCTACGCAGCAACCTTCTCTCTCTTTTTGCAGTCGATCTCTCAGTTTTTCAGGTATGGATTTCATTTTTATCTGCCTTTTTGCTGTTAGTTTTCTCTCGGTTGTTCTGTTATGGATTTCAACTTTATTTGCTTTTCTATTGTTTGTTTTCTGATGCTTTTGAGGTATATTTTAGTTGTGTTTTTGCTTCGTTTAGTTTGCTGGTAGAGTGGAGGAAAAAATTAATTTATGTTATTGAGCTTGTTATTGGTCTAATTCAGGAAGGACCTCGAGTCGTACGATAAAGATTTTTATATTCTTCTATTTTAATGCAAATTAATGAAGTTAGGCTTTTAATTTCAGGAACTTTACCGTGAATTTATGGTTTCCCCGTTGATGTTTAGGTTTCTTGCACAAATTATTTTTGTTGTTCCTATGTGGAATGGTTGTAGTTCTCTATGCATCGTTTTTTATTGGTGAAAAAGCAGTGATTTGGGCCTATTTGTTGTGAAATAGAGATTTAAACTGTTATGTGTGTAAATCCTGACTAAAAGATAATCAAATATCAGGTGACTGTTTCTTTTTTTCTTTGAACAATATTTTACTGGAATTTTCCAAGTTTGTAGATTTCTAATTGTATTTGAAAGAACTCTATTGTTTATTTAATTTTTAGTTATGATGGCTAATGATTAGGTTTTTTTCCCTTCCTCTCTATATATGTGCCATGATTTTCAACCTTGGTTGGAAACATGTTGTTAGGCTGAATTTTTATTGGAAGGACCTTCTTAATGAAACCACAGTGTGTTATAAAATCATCTTGAAAATAGGCTGAATGGTGTTGCACAGAAGAAGTTACCTATACCTTTTGGTGTCAACTATTTACTGAGAATCAGTGTCTTCATTGCAGGATATGGTTTTGCTTGCTGAATTTTATTCAAAATTTTTCTCAACAGAATATGTTTCTTTTGCACTGATGTCAATTTAAGCTAAATTCAATGTTTGAATTATGGATATAGTAGGGTTTGCGGGAATCAGTTTAAGATCCCATTGCCTTTTGTAAGGCACACTCCGACTTATAATCTTTCAACTAATATGGTTTCTGTTAATGATAACACTTATCCAAAAAAAGGCTTCTGCTAGTGATAATAGAACTTTGATCTATATCATCTTATTCCCTTTGAGTTATCTTATCTCTTAATTATTGTTCAACTTGTAGCTTGTGAAAATCTACCATGGGTAAGGAGAAGGTCCACATTAGCATTGTGGTTATTGGCCATGTCGATTCTGGCAAGTCAACCACAACCGGCCATCTGATCTATAAGCTTGGAGGAATTGACAAGCGTGTCATTGAGCGGTTTGAAAAGGAGGCTGCTGAGATGAACAAGCGGTCATTCAAGTATGCCTGGGTGCTTGATAAGCTCAAGGCTGAGCGGGAGCGTGGTATCACCATTGACATTGCATTGTGGAAGTTTGAGACCACCAAATACTACTGCACAGTCATTGATGCCCCTGGACATCGTGATTTTATCAAGAATATGATCACCGGAACCTCCCAAGCTGACTGTGCTGTCCTTATCATTGACTCCACTACTGGAGGCTTTGAAGCTGGTATTTCCAAGGATGGGCAGACTCGTGAGCATGCTCTTCTTGCTTTCACCCTTGGTGTCAAGCAGATGATCTGCTGCTGCAACAAGGTAATGTGGGAAATACACTTCTGTGTAATGTACTTGATGATTTTGTAGACCATGTATTGATTGGATTTGTATTTCCACTGCTGTTCTATTTACAGATGGATGCTACAACCCCTAAGTACTCAAAGGCAAGATATGATGAAATTGTCAAAGAAGTGTCTTCCTACTTAAAGAAGGTCGGCTACAACCCTGAGAAGATTCCCTTCGTTCCCATCTCTGGTTTTGAGAGGGGTAACATGAGGGGTCAACCAACCTTGACTGGTACAAGGGACCAACCCTTCTTGACGCTCTTGACATGGTTAATGAACCAAAGAGACCCTCAGACAAGCCCCTCCGACTCCCACTTCAGGATGTCTACAAGATAGGAGGCATTGGAACTGTGCCAGTTGGACGGGTTGAAACCGGTATCCTCAAGCCTGGTATGGTTGTGACCTTTGGTCCCTCTGGACTGACCACTGAAGTAAAGTCAGTGGAGATGCACCATGAGTCTCTTCCGGAGGCCCTTCCTGGTGACAATGTTGGATTCAATGTGAAGAATGTTGCTGTGAAGGATCTCAAGCGGGGGTTTGTTGCATCGAACTCCAAGGACGATCCTGCCAAGGAGGCAGCAAACTTCACATCCCAGGTTATTATCATGAACCACCCCGGACAGATTGGCAATGGCTATGCTCCTGTTCTAGATTGCCACACGTCCCATATTGCAGTCAAGTTTGCTGAGATCCTGACCAAGATTGACAGACGGTCTGGAAAGGAACTCGAGAAGGAGCCCAAGTTCTTGAAGAATGGTGATGCAGGTTTTGTTAAGATGATTCCCACCAAGCCCATGGTTGTTGAGACCTTCTCTCAGTACCCCCCGCTTGGGCGTTTTGCGGTGAGGGACATGAGGCAGACAGTCGCTGTCGGAGTCATCAAGAGTGTGGAGAAGAAGGATCCTTCAGGAGCCAAGGTCACTAAGTCTGCTGCCAAGAAGAAGTGACAATTGCTGGCTAGTAGAACTAGGAGAGGAGGGGTTTTTGGTTTCGGTGGGACTTGGGAGGGAGTGTTCCTATGGTGCTCTCTCTCTCTCTCAGAAGCTTATATTACTGCTTTTTCTTTTCTCTCGCTTGTGAGAGTAATTTTGAGCAGCTGGATTCTAACCCGGTTGCTCCACAGAACATTTTGCTATGTTGATGTGTCTTAATTTCAAAACTTGAGTTTTTGTTTGGTCCAAAACTTAAATTATTGTCTCGGCAACTGTTATTTTCATTTTTCAGTAAAGTTTTCTCATGAATCCGATGGTATATTTTCCCTAAATTAATTGAGTGAGATACCTTGTTTTGATTGCTCTGCCCATTTTAACTTTGACGGGTAGCTCCATTGGTTGGTGTTAGACTGGTTATTGGTTCAAGTCTCTTTCATTAAAGGTTTTATTTAACAAGTCTCTTTCATTAAAGGTTTTATTTAACGGTTAACTTCAGGTCCATCCATAAGAAAAAAACATCTTTCAGCCCTTTTACTTATTGAGTTGCCCTTTGAATATGCTGTATATTATTATTGTACCCCTATTTTCTGCCAGAAGGGCCCCCCCAACATTGGGGTTTAGGTTTGTTTATCTTTTTGGTCCACATCTAAATTCTGAACAACCAGGCATATTTGTTTAGGGATGGTGATGGTGTTTTTCAGCTGCCGTCTTAATGGGATGAGTTTAGGCAAAACTTAAACGGGTATGGATAAGATTGGGTTTGAATTTTCAAACCTGACTTGGGTTTGGGACGGTTTTGGATTTAGTATGTATAAGACCCGTCCTGCCCCGTCCAGCTAACACTTTTACAAAATTAACCCTCAGTATTTAAACACCATGTTTAGGAAACCCTCCTGAATAGCCGCCCCCACTCTCCCACAATGGCGAAGAACTCCCTTTTCCCAGCCCACTTCCTTTTATCAACCCCTTTTCTCTCCTCCTCCATGAAACGAATGCAGCAGATCTGAGTTTTTCTCTCTAAAGCTGTATTTTTTAATTTTATATCTATTTCATTTTATTTTATCTTGCATAATTTTAATGATTAGATAATGTCTTGTTGATATCAATATTTTCGCTATAATTTATAGACTGCCTAAGTAAGTGATCTTGATTTTGAAATGGAGGAAAAAGGGAGGAAAATCATGTGTTAAATGCAGGGTTGTTGTGCAGCACTACGGTCTCTGCGGTTTTAAATAGAGTTGGCGTGATGATTTCCCAAATTTGTTTCTGAATGGGCCCAATAAAATAATTCTTGCAAATTTGTTTTACGATGCAAGCGGGTTAAATTATAAATCATTTGAAAAATGGTAGGATGGTTTGATATAGGAAGGACTTTTATGTTTTAAAAATCGTATTTTTATGGCAGTAAATGTATGTCGTAGTAATATTCTTATTAATGCTTTATGAAAATATTATGATAAATAATTTAAACAAGTAATAAAATATTTTGTCCCAAATTAACTATTGAGTGCAGTGATTAAAAATCGATTGAAGCAATCGAGGTTATCCCATAATACATTTATGTTCTTAAATACAGTCTTATGTAAGGGTAATAAATTAAAGGTTATATTATACACCGGGGGTATGAAAACTTATGAAAGTTTATCTTGAAGAACGGAATATATCGAGGGGTTGATGAAAGAAGAGAGAGGTCGAGTTGAGCCGGAGTATATCTGTTCTGAGAAGTTACTGTTTATAAAGCAAAGAGGAATGAAGGGATAAGGTTGAAGGATAAGGTTAGGTTTAAAGAATTTGATCCCGGGTGCTCATTGAGAAATTATCTAAGATTTGTATAGAAAATTTCTAGGTATTTCATTCCAGGAACCGTACCTTAGATTCAGGGTCCTTAGATTCAAAATCCATGCGTGTGTCGACATGGAAGACGCCGGTACAGCATTTGATAGCATCATCGAAACCTCCTTCATCCGAAAGATCGCCCTTCCAAAGGGTTTATGCATTTTCAATTGGGGAAAGTGGTGGAGGACGATTGGTGTTTTAGGACATTTAAAATTTGTTTTCCTCCTTCTGGTTGCTTCATAATGAGATTTTATGCTTGTTTTTGTTTACATTTGTATGATTTTTTTTATTTGGATGTGGGTTTTGAGAGAATTTTATACTTGTTTTTTGTTTATGGCTGTGTGATTTTTTATTTGGATGTGTTTTGAGACTTTTGATTGGGAGATCAACATCTCAATATCCTTTTTTAGAATTGTTTTTTTATTTTTTTAAGGCAAAAAATTGTTGTCAAGAACAATAATCAAACAGGCCAGTCATTTTTCTTCTGAGTTGTAGTCTGTTGAAGAAAAATCCATGCGCTCCATTTGTCTGTTGAAGTCTCCACTGCCCTCGCCTTCATATTTGCAGTGGAGGGTGGGATTCTCATTATTTGGATCATGTGATATCCCCCTGTTGCATAACACAGCCTTTGACGACACAGACGATAAATGAAAATAAAATAAAATAAAATAATATTATTATATAGTTATTAAATAAAGTTAGAGCTGCCCTGTCACGTGAGATGGCGCGTGACCGATCCTTTTCTTTTCGGATGGGATATAGAAAGTAAACAGGTTAGAGGATGACTCTTTACAGGTACCATCATATTATCAGATAATTTTTTTTTAAATTAAAATATAAAGTGGTTGATGTAATCTTCTTTCTAATTTTATTAATCTCACCTATATGTTTTTTTTAAAGGATAATAATTTTATTAATTCAAACTACTAATACATTTGATAGAAACACGTAATCCAATTCTTTAAAAACTCTAGAATGAATTTCTTTCCGAAATCACATATATTTGATAATTACATGATGTATTAGAATATATATGGCTACGGTTTCACGACGTATTGGCGGCCGTGGTTGACAATGTGCGCCGATTAAATACGCTGTAGTTCGAATCATCCACGCATAAGAAAAGGTCGCAATAAGTCAACGAAAACCAATATGTCGTATTAAGATGACACAAATGATGAGTGTGAAACTCATCTATGTTTTGAGTTTATTTTATATGCTATTTTTAAGTATTTTATATCCGTAATCGTATAAAGCTACTTAAGCTTTCATACAAGGCTTTAGTTTTGTAAGATTCTTGATGGAAAACAAGTGATTTGACAAGAAATGAGCAACATTTTTTCCAAAATGAGAGTCAATCGGGTGTTTCACAGCGTGTCATTGGGAAGATGAATTTTAAATAATATGGAGCGTTAAATGGTTCGACTCAGCGCGTGGTTGGGTCTAGATTAAAAGAGCTTTCGCAACTCCACACGTCCAAATTTGAGTAAAAATGAATAAGTTATGGCATTGACAAGTTGGAGAAGAAAACAAGTAGTTGAGCAGACATAAATGTCGGTAATGAATGTCGGGCCCTAATCGGAAAACCCTAAAAATGTTTTTGGGTCTATTTTAAACCCATTTTCACCACAGGACCATACATTATAATTTTAGACTTTTAAGGCACGAGGGAGGTAGGAGAACACTTCTTATGAGGGTTTCTCTCTCTAAAACCTTCTCATTTTTCAGTTTAGCTTAGGGTTTTGATTTTTAGTAGATCTTAGAGTAGTTTTGGAGTAGATTTTTATTTGTATTGAAGAAGAGATTTTTGGTCTTTGTGCTCAGAGATTGATTTCATTATTGTTGAGACAAGATTGAAGCTCAAATCACGATTTGTTCTCTCACTCCTTATCTCTTGATCTCTTTATTCATTTTTCTGCTTATTGCTTGATTGGTGATGATTGAAATCCAGTAATGGAACATTAAACACCCTCCCCAGGATGGGGTTATTGAACGATTCGATTTGCAGATCTATAGTTTATTTTGTGGGTTTGAAGATTGAATTTATATAATTGGTATTATTCTGGAAATGTTTTGTTCTAGATATCAATAGATTATACCAAAAAAATAGTTGTATCTTTGTTCTGATTTCCAGGACCCCTTTGAGTGAGACAGAGAAGTGAGTTCTTGAGAGTAGAGAGCAATAACTTGGGAATATGCTAGATTGATCCTCTTAGAACTAATGAACTCTAATTATCACTTTGATAAATCATAGGTGATGTTCTAACCTCTAACTTCAAGGTTCCCTTTTGAGTGACATTAGAAGTGTGTTCCCGAGGCATAAGGACCACCTAATGGTTTATCAGTTTAATATTTAGAGGTTTCATCTCAGTTTGAAAGAATGTTTGTGCTTCTGATAGATGAAAGTGATTATTCTTTTCAAATGGTAGATTGAGGTACCAATTATATTAAAGGAGGCTTGTGTTGTCTTGTCTATGGGGGCAAATTGACTTAAGTCCTAAGAAATGGTTCAGAAGTACTGGTTTAGGAAATCAACCAAATCTTAGAAGGAGATTCAAATTCTAAAAGTAGCAGTTTAAACACATGTTGTCCTAGTTTAGGAACATGGTGGCCTAAATGGTGAAATGTATAGTGGTTGAAGGTATTTCAAGATTATACTAACATACCATCGGATAAAGGCAGAATACATCGCACAAATGTTATGCTTTCAATGAAATGCAAATTGATTGTTAAATGATTATTCCCTTCCCTAGTGTATCTCTTCATATATTTTATACTTTAGTAGTTGTTTGCTTGGTAGATTTTAGGATTAGTTGATTAGTTTTAAATCAGTTTTTACTTTAATTACATTGATATTAATTCTCATCATATTTGGTCACCTGGATAGTGAGTAGCCCTTATACTTGAGGTGCTCAAATTCCAATTAAAGAGAACCTCTAATCCTCGTGGGTACAATATCCAGACTCCTAGAGTCCACTTTATTACTTGTATATCCCGTGCACTTACAGAAAGGGGTTAAGTGTTGGTAATACTTTTCATTTAAGTTTTTTTTGAGTATATTTACTTTTTCAAATCTGTTTTTGAGTATTTACCACATTCACTTCATTGACCATATTTTCATATATACATCATTAGTTATTAACAAGTTTTTGGGGACTGATAAGTCTTTGGTAGCCGTGTTAGAAATTTGGTTAACAACAAACCATACACCGCATAAGATGACGACAAAAACACGCCGCACAAGACTATGACAAAAACACGAAAAAATAAATTAAAAATCTAGTTTTTTGTGGAAGAACCACTTTATTGAAAAAGAAAATGCGCCGCCCGCCTGCACCCCCCCTCAATTTTTGGGAAAAAATTATTTGTATTAGGATTTGAAGCCATATGTTTTAATTCAAAGTAAATCTAATTGTTATTCCCTAGATTTAATTTAGACTATGTTTGGTTTCTAGAAAATGCTAAAAAAATGTAAGGGAAAGAAAATATGAAGGAAAATAAAAAGAGTTAAATCTCACATATTATTTTTACTCACTACTTCAAACAAAATTTATTATTTTAACTCATTGATATAAAGATTAAATAATTTAAGAATCGGTAAGTTTTTAAGTATTTTTATTTATATTTGATTAACTTTAAGGCTATGTTTGGTTCCGAAAAATTTGAGGGAAAATCAAAGGAAAAAAAAACATAAAAATAGAATTAAATTCCAAACAATATTTTTATTTGCTACCTCAAATCAATTTTATTTATTTAAACTCATCAATAAAAAGATTAAATAATTTTAAATTACTTAAATTTCTAAGTAATTTTATTTATAATTGATTTTTTTTAAAATTTTTAGTAGACAATCAAATACAAGAAAATTATTTTTCTTACCATTTTTTCTTACCTAGTATTTATAAGCGGAACCAACGCACAGTTTTTTTAATTAGACAACTAAACATGAGAAAAATCATTTTTCTTTAACAATTTTTTTTAATTTCTTAGTATTTTTTGGAAACTGAACATAACCACAATGTTTTTGCCCTCATAGCTTATTTTATAAAATTCGCCGCCGTGTAGAGAAGGTGATTCGGACCCCGAGAATGACAAAAAAAATCACCCCTTCTTATTTAAGGAAAATGGGCTAGAAAGAACGATACAAGAGAAATGGAGAGGCGACTAGGATTTTAGATGGGAAGGGGAAAGTATCTCACCTATACTTTAAAAATATATATTTTACTATGAATATTATTTTAATCATAGTTTCTATTTTGATTTATATAAAAGATAATGATATGAATATTATATAAAAAATTAAGCTTATATTTCTGATCATTTTTAAGATTAATTTTTTATTTTCCACAAAAAAAATATATAAAAAAAAATTCTCATTCGGTTATCAATGTATGTTTTTTTAGTTTTGACAAATGTGTGTGTTCGTAGATATGGTTCCTGATGTGTTTGGACTCAGATGTGTAGGAAGTCTGAACTCTATGAGGAATGGTTTGTGTGTAGCCCGGATAAAAAAATATATGGAGCCCAGATAAAAAATATATGCAGCAAAATAATAGCACACACAAAATTTTACGTGGTTCGGCAATTGCCTATGTCCACAGGGCTATGCTTAGATGCAAGGATTTCCACAGTTTTGATTCAAGGTTTACAATTAGTCTTATGTGGTATGAGACTCCCTCTCTACCCATGACCCTTCTTGAAACCTAATTACTCATAGTGAAATTCAGAATGAACTCCCTTCATTCCTCTTTTACACCCAGAGATGCTAGGATTCCCACTAATTCGATTCAAGATTGCAATTAGTCTTACAGGAACTAGATTCCCTCTCTACCCAAGGCCCTTCTTCAACCTAATAACTCTTAGTGGGATTTAGAATGAACTCCCTTCATTCCCTTCTCAACAACACTGCACACCCATGTAAGGATTCCTTAGTGCCAAGGGCACTGTTACATAGAGAAAATAACAAAAAAAATTCGGAATCCCCCATTGGACCATCATAGTTTATCTAAATGAACCAAAACGAAAACCAAGAGTTCAAAAAATGATATACCATTGTATATCTACTCTTAGAGGGTGTTTGCAGCTTGATTAGAAACGAACCATGTCCTTGGTTCGTCTCTAATGGTATCCACACGAAGATAAGACCCGAGAACTTCTAAGGAGATGGAGTTGAAAAACAAGGTTGGTGCTAGCCAAGCTTGGTTTCAATGAGGGATGAAGAAGATGCTCTCAACCTTCTTCTTCTTCTTGGTTCTTCTAAAGAACAAGAGAGAAAACCCCACTACTCTCTCAAACAAAGGAGATTAAGGTTTGATGCATCAACCATTAGGGTTAGGGTGTCTCCCATAACCACATATTTATAGGAGAAACCCATCCTCTGAAAGATTACAAATCCCTCACTAAAAGATGGAATATGCTACATACATCTCCATGCATGGTAGCATTCTCCCTCATGTGCCTTAAGCCCATGTGAAAGCTTTTTCATATCCCACTCTCTAAATGAGTCCTCTTAGTCCCTGGATTCTTCTAATCCTGGAGCGGTCTAATCCCGATGTGAAGTCCCTCATGATTGGATCACATCCAAGTCTGTCTAATATCAAGTCTCCATCTTCTAAGTGTGTGACCCATTAGGTTCCTGGTTATGTTGGCCACTTGATTCAACCATTGAATCAAACAAGTTATGAGCGGTATCTAACAACACATCAGGACTCCCAATTGACCGGAGAGTCAGTAGTTTGACTGCAAACCCTTCCATAGACAAATATTGCACAATTCGTCATTTCACCAATCTACACCCCACTCGGTTAAGAGAATAGACAATGTGTAGCTCCCATTACACTGGCTACGCCACATCTAGCCTAAGTGATATTAGAACTTGTCCCCAGACTCTTTACTCATCAATTATGCACCTGAAGACACTCTTCATGGCATTTTCATTATGACTAGAGATTTCCAACTAATGATCCTGACAAGAGGCCATATGTATACTCTCCCTCTATTGGGAGTGGTGAATCCTTTGTTAGCTACTAATTACCTTTGAATACCTCAATTTGTACGTGATTATCACCCAAGGAGCGACCTACAAGAGGTAACATGGATGGAGGTCAAAGTATAGAATCAACATCCAATAGATAATCCATATGATTGTCTCATGGCAGGTCTCCGATTTACTTAGTTATTCTTAGCAAGCATCCACATGTAACCTTTGATCAACTCATGATCACAGTTTATAAGATCCACTTCTTGATCCAATCTATGAGTATGACATGTGCTAGTCTGTTTGGATCAACAATGTCCAGTCTCATTGATCCTATGACTTGGGATAATTTAGATACTAACCTAATTGAAAATGATGGGAATCTTATTATCGGGATCTCATCATGATTTCCTTCATACTATGTTATGTATCATGGACTTCATTAATTTGGTTAAAGATCTAAATCAATTCGATGTACAAAGATCTAATTAATGAAGATGCCTTTCATATTAAACAATATGTAATGCATACAAAAAGAGCTAAGGGCATTGCCTTTAGAGCACTTCTCTAACAACTCATGCCTACATTACATCAAAATAAGATGAGATGAAGAATCATAAAGATGTCATATTTCACACAAGGTGAAATGCTTCTAACGTGCAATACCTCAAAGAGTATTTGCACTCTGCACTCCTTCAGCATGTCCCGATGGATCTAGTTCTTCTTCAAGATTAGTTGTAGAATCCGTGATGAGCAACTTCCAAAGCCTTGAATTTATAGCCCGTGGAAGTCTTGGTATGGTTAGATCATTATCCTTATGACTCCTTATCATACCTTCTATTTTTTTTACTTTCCTTTAAGCTATCCTAGTAGAATAAGGAAACTTGCAACCCAAGTATCCTCTCTAGAATAGAAAATTGATTTGTTTCTAATTCTAGTTTGATAGCTTAGAAGTCCGGATCTTATGAGATTTTATCCTTTTTCTTTTTCCAAATAGATCCAAGACTTGTTGGTATGTACATACCCAATGCGTTGGCTTCAAACTTATCAAAAATTACCTTAATCCCATGTGTGTTTCTTCCATGTCTGAGACTTCCAAATGCAGCGCTGCAAATCCTTACTATGGGACGGTCTTAGTTAACTTAATTTTGGTTCTTCCAGGGATGAGATGTTTAACTCATCAAATCTTCCTCAGATTTCATCTTCTAAGCAGCCATCTTCTTCTAAAATACTAGAGACGTGGATATTAACAATTCTAAACCCAATAGGTTCCAAATCTAGTTTGATAGTTTTGATTATTAGATTGGAGGGCTTTCCATTATCTGTAGGATGCTGATAAATCCTAGCTTATCCTAATGCTTCTTTTCAAAAGTCGAGAGACCAGAGGAGTCCTCTTTTGAATAAAGTCTTATGCTTGTTCTAACTCTCATTCGAACTTGGTGTAGGGATTGAGTCCTATTCCAAGTAGAATCCTTCACCCATCATGATTCATGTTGTATCAAACCACGTGGCATAATCTTAAATTGAGTAGGCTCCTTCTTGTTATACTAGATCACATGACTTTGGCATGTAATAGAGCCTCGCATTATCTAATTATGAATTTCAACATTATCTCTTTATTGAGATTATCTCCAGGTTGTAACGGCATGAATTAGTATACTTAGGCACTAAGCAATCCTTTTTAGAGTGGAGTCCTACTTGTGTTCCAACTTCACCCTAGAGATTATCTCTTAGGTGGATTTTATGACCTTTAACATTATCCATAGGATCTAGAGAAGTCATAGCCTCTTCAATTTCTTCCTTCCAGTTTACCTTGGGCTCTAAGAGTCCAAAACTGATTCGAATCCCAACTTAGTTCTAAGATAGTCCCGAGTCTCTCTAGGGACTTCATGTTTAAACCTTCAAATCTTCATCAAACTTAAAATTCAAAGTAGACATCTTCTTGTGAAGCATTGGGGACGAATGTAGTGCCAATTCTAAACCCAACAATCTCCCCATTTTGCTTTGTCTTCGGTAAAAATTCTTTTTTCAAGGATAAATCAAGAAGATGCAATGGAGAAGAGGCAAGTGACACTTGACACCTTTGATGAAGATACTATCAGACATTCATTCCATGTACCACCTTAGTACAACCCAACATATAATAGAAGGAAAAACACATTTACAAAACAACCCTTGCTTCATTCTTCTACTCCTTTTTTATTTTTGCTAAAAATGAGAACTAAGGGGGTTGAGAATGCATCACCAAAAAATATTCTCTCTCTCTTAATCAACTGCGTCGTCATCCTTAATAATTTGGAATAGTAGGTCAAGTACTTGGGACTCTTTCAGTTCTTCATTGAAGGTAGTGACTTACTCTCTCATTTTCTGAATGCATTGGAGTTGGAACTCTACTGTTCTTTGTTGCTTTCGAAGATGTTGCGGCAGCCTCCTCATGCACCACGATGGTGTTGAAGTAGTCGGGACTTCTTCGGAAGGGTCTGAGGACTTCCTTAGTTTGAAATTAGGCTTCGAAGGCGGGGATCAAATTCAGAGTTTGTAATAGAAGGAGAGATCTTTTTCTTACTTGTCTTCTTGCTTGACTAAATGTCTTGCAAGTGGTGTTGTTGGTACAACTTGTAACTTTTTCTCAACTTACTAGGAGAAGGGCCAAGGATGTCAGACAGTCACTAACCCCTTGTGCTGCTCATCCAGGATCCCAAAGATTAAAGATGGGTAATCCTAATATCATCCTGGTGGCTTCTAACTCTACACGTCTCAAGATGTGTTCGAACACCAACTTGCTAAGTAGAACTTCTTCTGGAACAGGTTGAGGGACATCATATGGAGCAACTTGTGAAGCAACATCTGCACGGAAACACCTAAGAAAAAACCTTCCTCAACTCTCCACTTCTTTCTTTTTCCTTTCATTTTTTTAAAAAAACGAGAGAAAGGTATTAGAACATATAGATCCAATGAGGATATGAGGGTCTCAAACGTGTTGCATCCAAGCCCTTGGTGAATATATTAGCCAATTGAGTTCTAGTTGATATGTACCTTAGATCGATGATCTTTTTGATGGTTAGAAGATGACTTTCTTCAGGACATGATTTGTAAAACCCAAGAAAAATTGAATTTTTCTGAAAAAGGGCAAAACGGTAAATTGCCAAAATAGTACAAGTTGAAAACCTGGAAATTTTCTACTTATCGGATGACGAAATAGAATTCACCGTTGGATTTGTCTCACGAAATCTAGTCATCAGATGAATTTTGTTGAATTCTGAGAAAGTCGGATTCTCACGTTTTGCGGGGTGATAGGTATCGAGTGACTCCCAAGGACGAGATTGTTTACGGAAATCTCGAAAGTCGAGAAATGACTTGGGTTAAGTTCATGAGATATAATTTGAACTTGAACTGAGGCGAAATGAGTAGTTTGGGCAAGAATCGGACCCGAGCGTGGGTGGACAAGTGGCATGATGTGGGCCACACATCCAACTAAAGCTTAAGTTGGGACAAAAGAGGAATTATGGCAAAAAGAGCCCATTTCCTGGTTTTGATCGTGAGAGAGAGGAGAAGAGAGAAAGAGGAAAGCCAAGGCTTCCTCCCATGATCTACTGAGTTCCTTTGATTGGTTTTCATCGGGCCAAGAACAAAAGTTTATCGCATCAACGAGGGGTATGTGTGAGTACCAGAAAAGAGGGATTTCACCGAAGTTCTAAGAGAGGAGATTTCAAGAATTCGAGGTTGTTGGGTTTAGGAGGCTTCCTACCTGTGTATCACGCGCCTAGAGGTAAGAGATTCTTCCTACCTTGAAAAACACTTTCCTTTTGGGATTTGAAAAAGTGGGTTTTAAAGTTAAGGGCTGTTTGGCTAGAAAAATGGGATTTTGGGTTTTGCTCGTGCACTTCGCCTAGGCGGACCTCGATGCGCCTAGGCGGGGATAGTCTTCAGCGAAGATTGCTACTACGCTTAGGCAGGAAGGCCCACCTGGGTGTGGGGGGGTCGCCTGGCGTGGGGCGGCCTACGCTGCAGGCTAGAACACAGGAACATGGAATGTGGACTTTCTGGTTCGCCTAGGCGAGGCATTGCTCGCTTAGGCGAACCACTCCGCCTAGGTGGAGGTGGGCTACGCCTAGGCGTGCCTGCGACTGCTTGAGGCTTTTGTTCGTGGCTTGTTTCGGGTCGGTCTCGTGGCCCTATTTGCTTGTGATTGTGGCTTGCTTCGTGGGCCATTGTGTGACTTGTTTGAGTGTCATTTCTTGGCTAAGAGTGACATGGTTGGATGTCGATGTGTGTGCTCCAACATGTTGATATATGGGGAATTGAGTGTGTGCAATGGTCATTACATGGCTTGCTTTTGTGTGTGTCATTGCTTGATCATAGAATGGAAATTTAAATGTGAATGTTGATATGCTGGCATAATATATTGACATGAATGAAAAGATGTGTGGAAATTATATGCATATAGATATAATTTATCCATGATGCATTGGTGACATGCATGAGTAGAATTGCCCATGTAGCATTCATCGTGCATGTGACATGATATAACATGCAATGACCTCTTGAATTGCATATGCACTGGGATATCACATTAAATGGGTGTGAGTGCATGGTTAGTAAATAGACACTGCGTTTGGTTTTTGATTGGGTTGGCTCGGTTAAATGAGACAACGTCCAACAGAGTCGCACGATTGAATAAAATAGTAAAGAAAATATGTGTTGGGTATTGGCAAGAAGGGATAGATCCTCCCTCGGGTGAAAAGCCCGCCAATTATGGTCAGACATAGTCCCCAATGGTGAAAGGTCGTAAAAGTGTATGGGTTTGCAGAGCTCGCAATGCGACACCAAAAATCCTCTACCCATATAAAGGCGCATAGATTTTGAAAATAAAATGATCATTATGATGTATCATCCAAAAAGCTTTTGGTTTATAAAAAAATGAAATTTGTTTTGAAAATGTTCATTGGATGTCATCCAGAATGACAGTTTATCACATATGGGCTTAGGCGTTATGTGAGGGCGTCGATGAGGACTTAGGCGCATGGTACATGGTGAGTTGCATCTCATTTCATGGCATGACATGTAGGATTCCATATAGAATTGACATGTTTTTGTTGAAATGTGGTTGTAAATGTTGAGTGAACATTACATGTGCACTTAGGTGGGGAGTAGCCCTTGTAGGAGGTATTCCTTATTGGGCGTGGCTCACCCTTTATGGGACAACCCTTACAGGTACAGGGTCGATACCGGTGGACGGTGCTCAGACAGGGCCGTGATTATGAAGAAGGCCGACATGTAGCCTTGATACGTCTTTTTGTAAAAAAAAGTGCTTGGGGATAAGCTAGTTCTAACACATGTTTTTCTATAAAAGAATTGTAATTAAATTCTTTTGGACTATTGCCAATATAGTCGGGTATGTAATTATGGTAAGAGGGTCGTGATCGGACTCTTATAGGTTGTAATTAAGTATATTAGTCTCATATTTTAACTTAAATATGAATGAATGGGTCCTGGTGAAGGGACGTATCGAGGTGGTGCCGAGTAACTCGGTGTCCACGAGTAAATGGTACCGGTCTGGTACCAAGACTTAGGTGTGCAATGACCTAAGGTAGAAACTTCCGCAAGTTGACGACTAATCAATGGGACCCTCTAAAATTTGGGGTGTCACATGCATTGTACCTTGCACAAGCTTCTACACTAGAAAGGGTGTGACTAACACTATAACCAGCTTTATCTCGAGTAATATTTTCATGGGTCTTGATAA
Source organism: Tetrastigma voinierianum (assembly GCA_016808115.1). NCBI lineage: Eukaryota > Viridiplantae > Streptophyta > Magnoliopsida > Vitales > Vitaceae > Tetrastigma > Tetrastigma voinierianum. The sequence goes on from JAEQBH010006111.1 coordinate 42,574, forward strand.
GAGTCCTTCTATGCTTTGCCGTATCAAGTGCCTATTTGTAGTTTTTGGACTTGTTGATGGATGCATAGCAGGAGAGGTCAATCATCTTTCTGTATTTCATCTTGGGAATTTCTTGAGTTAGAACACTCTTCTGGATCACCAATAAAGTCAAGGGCAGGATGATTCTTCTGAATCTTTTTGAAAGGTTCACGAGTTTCATTGCCAAAATGTCATCTAGAGTCTTGTTCATTCAAATGTTGGTTCGTTGCAGCTATAGTTCGACATTCCTCTAGGACTGGGCACTTCATTCTTTGTTCCCTGTTATTTAAAATATCGAAGGAATTACCAAAATCATGAAAGTGTTTCATATATGGTTGCTTACCTCTCTAGATCTCATAAGGAGTCATAGGAGTTCCATGTAGTAGGTAAACCCGATTTAGGATGTAGTTTGTCGTATTTATGACTTATGCATAGATGTACCTTTTTCCAAAAATGTTTCCCAGCTGCATGTGTCCCATTAGGTCCATATAGAGAAGTTCCAGCACTCTAGTCGTTGAGGTTAGTTAGGACTTTGTGTGAGACGACTTGGTTTGTTTCCATAATTGACATGGTTCACACATCATTTCAGGTGCATTCTCTAGATCATAGATTCCATCATTTTCTTCATCACTATCATGGAGAGTCCCAACATCTTGAGGAATTGGAGCAAGGATTAGACTAGTATGAATATTTGTTGAGACTTATTCTAGAACTTCCTGCATTTGACCTCCTATTGATGTGTTTTTAAAGTGGGTGATGAGTGCAAATGGTTTACTGATGTGGTCTTCCCTTCCTTGCTTCCTTCATGGATTACTTGCAAAGTGTTCCAAGCTTTCCTTTACCGATTTAAAAAATTCAATGAGGCTAAACTATCTGGAATCCACACCATATTGGATAACATTGAGAGCCATCAAATTGCTGGTTGTTGATTTGTCTTCTTCATTGGTTCACTCGACTTAGTCTTGACCACGATTTTCCTATCATCATCTATCTTGGTTAGAGGACACCTTCCTATCAATACTGATCTCCAAACTTTCATACTAATAGATTTAATGAAGACATGCATCCAAACTTTCCAGTCTCCATAGTTTGTCCCATCAAGTAGGGGATGACGACTTGTAAATTCACCTTCTTGCATCAAATTCATCTCAAACTCACACCTGGCTTGATTAGAGTAAACCTGAATCTCCTTTCAGTAACTTAAGGTATTTGCTCTTATCTACAATTGATAAATGTATCGTGTGTTCTGGACACAATCCTGGTGTGTTGGACTTTGAATGTGCAGAAGTTGGCGCTCTGAGGATGAATGCATTGTGTAGTCGGATAAAATATATCACGACAAAATAAAAGCACACATAAAATTTTACGCGGTTCAGCAATTGCCTACGTCCATGAGGCTATGCCAAGATGCACAGATTTCCATAGATATTATTTATGGTTTACTATTAGTCTTATGTGGTACGAGACTCCCTCTCTACCCACCACCCTTCTTGAAACCTAGAGTTGGTAATATGGGTTGAGCTCAATGGGTTAACCCAATTTAGCCCGAATTTTTAAAGGGTTGGGTTGTAAAATTCAAGGCTCGAATAAAATTAAGCCAATTTGGCTTGACTCGTTTTTGCCCATGACCCATGTGGGTTTGGCCTGGGTTAGCCCGATTAGTCCGATTGACCTGAAATTTTTATTTAATTTTTTTTAAGTAACTAGGTTAATAGTTGAGATTTTCAAGGATTCATATATAAAATTTGATATTTTGGCTATCTCTTTTGTAGCATAGGGGTTTTACAAATAATAATTATTAGAATATATGATTAATATATTAAACTTTATTGTTTTAACTACTTTATTTTCAATTTCTAAATGTATATTTTTAATATAATTTATATGATAATTTAATATTTAAAAAATCTTGTATGAAAATTCTTGAATGCATTGAATTAAATAAATTACGAGTTTTAATATTGAATATATTTTTTATTTATCTCATTAATCTATTTAAATATTTACAATTTCATTTTTATTTATCCTTTAATTTTATTTAATCATATATGTTTTTTGATAAAAATGAAGTTGGTAGTTTATAAATTAAATTAAATTTAATAACTAAATTATTAGTATTTTAAATAATTTTATTACTTAAACAAGTGTTGATAACAAAATAATGTTGTTTTAAAAATAATTACCAAAAATTATACACTAATTTCTTTCATAATATGATTATATCTTTTAGCAAGATGAATTTTCAAACAAATAGGATAGTTCAATATTATACGGTTGAGATGCATTTTTGGAAAAAATATTTTTTTACTCTAAACATAAATGAAATTTATGTTGTTAACATTCTAAATTAATTAATAGATGATGATAACTGAACGACCATCAAGAATGTACATCTTTCTAATGTGGAATCACATGTTATTATTGGATATAATGAGGATGATGATGAAGATTAGAGACATATGAAATTTCATTTGATATTTTGGAGTTATTTTTTCTTAGATATTTTGTTAAGTTTTTACTTTATTGTTTTGGTACTATTTAGCTAGTTAGTTTGTTTACTATTATTATATTGTGTAGAATCAATCATTTTATATATTAATTATTATTATATATTTGTATATTATTTATTTTATTTGAAGAGCGATAAATTTGTGAAATTAATTTTTAACATTTTAAGGTATTGGCTCGTTTAGCCGTTTGTACGCAACTCCACATGAAATTTGGGATGATAGAAAACTAGCTTGAATAGAAACAGGTCATTTTAGCCAAATTCGTTTTGGCTTGCAACCTAAATATGCTAGCTCGAAATGGGTTGGATTGCCCCGTTTACTAGCTCTATTGAAACCTAATCACTCATAGTGGAATTTAGAATGAACTCCCTCCATTCTCCTTTTACACCTAGATGCTTGGATTCTTACTAATATGATTCAAGGTTTCAATCTAGTCTTACATGGAATGAGACTCCCTCTTTGTCCAAGGCCCTTCTTCAACCTAATTACTTCTAGTGGGATTTAGAATGAACTCCCTTCATTCCCTTCTCAACAACACCGCACACCCATGCCTACATTGCATCAAAATAAGATGAGATGAAGAATCATAAAGATGTCATCTTTCACCTAAGGTGAAAGGCTTTTAATGTGCAATACCTCAAAGAGTATCTGCACTCCGCACTTATTCAACACGTCCTGATGGATCTCGTTCTTCTTCAAGATCAGTTGTAGAATCCATGATGAGAAACTTCCAAAGCCCTGAATTTATAGCCTTTGGAAGTCTTGATAGGGCTGGATCATTATCCTAATATGACCCCAGATTATACCTTCTATTTTTTGTACTTTCCTTTAAGCTATCTTAGGAGAATAAGGAAACTTGCAACCCAAGTATCCTCTTTAGAATTGAAACTTGATTTGTTTTAATTATAGTTTGATACCTTAGAAGTTTGGATCTTTTGAGATTTGATCATTATTCTTTTGCCAAATAGATCAAAGACTTGTTGGCACCTTGCTCCCTAAGTACCTTGGCTTTCAAGCTCGCAAACTACCTTGCGTCCCAAGTGTGTTCTTCCTTAGTCCGGACTTCCCAAGTTTGGCGAGCCTTGCATTGTGGTATGGCCTTAGTTCGGACTTAATTCTGGTTCTTTCAGGGATGAGATGTTTAACACATCAAATCTTCCTCAAATTTCATCATCTTCTAGAATATTGGAGACGTAGATATTGACAATTCTAAACCCAATAGGTTCCAAATCTAGTTTGTTAGTTTGGATTATTAGATTGGAGGGCTTTCCATTATCTGTAGGATGCTGATAAATCCTAGTTTATCCTAATGCTTCTTCCCAAAAGTCGAGAGACCAGAGGAGTCCTCTCTTAAATAGAGTCCTATGCTTGTTTTAACTCTTATTTGAACTTGGCCTAAGGACTGAGTCCTATTCCAAGTAGAATCCTTCATGCATCATGATTCGTGTTGCATCAAACCACGTGGCATAGTCCTAGACCAAGTTAGCTCCTTCTTATTGCACTAGATCACATTACTTTGGCATGTAACAAAGCCACACATTATCTAATTATGAATTTCAACATTATCTCTTTATTGAGATTATCTCCAGTTTGTAACAACGTGTATTAGTATACTTAGGCACCAAGAAATCCTCTTTAGAGTGGAGTCCTACCTGTGTTCCAACTTCATCTAAGAGATTATCTCTGAGGTGGATTTTCTTGCCTTTAACAGTATCCATAGGATCCAAAGAAGTCCTAGCCTCTTCAATTTCTTCCTTCCATGTACTTTGGGCTCCAAGAGTCCAAAACTGATTCAAGTCCCAACTTAGTTCAAACATATATATAGTCCATACTCTCTACTAGGACTTCATATTTAAACCTTCAAATCTTCATCAAACTTAAACTTCAAAGTAGACATTTTCTTGTGAAGCACTGGGGACGAAGATAGTGCAAATTCTAAACCTGACAAGTTTCATTCTAAACATTTTAAGTGACATATTTTAATTGTTTTAAGCTAAGTGGAATAACCACTTTATTAAGAAATAAATTGATAAAAAGAGGTGTAGATGAGTGATTTCAGACATGGAATGGAAAAAAAAAATCACCCCTTCTTACTTAAGGAAGATGAGTGGCTATAAGAGAAAGTTGAGAGAAAAAAAATATTAAAATAATTTTTTTTTTTTGCCTTTCAAAAGAAAAAAAAGTTACCAAAAATGTTATTTTAATTTTTTTCTCTCAACTTTCTTCTCTTTACTCATCTCATAAAAATAGAAAGGAATTATTAATACTTTTTTGTCATCAGATCTCATTATTTATATCGAAATGACAAAAGAAATCATCTCTTACATCTTTTTTTATTAGTTTATTCTTAATAAAATAGTTATTAATAACTATTTGGTTTTTTTTTTTTTTTTTTTGTGATTTCGTTATCTTGTTGCAGTGTTTGGTTTTGTGTCATCGTCTTGTTATGACGCTTTGTTTTTCGCTATCTTGTTGTGGTTATTCGTGTGTAGGAAATTCAAAGCATATTCAATCATATAGAGACAAAAAATTAGATTATGGTCATCATTATGTTGTAGAATTGGAATCATAGGTATTCTAGTCGTTATAATATTATCAAATTTATAGGCTTTCAGCCGCTTTATTATGCAATTAAGTTGGGTTTCGTTTCATCCTTTATGATTTTTAGCAATTTGGCATTTGTGTTTCTATGATGTATCACCAGTTTGAATCAAAAAAATTATTATATTCTCAAAAAAAGTTATTTTAAAATTTTATTTTTTAAAAAATAACGACATCACACATATATATAACTATATAAAAGAACTAAAAAAATCAAACATGATAAACAAAGAATTTGGGTTAAAATCGGGGAATGATTTGTTGTGGGGAAAAAGAATGGAAACATGGAAATAGTAACAAATAGAAAGGCAAAAAAAAGAAGTGCTCCAATTCACAAGGCAAAAGGCTAAAAATTGTGACCCAAGAAAAAGGGCAACAACCCCTCTAAGTAATAATGAAGATGATGAGAGTAGTAGTTGTAGGAGGAGAGGGTGGGTTGTTTTGAAGAATGAAGACAAGGAAAGGTCTTTACTATTTTAGAGTAAATGAGGTAACATGTGATAATATTAATGTCACCACCAAAAACATACTTTAAATCCCTTATTAAACTTGTCCCTTGAGGATACAAGAGAGATATGGCCCTATCTTTCCTACCCCTGCACATTTTGGGAACATTTTTCTAGGAAATATTTGGTTAAATAACCTCAAATAATCCAATATTTTGTAAATTTAATTATCTTCGTGTTTTTTCTTGAATGATAACCTCATTCGGACAAAAATGTGCTTTGTTATTTTATATATTTACATATTTATTTTTGAAAAGAAAGTTATTTTTACAAGAAAATAATAGAATTTTATAAAATGGTATCAAATTGATGAAGGGTTGGATTTGAATAGGGAATTATGCTTGAGGGTCCAGGCAGTCCTCTTATTTATTAAAGAGTCAACATATAATCCCTCTATTTCAGCCTAAGGACATAAGACCATCACAAATTAAGACCAAGGATATAAAATTTTGAAATTGCCTAAACTACCCTACTTATGTGGAAACGAAGGTTCGTCTGATCATGAAACATGTTTCTTTAAAAAAATCAAGTATTTTAGAAGAGGAGTCGGGTCTTTGCAGTGACGCCTATTGAAGGAACCCTAAATTGTTCCCTATCTTCGTTGGACGGTTTGATCCCATCTTAGATCGATTCCCTATCTGTATTGAAGGAACACTACGAATGTCTTTGCTATGAAGCCTTACAGATTGAAGGAACCCTAGATTGGTTTCCCTATTATATTGCTCATGTCCTGCCAAGTTCTCTCTCTTTCCCATTCTCTTCTCTAATGCTTCGTGATATGCATTTTCTGTACTATTGCATGTTTTGGGCTTCCGTTTTTGCCTCATCTCGCTTTTGCCAAGTTTTTCAAGGTGCAATCTCTAAAATCTGCTTTTGGTCCCTAGAGAACCTCGAAATACAAATTTCTAGGAAAAATCCTCTACAAAAAAGAAAAAAAAAAAACAATGGTGCATTAGAATATGAGCAGAAATTGACGTATTGCAATAACCAATGCCTTTGATGTTATTTTGAAACGCTTTGAGTTGGACAAGTGTGATAAATTCTTAAATTGTGTTTGAGTAATTTAACATTTTATAGCCAGTCAACCTTTTTCTGATTCTGCATTCAATCTTTCATGTTAGAATAAAATCAAGAGGTAGAGGGCTTGTTTGGTTCATGTTTTTGAAAACTGTTTTTTGTTCTAAAAAATAAGTAGAATAAGGAAAACCGGGAGAACATTTTTGATTACCAGATTTTTTTTTGTTTTTATTTTTGTTCTCAAAAACACAAAAAAAACATTAAATTTAGAAAACAAGAACAGTTCCAATAAGACCTAGCTCAAGTGGTTTAGAGCTTAGGCTGGTATAGAGAGGGGGGAGGGGTCCAGGGTTCGAATCTGAGTGGAGACAAATTTGTGAGGAGCAGAACATAATATTATGATGTAATGCAAAGTAAATATATGTCAAAAAAAAAAAAAAGGAATAGTTTTCAAAGACAAAAGAAGTTATTTTCCGGTGTTTCAGCTTGTTTTCATAAGCAATTTTCAAAAATAGGAGCCAAACATGCCTAAATCATTGGTTTTCAAGGACACAACAACTTTATGGTGGTTTAGTTTAATATTTAGGAATAGGAAGCCTGACAAGAATGAGATGAGATCTCTATAACCATTGTTTTTTTTATTCCCATCTTCATTTCAAATAATAATCCAAATACATTAATCAATGAATAGAAATGAAACGATTTCTTATTCTCATTTGATACAAAAAAAAAAAAATCTTTTGAGGTGTTTTGACTCTTTAGCAGTTTTTTTTAATAGAATTTTCTTAGCAATAATGAGAAATGTTTTCAAAGTGTTCATATTGTAGATCTAAATATATAGCATCATGTTATCAAAGAAAACCGTTTGGGTCTTCAAACTTTATTTTATGGCTTCCAAAAAGCCGCTTCTAGAAGCATCGCCATCCTATCCAAATAGGGAGAAATTAAAAATATTAGTCTCATTAGCGAGGAGATACCTTTTTGCGTGCAATTCTAGACTATCTTCCTATGTAGATTCGGTATGTTCAATTTATTTAATTTGTTTTTTTTTTCCTCTCATTTTTTGCTTTCTTCAATTGCACTATTATGAAGCCGATTGAGCTAATTAGTAGTTAATAGCCAAGATTTCTAACATGTTACAAGATTATTGGATTAGTTTTTGATTGGTTTGTACAAGTTTTCTGACTTGTAGGGTGATTGTACACCATTGGCTCCAGATTCTTATTATTTCTCCTCACTTTCTCTACTGTATTATTTATGATTTACCTTTGTATATACTAAAGAAAAAGATGTTGTATGAAACTTATGTTGTTATAAATAAAATATTTTAATCCATTAAATGCGGCAGCTATAAAAATTTCAAATGCTTTGTTTACTTCTTTCCTCTTTATTGAATTTGTTTCATAATGCTTGGTTGTTGGAATTTTTCTATCTTCTTAAATGCTTATAAATTTTTTTTTTATCTTCTCGAATGTCTTGTCTGAGAGATCTCATTTACCTTTGTATGCTTGGTTGCTTGAATGTTTTTCATTATGATCCATTAAGCTGAATTGTTTTTTGTATTGGTGTTGCTACATTCCTTTGAAAATTGTGGAGAATAAGTAATTCTTTAGCATGGTGTATGAATGTTGATAGGAAATGTAGAGATTTTCTCCACTTAAAATATTTTGTTGATTGGAATGGGAAGTTAAGAATTTTTGTTCAAAGGCTTAGTCAGTTGATTTCACCAATTGCCACATTTGTAGCATAAAAGATTTGAACAAATGTTTATTATCTTGAATAAATGTTTGTTCAATAATTCAAAGTTGTATTCTATATTTGAAATAAGTTGATGGGTGGTACAATGCACATTTATGTGGGAGGTTAACTTGTGCAACAAAACGATGGGCTATTGGAATACATTGGTGCTTGAAGCAAAGGTATACGTGTATATAAGAGAATGTCATTTGAAGAATTCACAAGTAGAATATTAGAGAAATTTAACATTTCCCTTAACACCGCTAAGATGCACTATATCCTCAAGTTCAACGAAGTCATCGAGATTTGGAAGATGTCGAAGACTTGGATAATGTGATATCTTACAATGATGATTTGACTGAGGTTTACATAGTAGAATCATCCTGTGTTGAAGGCGTTGAGGAAAATATGCCGAATACACAATTGGAAAATAAGTAAGGAAATTTTAGAGGAATATCCTAATTTTTTTAAAAATTAATTTGATTCCCTTTGATCTATACCATGTAGAAGTAGATCACTAGTGCTATCTTGACGTAAGTTGTGATGTGATGACACAATCAAGAGTTTTTTTATCCCGATGTGCAGAAACTGAATATACTCTATTGGAGTCAGATTTATTTTGAGATGCGATATTGGGGTCAGGGTATACTTTTAAAAATGTCGAAGTGTTTACGTGTCTGATATATCGGATGTCTTTAGGTAGAAGGTTGAAATCTGAGAATACAAGAGAAAAGCTCACCTAAGCATATTTAGGTGAAATGCTCAATTGATGATTGTTCATAGAAGATAACAGCTCATGTTGTTGTAGGGAATGAAATCTTACGAGTTCACACCTTTTGTGTTAATCATAATCATATAGTGTAAGATCAATGTTCATCTAAGGTGAAGGTTAATTTGAGGTGCCGTTATTGTTGATGATGTGTTTAGGACAACCCCAGATTATCTTCCTCGCCAAATATGCAAGGATTTTTCTCATGATCATTGTCACACCCCAGTCAGATTAGACCGGGTGGCGGATCGAGCCAGAGTTAGGTGCGAGACCATATCTTGGGACTCTTTATCGATTTTTTTTTTTTTAAGCGAACTAGTACTGTGGGTATGGCCCCGTCATATAACGAATTAAAATATCATTTACATATCAAAGAACTACCACGGGTGGTGTCCATCAAATCTATACTCATTTACCGAGTCCCATTTACAAATACAAAAACTATACTTTTACATTTACAACTCAGAGCACGGAACCTACATGTAGTGAACCCTTACAAGTGTGTTGGTCTAATTGTATGCGGATGTCTTCAGACGTCTTCTCCTGTACCTACACGGATTAAAGCCCGTGCTAAACTGCGCTTAGTGGAAACATTTCTTATACGAGAAACCTGAATAACGAGATATAGAACAAGATATCAAAATCTTCAGGAGTTCATATCACATATTTACACACATAAATGTTCATATAACAAAATTAAGCTTATTAAGATCTCTCATCTACGGTACTAAACTTATACTTCTAACAATCTTATACTTACTCGGGAATTACACTTATGGCAGACTTATCCTTATTTGGATCTTATACTCATAGCACTTATTCTTATCTGGGTCTTATACTTATAGCAATCGGATCTTATACGTATAGCAGACTTATTCTTATTCGAGATCTTATACATGTCGGATCTCCCAAAGGACATATACTTGAACTTACATCGGTGATGCCTTATCTCCGTAGGATATATATTTTATACTTATGTTTGTATCGGACATATACTTATTTAGAGTCTCCCCAGGCGACATACATACTTGAACTTATTGATACATGTCTCGGACTTATACTTATTTCGATCTCCCATAGGAGTTCTGGAGCACCATAACTAAAGGTACTTAATCACGTATCGATATTTATATCTATCTTAGATCTCCGTGGAGTTCGAACATATATCCTACGAGTTTACACTTGTTCGGAGGTACCCGTAGGTACTACGGAGATATTATGGAACGTATACTGGTATTACGGAACTTACCCTTATACGGGAGTACCCGTAAGTACTACAAAACTTATCTTTGGTACTTACATTATCTTATACTTATTCCTCACGAAGTAAATCCACAGTCTTACGAACTTATACTTGTATTCTTGAACTTATTCTTGTAATTCGGATCTTATTCTTGTACTTAGATCTTACCGCGGGCTTATTCGATATAGAAGTACCGTAGGTACTACGGAGATATTCTGGCTTGATATGCGGTATTGCGAAACTTATCATTATACGGAAGTACCCCTTAGTACTAAAACTTATCTTGGTGCCATTATCGCTATACTTGTTCTCTGAAATGGAAATCCACACGGTCTTACCGAACTTATACTTGTATTACAAAACTTATACATGTGTTCGGATCTTTTATGTATATTACGAATATCTTTGGTCTTACAGACTTATATCTTTGGTGATACGGAGCACATATACTTGTATTTCGAATCTTATACGTGTATTACAGAACTTATACATGTATTTTAGATCTCATACATGTATTATAGAACTTATATTGGTCTCACGGAACTTATACTGGTCTTACGGAACATATACTTATCTTACGGATCTTATCCTTGTGCGAAGGTACCCGTAGGTACAATAAGTCGGAACTAATCATAATCGTATCACATCTGAGTCAGATCAGGCGTGTGCGAGATACATATAAGGTATGGACATTGATCCATGCAGCGATGCAGATCATATGAGATACATATCTTGATTTTAAGTTGCAGTACCGTAGTCTTCTGAACTTATACTTATTTTACGGATACGAGAGTACCCTTAGGTACTATTAGACTTATACTTGTTTTACCGATACGGGAGTACGTAGGTCTTCTTTGGACTTATACTTATTCGGATCTCCCGTCAGAGTTACAGAGTTTCTTCTTATCTGGAACTTATACTTATATCGAGACGTATGTTCATTCAGGGACTCACAGTAGGAGTTCACGAGCTTATTCTTATTCAAAACTTATAGTTATAACGGGCTTATTATCATTCGGGACTCGAAGTAGGAATTCTGAGCTTAGTATACAAAAGTACGTGAGTCTTACCTGATTCATTATACAGATGTACCCGTAGGTACTACAGGACTTATACTTATATCATTGGTGCGAGTGCGTAGGTACTCTGATTAATCAGTTCGAGGGAGTACCGGTGGGTATCCTGAGCGGATCACCAGTACATTCAGATCTTCACTCTTATTCTTTATTCAATGTCTTATTATATGTCTGTCTGACTACCTAGACCAATCATAAGAAATGAGTAGGACGCAATACAATAAGTACCCGAAGGTACAATACAGTACTGGGGTGCCGCAGCACCGTACAGGATGTGCCTGCTCACACAACAGGAGTACCGTAGCACCAACAAGAGTGCCAAAGCACCGATCAAAACGTGGTTGCCGCCTTGGCGAGTGTTAGCACAGCGGGTGCGGAGCGCGATGAGTCTTGAAGCACCAATCGAGTCTTAGAGCACCAGGGAGTGCGAAGCACCAACGGAGGCGTCCACTCATTCATTCTTTGGTCCTAGGTAGTCATATGATCATATATCTTTCAGAACTTATAAGCCATCTTTATCACATTATGTGTTCATGACATTTTTCTTTTCATGTTCATGTTCATGTTCCAGTTCGGGTTCGTTTCGGGGTTTCATCTCAAGTCGGGTTTCATGCTATTCCATATGGCATTCGGATGCCAGGTATGATGCCTATCCACACATCATTCAAGTTTTCTTGTCCCTCACATGAATTTATTTCGCCCAGAAATTGGAATCATTCAATTGGATCATCGACTGAGTTATGGCATTTCGTACCAACTAATTAGTTTACCCATTTTACTGAGGACGGTTTACCAGTATTCGTTTCCTAGTGCCTTGTCTCCATCTTTGACACTGGTTTTTTGTGCTCCTTTAAATCTAAGGTGCTAGGGGTTCATCTCAATTGGAATCACCCAAATCGAAGCACGGAACTCAGGATTCACGTTGAAACAATTCGAACTACTCTATGATCAAATCTGATGCAAGAATTGGCTTGCACATGGCCCCACTTTGAGTGAATTTTTGGGCCACTTAGAGTCAGAATTTGACGATTCCTATTTCTTTATGTTTGATTCTCCTTGAAGTCTATTTTAATTTTCCACTTGAATCACTCAAATCGGATAAGAAATGAGCAAGTTATGGCCAAAATACAAAAACTGGTCAGAATAGGAAAACCAGAGCAGGGTGTACCGGTACATGTTCAAGGTGTACCGGTACATGTCCCCCGAAAATGCCCAGAATGTGTGTTTTTCTCACATTTTTCCATACTTTGCTACCCAATTCAACTCTATACTTCAAACACACATCAAAATCATTCCATATTTCTCTTGTAACTTCTTTTCTACTCAATTCCTCTTTCATTACATGTGTATCTTCAAAACTTTTCCATGAATTTCTCCCAAAACCATTCTAATATGGGTCACAACCCATACATGATCCAAACATAGAGAATTGTTAGAGTTTGTTCTAAACCCTAACTCCATTACATACAATTTAACCATGAATTCAACCAAAAAGGGGGATTCCTTACTTATCTTGTTCCTTGTGGGTTTTACCAACCTTAATTTCAAGAAATCTAAGGTTAAGATGCAATTCAATCAAAACCCTAGATTTGGAGACAAGCTATTAATCATACAAAGCCTTAAAGTTCCATAGATCCATTCAATTCCATGATCAAGGTTAGTTTCCATACAAAAATCCAAAGTTCCATACCTTGGCTTGCTTGGCTTCTCTTCTTCTTCTCTTCCTCTTCTTTTCTTCTTCTTCTTCCATTCTCTTCTCCCATACGGTTTGTTCCTCCTCCAAACATGAGACCAAATTTTGAATCTTTAAATCCAAAATATCCCTTAGGCCTTGTTTGGCTATCAAAACCCATTTTTGGGTTAATTTTCTTTATTTTCTTTTGGCATCAACTCTTGGCCATTTGTATTTCAATTTCCTTTATTGTATTTTGGCCTCTAATCTTCACAGGAATTACCACAATTCCTATTATTTATACTTTGGCCTCAATTATTGTTAACTTATGACTTTTAAGTCCCTTTTTGAACAATTACATATTTGTCCTTGTGTCTTTAAAATTTCCGGGTCTCTTGTTTCCATGTTTCGCATTTAACTCACGAAACATTCAAATTAGGCTTACAAAATACCCTAAACTTGTCGAAAACTGCTAGGGTATATTTTGGGGTGTTACAATCATGGAGTTGAACTAACATATAGCCAAGCTTGGCACATTAAAGAGAAGGCTAAGAAGCGCATTTATGGAGCTCTACATGACTCTTATATGTTTTTACCTTGGTTATCTGATAAATTTAGGGAGATCGGTCGGGTACTATCGTTGAATATACTTCCACTGATGATCCCTTTAGTTAGTTGTTTATTGCACATGCATTTTCAATACAAGGCTTCATGCAAGGGTGTCGACCAATAATGGCTATTGATTCTTGCCACCTTAGTGGCCCATATAAGGGAGCTCTTTTTTTTGCCATTGCATATGATGTAGATGATGGAATGTTTCCTTTAGCTCTTGGTGTTGTTAGTTTTGAAAATTATGAAGATTGGTATTGGTTCTTGGCGAAAATAAAGCATCTATTAGGTGGTAAAGAAGGTGTGATTATCTCATATAGACATTAAGGGATATTACGTAGTGTTTTTGAGGTGTTTAGGAAAGAAAACCATGCATATTGTTACCGCCACTTGAAGGAAAACTTTACTAGATGTTTTAATCGACAAAAAATTAAAGGGAAGAAAGGGAATGAAGATGCTTAGGCGCTTCTGGATGGCATTGCTTTCGCTAGATTGGAGGTAGACTATAATGATGCATTTGAGAAACTTGCTCAATTCAATGAGGACTTAGGAAAATGGGTCACTGAAAACAACCCTGAACATTAGGCGATGTCTAAGTTTCCTAAATAACGATGGGATAAAACGACCACCAACATTGCAGAGTCCTTCAATTCATGGTTGAGAGAGAAGCACGATCAAACCATTTATACATTGTTGTTGATGAACATGGATAAGCTTGTTGGGATGTTAACTAACAACATTAGTCACACTGAAAAATGGAAGAGTGCAGTTGGACCAAAAACTGAGGAGAAGCAAGCTCTTAGCGAATATTATGAGGTTTGGACTGATATCTGTTATGCCCTACATCAGAGGTACATATAGGGTGTTCATCGGAGACGTTTTTTTGGTTGTTGACATGAACAAATGGTCTTGTTCTTGCATGTCCTACTCTCCTAGCCCCACAAGTGAAACGACCTCCTGGAAGACCACGACAATGTCACATTGAGTCACAATTTGCTCATAAGAGGGCTATTCATTGCTCTCGAAGCCATGGAGTTGGACACAATAGGTCCAAGTGTACTAATCCTTTTCCATGAGAAACTTATTTTCATTTAGTCCATCTCATTATCTTTATTAGCTTGAATTATAACATTATTTTTATTGTTGATGTATTTGAACTCAAGTTTCGTGTTATTGTTGTTATTTGATTACATGATTTCTAGCTAGTATGGTCTCACTTTTTTACTGGTTTTTACACTTTTTTTTTACTTCCACTTATATTTTACCATTTAATTTAATAATGTTGTTGGAAGATAGCAGGTTTTATAAGTCGTAATAAAATACATCGACAAAGAAGTCAACAATATGCTATAAATGATCCATCCATTAACACGAGATACTTTTTAGTGAATACATATTGTAATTCTTACATATTTGTTCACCATGTTTGTACCAATAACTACATTTACAATACATGAAATTATTCTATCAAAAGTCTAATTTTTCTCTATCTTGGTTACTCTCATATAGGTGGGGCCTTTATTGACGCGATGTTCACCGGCTAGATTCTTGCGTCTCTGTGGTAGGCTTGACAAGGGTAAACAACAAGTCGGTCATGATATGCATCTTGGGGGACTGCTATGTATTAAGTGCAAAGAAGTGCGACTTTAATATTTGTTTATGGGCGGTTGCATTTTGAAGTTGGCCTTAAAAAACTACAACTCTCTTCAGGCCATCAATTAGAAGTCACACCAACAACGGTTAATGAACTGTTTGGATTGCCTATGCATGGTAGGATTTTGCAAGGCTCTTCAAATTCGATGATTATCCTTTTGGGAGCATTCGTGAGTTCGAAGATAGACTACATGACCTTCTAGTTGGTGAAGAGTTTATAAGGGCATTCCTTTTCTATGCATGTACTACGATAATAGCTCCAACATCATGTGTTGATGGATGCTGAAATCTTTGGCATATGCTCCATGGGGATGATTTTAGGAATGAAATCAATTTGGTTTAGTTCGTTGTGGATGAACTAGTTGGTAGAATATGACGCTTTTGACCATCACCCACATCTTGGGTATATGGTAGTCTTTTCTTTTAACAGGTTGGCATTTTAATAATTTCACTTTAATCATTAGCCATATCATCTAACCATTTGGGACTTATAGAAACTTATGGTTCTATTCTATATGTAGTTGTTTTATGTGATAAAAGTTCGAAGCTCTAGTGTAGAAGTGCCGCTTATAGTCCCTTCTATATGTAACACCCCGAAATATACCATAATCGTTTTCAACATGTTTAGGGTATTTTGTAGGCATAAATTGAATTTTTCGTAATTTAAATGCGAAACATGGAAATTGAGAAACCCGGAAATTGTACCAAGACATAAGAACAAAATTGTAATTTGTCAAAAGGGACTTCAAAGTCATAAGTTGATAAGATTAGAGGCCAAAATAAAATAATGGGAAATTGAAATGCAAATGGTCTAGAAGTTGGAGGACCTTATTGCAATAAGAGGAAAAATTTAGTATAAAAGAAGATGAGACCAAAAATATCTCATTTTTGGTCTCACATTTGAGAGCTCCAACGCGAAGGCCAAGAAGAGAGGAGAAGGAGAAGAAGAAGAACAAGACAAGTTTGCCAAAGGTATGGATTTTGTATGGACTTTGTTAGATTTTAGTATGGTTTTGAGTATGGAAACTAAGAGTTTTTGTATGGTTTGTAGGGATGGTTATGGGTTAGTGTGAATTTATGGACTTTTATATGAAATTCCTCCTTGAGCTAGGAGTTTGAGAGGTGTTAGAGAACAACATTACTTGTTAGGAGTATGGAATCTTCCCCTTTGAGGGGATGGATTGTAGAATTTGTATGGATATGGAAGTTTGGTTTATTCCTACTTTTGGGGTGATTTGGGATTGATTGTAGGATGGTTTTGGTGCCGTGTTTGTGGCATGTTATGTGGCCTCAATTGGGAGGATATTGTCGCCGGTGGACAAGGGCTGTTCCGGGATGGTTTCGGGTCGAAAATTGGCGTGTACCAGAGCTGCCAAGGAGCTCTCTGGCACGCCGGTGCGTGGAAGCCACGCTATTGCGTGGCTGGGTGCATCCTCGGGTACGCAATTGCGTAGCCCCTGCACAATGTCAACCCTCCAGCCGCCGGACGACCACTGCTTCTTCGTCCGAACTCCGTTTTGGGTGTTCTTAGACTCTATGGAAAGCCCTTTGAGTCTAGAATCCATCCATATATATCTTGACATAATATTGAGCTTATAATAAGTCCTAAAATGAAAAAATATAGTGGCTGCTCATAACAACTCTCTTTGCCGAGTGCTACCAAGTTCTTCAGTTTCTTCACGGCTTGCAACTTGCATAACTCCTGCCTGTTAGGACTACATTTTGGGTTTCTTGGACTCTATGGAAAGCCCTTTGAGTCTAGAATCCCTCCATATCTAGCTTGATACAATGACGGAGAAACATAATAGAAGTCTAAAAATGACAAAAACCGGTGAAGTATTGCTTTCTGCTTTGCAAGTGTTACAAATTCTTTGATTTCTTCATGGCTGGTTGCATAACTCGCCCGTTAGGACTCCGTTTTGGAGTGTTCTTGGACTCTATAAATCTCATTGAGTACGAATCTAACCATATGCTATTTAATGGCATTCAGTATCCACATCTGAAATTTTTATTGTTGTACCAAGTGTACTAATAGCTTGGTTAAAGTCTATTGGAATACATGATAAGAAAAGAGATAGATATAACCAAGAAATAGCAATATACATAGATTTGATATGTAGAGGAGTATAGAAGAAAAGAATAAAATAATAAACTTAGAGAACACGTATAATTGTAGGACTACCTAAGACCGGATATTGAATGGCAGACATATGATCGATTACTTTGACACTCTTGCTAGATCTTCGGCCGCCACATTCACGTGAAAATTTGCTGCGATTCCCGATCGGTGCCCGGCACTCACGCTGGTGCTGCGACACTTATGTGCGTGGCCGAACCGCGTTCGATCCAGTGCCGGCGCTCTGCTGGTGCTACGACGCCGCATTGCAGTGGTGAGCATGTTGTCGGTGCTTTGGCACTCTGTTTTGATAACTCTTGCATTTCGATCTTGTCTGATATCTTGGTACTTATTGTCTTTGTATCTTACTCATTTATTATTACTGGTCTAGGTATTCCAATAGTTATATGAAAATAACCTGAATGACGAATAAGAGTAAACAAATGTGTATTGTTCTGATCTGTAATACCTACGGGTACTTCTGAATAAGAATAAGCTCTGTAACTCCTACGGGAGATCCGAATAAGCATAAGTCTGTTATAAGCATAAGTAATTGTATAAGTCCATTATATGAATGCATGGAAATTCTGACATCTGTTATTGTTATATGCTTACTATAAATGTGTATATGCATACTACATATGTTTCCCACTAAGCGTAAAGCTTAGCACGGGTTTTCAATTCGTGTAGGTACATAAGAAAGTGACCGGAGTGATCTTAGCGTGCAGCAGAACAACACACTAGTAGGGGTTCATCGTTGTAGGTTAACGCTACGATTAGTATTAGTATACGTCTTATAGTTTTTGTATATGTAAATGGGACTCAGGACTGTATGTATGTGACACTGAAACACCACTGCGGTGATAGTTTTATTTTGTATTTTGTATACGATATGTTGATGCGGGTTATAAGACTTGGACATGCAAGTGTTCCCAACGTCTATTTTACTTTTTAATAGTGGGGGAGTCCGGTGATCCCGGGTCTTCTCTCGCGCCTCCGGGCGTGACACTATAAGTGCATGGACCGATGACTTGTTGAAGAAGACTTGATGCTGAACTACAAGACTAATGCTCATTTGGAAATGGAGAGGTAAATATTTGAATATATTATTAATTAACATTGTTTTCATATCTTTTAGTTGGCATATTTGCTGACTTTCAATAATAAAGGTCATCGAGGACGTGCCCAATCCTCCATCAGATCATACATAAGATAGTGATGTAAGACATTAATTATACAAATGCTTATTCACATTACATACTAGTTCATCAAAGTAAATTTAGATTGGTTACTAATAACACTATCTAAAATTCATAGGAATTATGGCAACGGTATGAGGCCTCTCAAAGGATTATAAATGAGGAATTAAGCAAAATGAGACGAGTGATGCATGAATTACGTTCACGAAAGCGAGGTAGTACACATGCATCTGGATCTAACCCAACTAGTTTCCCATCATCTCTATCATTTGATATGGTTGACACCATGCGATCCTTTACCGCGCTTACCTTAGTGCATCTCATTTTTTCCTTCAAAAGTGTTTCATACTCCCCAGAGTGAGCCTTCATGATGTTCTAATATGCAAGGTCAACCATTTTAATTCTCCATGAAAATTGAATGCATTCTTATATCTATAATGTTTTATTAAATATTGTTCACTTTAACTTAAGTGTGAGTAGATGCCGTTAAATGCTATGATTGTACCATCATAGGAGTGCATGTACACACATAGAGTTAGACTATATAGCACCGGTCATTGACGTCCTTAAGTCACGACATCTACAAACTTGTCAATCGGCCATGCAATGTCATAGGGAAGCAATTACATTAGTTTTCAATAATGATAAGGAACCAAGGTATTTTAATTGATTAATTGAAACTCATAGCTTACATGTTAAGACAGAAGGTCATTATAATTTATATTATTTTCCCCTTCACGGTGAGGAACTTGTTTCAATCCATGAGAAACACCTTACACGTGGTAATTTGGGTTACTTCAAAAGTAGTAATTGGTTAGGAAATGAGGTCTCCGCATATTTTACATTTTATTAGTTAATTCATACATGTCTGAATAGTTTTATTTATTTTATCTTCCAACCAGGGGATGGAAGCATATTGCAGATTTTTGCAATATGAGGACAACAATAGACCCAAACTTTTTGTATCCCCTTACATAGTTGTGAGTAGAAGACATCAATATTCTTGCCATGATGATGTTATATTAGTGTTGTGACATAACTAGGTTATTATTAATTATCACCTTTAACCTAATTACTTGTTTATTGTGAAGGAAATGATGATAAGAAGTGGACCTAAATATTTAGTAAAGGATTCAATCATTAATTGATTTGATCGATATTTGTATGAAATAGATATACCATACGATCAACTTATTGAGGTATCACAAATAGATATAGCACACCTTAGATATATGATCAAGTTAAAATGAATTATTTCATCACTCATGTCTTGTTTGGATTTAGGTATTTTTTCCAGTGCTTTTCAAGAACCATTGGACCCTTCTTGTGTTCGACTATGCAATTTCAGAATGCAATTGCTAGATTCGCGGGGTGGATGCAAGAAAGCAAAAATGACAGGGGTGCATAAAAAATTGGTATGGAATTATATATACAAACCTTAAGTGATCTATACATACTACTACATCCATGTTATTTATAATTCGCTGAATGCGAAACGTATTCGAACACTAATCCTTTATTATTTATAATTTCTTCAAGGGTAAGGTGATGTTATGTTTGCCAGGGTATAAGATGGGAGTGGGAGATTTTGACTTACAGAGATTTAGTTTCATCATGCCTTATGTCCCTTCCTAAAGGAATGAGTAAGCATTTTAATAACACTTTTATTTGCTTTTTATTGGTTGCAGTTGGTGATCTAGCAACCACTTTTCAGGGCATAGTACATGGAATATTTGTGATGAAATTCATGGAGCATTGGACTTTAGGGGGTTTATCAAATTCCATTGATCCGATATGTAGATCTTCTTAAAAATCTTACATATTTTTTTTGATAATGTTTGAAAACAACTCTAATAAAACATGTTTGGATTGACCTAATGTCATTATTTGCAGACCCAGATGTCAAAGTTTAGGCTTAAGATTTTGGGGAACACTTTATTCTCTAAGCATAATGTGCATCGAAATATGCTCAAGAAGTAATTCATGAGTATGTATTTTTAATTTCAACAATTGTTTGTATTATTAATTGTTAAAACAATGATGCATTGAGAAAAGCTGGAAATTTGAGTTCCACAAAGGTTTATCAAATTTAACCAAGCTATGTATTTATTTTTATCTTGTAGGTCTTGATTGGAGGATGGTTTCTACGGTGTTGGCTATACATTAGCTGTTTGACAGTGTAATTTGCAAAGCAACCGTATTGTAAAAATTAGATCACATCATTTATAGTGTGTTCACATCAAAATGTTAAGGCAGTAGTTTATAGCCAAACGATATCTTTCCTACTATGACTATGTAAAAATTGTTTGTGATCTTTCTTTTTGTTCAGATTTTGCATGAGCTTAAACATGCTTTTTGAAATTTGGTAGGGTAAAGTTCAGTTAAATAGATAATTATGAGTTTTATGAAAATGTCCTAGGTTTGGATGAAAAAATATCCAAATCATATGAGGTGAGTAAGCTTGCACACCCCTTGTACAATTAGTGTATTTTCATTGTACAATTAATGTAATCACCTTATACACTATAACAAACCCTATTTTTCCTTCTTAAATACTCATCTATGCATGTTTCCATTAAAGACATAAACTAGGCAAGAGATTTTGTTTTAAAAAAAATTTACAAATCCAATGAGAAATACAAGCTTTATACAGTTAGTACATTTGTCTTGTATAGTTAGTATAATCACCTTGTACACTATAACAAATGTGTGTTTTTCCTTATTAAAGGCTTGTATAAATATGCTTCCATTGTTTTGGTTAAGGAACTAAGAAAATAAGTGAAACTAAGTACATTTTCCATATTTTTTAACTAGGGAAGTTTATGGCATAAACATTTACCATGTTATAAAATGTGTGGACTAAGTATGACATCTATCAATGGGTATAAAGAATGTCCTAGGTTTGTCTATTGGCATACAACCTAGGTTGAAGATTTCAGTTTAAAAAAAATTTAAAATCCTATGAGAAGTGTAAGCTTGTACATCCTTCATACAATTAGTACATTTGCCTTGTACAATTAGTATAATCACCTTATACACTATAACAAATGCATGTTTTTCCTTAATAAAAGCTAGTATAAATATGTGGCCTTAGATCCCGAAGTCCGTTGTTGTTCATTGTCAATCAGGCTTTGTGTGTCTCATATCATGAGACCCATATATGAGTAAGAATGGCCACGTCAAGCCCATACATCCTTACTCACCAAAGAAAAAGTCAACTATATTATAATAGTTTCAAGAGTTAATTTCACTCTTATTCAAAACATATATAAAATTTAAGAATTTTAATAAACGTTTCACAAAATATATATCAAAGCCACATGTCGGCTTTCTTCTCAAAAGCGGCCTCTAGTGAGCGCTGTCTCACTGAATACTCCTTGTACCTGAAAGGGGATCCTGACGGGGTGAAGCGATGCCGCGATGGTAGTATTCTCTTACGAGGTTTACCCCGCTAAGTGCTCATGTAATGGAAAACTTTACATTCAAGTGAATTCATGATTCTACTCGAATGTCTACATGCCCCAATTCCATGCCTCGAGTCCTCATCGACTCCCTCACTCATGCTTATGCCATGTATGAAAATTGTCTTTAAAACAAAAATATTTGTTTTAATTATTGGAGCAGCCTCAGATCTCATCGTTGGACAATCCTGCGAGGGCAATTTGTTGGGTGCTCTCAAACAATTTATGGGCCTCTCAGATGTGTGAATTGTTGAGATGATTTCCCAACTTCAAATTCTTAGGACCTTTCCGATAAATTTCTATTTGAGTAAGTATACAAAAATCATTTGTTTGGACAACCCTCCAATTTTGTTGTCATGCACTCACACTGCGTTTACAAGGTGCCCCGGTGCATATGAAATGCATTATGCCATTTCCATATAATACATGTTAATATATCAAGCATGCATATATTGACAAAATTTACACACAACATGTTATTCAAACATAGAAATAATATATTAACACAAAATTTGCATGTTATTCAAACACCAAGCAATAACATACAACAATAGCATACAAGCACCATTTCCAGTCCGCAAATCAGTCCTGGACAATTCGAAGTCGGTCCCAAAATTTCCAACATTAAGTCCCAAGGTTTTGGGACTGATATAACGGCCACTCACGGCCTCACACCATCCATTCCATTCCATTTGAATGGCTCTTAAGCCAAAAATAACCAAAGTAGGAGAAGAACCCCTACCTTCCGGAGTTGTTGAAACTCCACAAAATCGGTACCCACGCGTAGCCCTTGCAGCGTAGACCAACTTTGCTTCTTGCCTTGCCAGAGTTTGTCGGACCGATCACCAGGAAATCTAGAGAGAAGTAGAGCTTTTCTCTCTAAAATCCCTCTCTTTTCTCTCCCATTTTCCTTTTCTCTCTCTATTTTCCTCTCTTTTCCCTCCACTCAAACGATTGGGTCAAGTTGGGGTCAAGATACTTGTCCTCTCATGCCACATGTCAACCTCCCATTGGTTGACTTGGATTTCCCTATCCTCTTATCCATCTACCATAGATTTCCCTCCAATGACATGATGCCACATGTCACCTATGGTCCACACTTGAGCTCATGTTTGACTCATTCTGCACATGACACATGGCACCTCTTGAGCCACTCATAATGTGCCAAGTGTCCCGCACCACTCTCGGTGCCTCTAAAAACGTGAAATTTCGACTGTCTCAGAATTCGATGAAATTCGACGTGGTAGCTAGATTTAGCGAGACAATTCCAATGGTGAAGTCCATTTCGTTGTCTGAGATCTAGAAAAAATCCGGATTTGGACCGAAATTACTATTTTACCATTTTTCAGAAAATCAGAATTTTCTCGGGTTTTACATTCTCCCCCCTTAAAAAGAATTTGAATCGAGAATTCCACACACCTCTGAATCACTCCTGTGCGTATGCATCCTTACACAACTCAAGGCCGTAGTCGAGTATGATAACCGCCTAAGGTCACAATTCTTACCGACAACTTGCGATGGAACATCAACTCACATGTCAAGAATGACATCAAAACCCCGATATGTCTACCACTTGAAGGTCCACCATGATCAGAATCCTTGAGATCTCTGACTCATGATCTCGACATATCTGACCTACTCTCACCCTAGATCTTAGGGAAGAATTTTCCCATACAATGGCTTTTTCAGAGGCCTTAACCTCTAAGCCCAAACCTATCACACAAGGTGCAATAATGAACATAATGCATCAGAAAACAAATGCAGGTATAAAACGTACCTTGCATGTTCGGCTAATCTGCATGCTCAGCCTTTGGCACAACGGCGTAGACACGCCCCTAGGTCTTCGAAGTCCTAGCCTGTGAGCTTTGTACCTGACCTCGACCCATACTCTGGCCCCTCTAGCCCATCTGTGCTGCCGAAGGTGCTTGTATAGCACCACACTGGCCCGAGGCGGTTCCTCACAACCCGTACTAGGGTGCGGAGGAATATGGCTTCCCGCATCTCTTTGTTGTCCTATGACTAGCGGGACGTAGCGTCTAAAAAATCACAGGATCCACATCTTTGGGGTAATCCTTACTCCTTATGTCGTGCGGCAATGGAAGCACACCATCGACCCTGCAGGCGGCAATCTGATGTCACGGCGGGAAATCATGGCTTTGGCTAGAAGCCCTCGGCCTTTTCCCTAAACTGGAAGAAGATTGACTCTCCTTCCTCTTACCAATAGCACTCGCCTCCTGAGTGTTCCATGCATTCTCCATCTCTCTCTCTATGGTCATGGCCGTCCCAACCATAGAGTCCATGTCCTGTAAATGGAGTCCTACAATCTTGCCTTGAATGGACAATCTCAGCCCATTCTCAAATCTCCTGACCTTAGCCAGACGGCGGCTACAAAATCGCAAGAAAGGGAGCTAACTCCGTGAACCCGGCCACATACTAATCACACCATAGCTCCCCGGCCAGCCTCTAAGAACTTCCTGGGCCTCAGATGTCTGCAGAGTGGCCTAAAACATTCTACCATGAAAAGCCCATGGAACTCGCCCATGTCATCGCCCAGTCCCTAGAGGTCTTCGCCTAATTCCACCACACTTGGGCCTCACCCTCTAGCTGGAATGCAACTAGTCTGATCTTGGTCATATCGGAAGTAATTTCCATAACCTCCAATACCTTCTCGACCTGCATGAACCAGTGGTTTGCCACCATTGGATCTCCTCCCCCTATGAACGTAGGAGGATGATGTGCCCTGAATCTCTGGAGGTTACTTGGACCTCCCTGGCTACATGCTACACTAGCCTGTGTAATGGCAAAGCACTCCGCAATCCCTACACCTCAACAACAAAGGCCTCATTGGCTAACATAAAGGCTCGACCAAGACCTCGCGGACGACCTCTACGCTCGCCTCGACTTAACCATTCACATGTCAAATGGCAGCCAGTTTAGTAATGAAGTATCTTCTAAGGGTGTAACATGCCTTGACACTATTTACACACCGAATTTTTTTTTTTTTACACACCACGTCAATGCATTCATAGGTAATGCAAGGTAAACATTCCATATATTAAATCATACACAAACAAAAATTTTATTTTATTTTGTATTTTTTTTTAAACCTGAAACAGTTGTCTCATGAACAAAGTGGTCCGGGAACAGCTGGGCCTTAAACAAAGGCACCGTCTCAAAACTCGGGTCGGTGCACGCGCGCACACCTGTAACCCAGGTTGCACGCATACCACGCCGCCGCCGCGCGCTCGGGCGCGGCGCGCCTGGCGCCACACGCCCGTCCCCCGCCGCGACACCGGCCGTATTACGACCTCAGCAACTCTAATCCAGGTTGCGACATCAAAACCAGGTCGCGACCTCACGTAGGCCAATCCAGGTCGTGACCTCAAAACGGGGTTGCGACATCGTTTCAGCCCAATAGGACAATCCAGGTCGCGACCTCAAAACGGGGTCGCGAAACCAATTTCAACAGGTCAGGTTGCGACCTAAAAACCATGTCGCGACCTCAAATCGACGTCGCAACACCACTTAGGCCAATCCAGGTCACGACACCAAACTTGAAGGATCCCGACCCGGATTAACCTCATGAACCCGAGGACCTCCCAAGACTCCAACTGATATAGAAACTTTCCTTAAAACCATAAATTAAAACTGTGGAGCGAACCCTTTACAATTCTTCACATATCTTTTAAAAATAATGCTAAGCCGGGCGCTAAAAAAATTTTTTTCTTCTTTTTCAACACTTAGATTTTTTTCGTGAAAATCGCCGTAGCTCTCTCGTTCTGGACTTCTCTAAATTTACAAAACCCGATTTAAAACATTTAAAAACACTTCTAAACTTCAATTCATCAACTTCCATATTAGACTCGTCCACAACCCAATCAAACACAATATACATATATATACATTTATTTCTTCAAATCATCAAAACATTTAAAACCTTCTTCAATCTCCATGCATAATTTTATCAAAACATGACAAAAATATTCACATATACAATATGCAAATTATTTTCAATGCAGTCACATGCCGTCTCCGAGCAGCTCGACCACTGCACAGAGGGTACTTCTACCGATGCACCCGTCTCAGTCCTCGAAAATATTTGTTGAAACATATGGAAAAGAGTGAGCTAAACGAGCTCGTGAGTGTACATTTTCATTTATATAACATTTTCACATATCAAAATAATACATACTTATACAATTAAAATCCATTTATACATTAAACATTTATGCCTTAAACTTTCTTTCCATAAATACTTATACCATTAAAATCGCTTTATGCTTTAAACATTTATACTCAAACTTTCTTCAATAAATACTTACATTTAAAATCCATTTATGCTTTAAGAATTTATGCCTTAAACTTTCTTTCCATAAATACTTATGCATTTAAATCCATTTATGCTTTAAGAATTTATGCCTTAACTTTCTTTCCATAAATACTTATGCATTTAAAAATCCATTTATGCTTTAAGCATTTATGCCTTAAACTTTCTTTCTTATTTCTTTCTTTCATTCTTTCTGATGGAACCTGTGGAATAAACACCACGCTTCCGGCATCACCACGAGGGACAAATAATATTCAATATAACCACTACGTCATGAGAAACTCACGCTTGCAGAACCCACTATAGTACTTTATCACGTGTAAGGATATTACCTAGACACCTATTTCCTCCCTCAGTTAGTAACCTATAACTTTACCTCCTCTAAATCCTGCTACACGCTTAAAGTACTTCGGCCGATACTTCATAATACTATAGGGGTTTAGGGTACATCAAGAAACATTTCTCTTCAAATACATTTGTAAACACATTTAAATCCTTTACTTGATCATTAAAACACATATGCATTCTTTACACATCTTAAAACTTACAATACTTTAACATATGTATACATATTTCATATACATGTATAAATACATTTATATCCTTTCCTTTATCATTAAACACATATGCATTCTTCACATTTTAAAACTTTCTATAACACTTTATCATATGCATACATATAAATATATATATTGATGCAAGATAAAACATTTCCATATGCCTTAACATGTACATAACATTTCCATTAAACTTTCTTCAGCTTAACATTAAACCATTCACTTTGAAAAACTCATTTTTTCAAAATATCATTTCACTACAGTTCACCGCTTCAACTCCGCTTGCTTCCCGCTGGGAGTTCCTCCGGCTCCCGGGTCCCGATAGTCCTTTTCACCTTTTCCAAGAAAATCACAATACACATTAACTATAATTTGTATTTAATCCACCATAAACACTCATTCTATATTCTTATTCCTCTAGGAATCTATTTTACTTTAGGAATTGGAATCAATCCAATCGATCATCCAAACTAAAAGTTATGGCATTTTCATGCCAACTAGTCATTTTACCGATTTTTCTAGTGACAGTTTGTATTACTTCATTTTTCCGGAGGTTCTGACTTATTTTGACATCATGTCCTTATACTCATTTAAAGCTGCGTGCTAAGGGTTCTATTCCAATTGAATCACCCAATTTGGAGCACCTGAAACTCACTTTACGTCCAAATAACTCAAGCACCTATGTTCAAAACTGAACCAGAATTTGGCTTACATGGTCCTACTTTGAGTGAATATTTAGGCCACTTAAGATCAGAATTTATGATACATTCTTCTTAAGTTTTGTTCTCTTCAAGTCTATTTTACGTAGCCACTTAAATCACTCAAATCGATCAAATTGAGCAAGTTATGGCCAAAACACCAAAAACTGGTCAAAACGTAAAACAGGACATTTCCTGTACTG
This sequence comes from Tetrastigma voinierianum, assembly GCA_016808115.1. Lineage (NCBI taxonomy): Eukaryota > Viridiplantae > Streptophyta > Magnoliopsida > Vitales > Vitaceae > Tetrastigma > Tetrastigma voinierianum. The sequence goes on from JAEQBH010006111.1 coordinate 70,546, forward strand.
AGACTGCGCCCAAAATTGACCAAATTGTGTTTCTTCCATTTTTTCTTTCACTCTAAAACACTTAAATCTGATGCATTATACCCATTTCAACATATCACACAAAAGTCTACATCAAACCCTAAATCCATTCATTCACTTGATTTGTCAAAACCCTAATCTATCCATGGCTTTCTCAATTTATCTCAAAATCATCATCATTCAACCCTAAATGCCACTAATTTAACATCCATACAAGAAAATCAAATCATTAGGCATGAAAACATAAAATCCAACTTTCCCACCATTAAAAACTACTTGTTCTGCCTTTGGCTCCTCTCCCTCGCTATCACTAGAGAGCACTTGGAAAGCTTCAAGGAGAAGAAAACTCACCTCTCCACTTCGCCTCTAACCTTCTCCCTTTCTCCTTCTTTCCCCTTTCTTTCTCTTTCTCCTTTCTTTCCTCTCCCTATACGTGATCCTCTTTTGAGCACTTAACTCTAAATTTTAGACTTTAAAATATTATCTCCAAAAGTGCCCTTAAGTAACAAAATATCATCAGGTCGGGTTTAAAGTGAATTACCTTTATCCAAGCTTCTCATTGGTCCATTCCCATGAGACTCCAATATTTACCCATTATTTAAATCATAACTTAGCCATTAAGAAAGATTTTGATCGGGCTAGTACACCAAATATCTCCATTATAGCGCATTTTATCTCGGGCCACTGCACGCTTTTTTATATCGATTATATGTCAAAATATTCTATGGTCGCCTATATTTAAATTTGAACATAAAATATTTTAACTAAATCCTTCACGCGTTGAATTTCAGCCCTGGAATCACCGAAATCAGATTTGTAATCATTAACCTAATCCGGGACAATAGCAGACATTACCGACCACGCCTCGATCACCCGGAAACTATCCAAACTGACCCGCTTTCACTTTATTTCGCCGTTAGTCTTTATGATTTATTCCGCACTGTATTTTCGGCTCAATTTCCGAAAATTTCAGCGTTGTGCTCCAAATTTCAAATCGGGAAATCACTATTCCCTTAAATCTCCATTATCTTCTAAATATCGGGCTCAAAGTCATAGAACCTAAATTTTCTTAAAATCCTTTCAGAACCCTCCATCCGATAAAATAAGAAAAATCACTATCTGTCAGGCATCTGCCGCACCTTCGTGCTACAATTTTCAAAATTTTCACTTCATGCCCAGTTCGAAGTCCGAAATGCTCTAAATTTAATCTACCTCGGCTTCTATCATTAGACCTCAAATCGCTCAATAACTACTATTATAACATTCAATAAGGCTGGGTTTTACAATCACCCTCCTTATAAAAATTTCATTCTAAATTTAAATTCTCATGTTGCTTCCTCTCACCGTGATTCATCCACAACACCTTTACTAAAGGAATCACTTGTTTCAAAGAACCTAATCATTTCGACCAACAATTTGAACTTGGGCTCTTCTTCATACGTCAAATCTTCTTTCAATTCAACCCATGATCTCTTATAGCTCAGCTTGGTACCGTAGATGCTTCCTATCGACTAAAGACCCTAGGTCCCGGGTTCGACCTCCGGGAGCGGAAGGAACCTGGGAATGAGATGTCCTATGAGTGAGCTTCCACCGAAGGGTACCCATGAGGTGGTCACGAAGGGGTGGGGTCTCACACAAAGGCAGGTCAGGAACACGTGGAAGTTTCGGTTTCATCACAACTCACCGCACATCGGGTGCCAAAATCCTACTGCACCACATGCCTGTGCAGCGCCTAGCCGGGACCAGACCGTGGCTTGGCACACGGGAGCCACTACCAACCGAGCCACTAGCTCGCCTGGCAAGCAGAGATGCTCCCATCGACCTTAAGCCCCGGTCCCGGCCCGAGCCCCCACAGAGGCTAAAGAAAATGCCTAGGAGGGCATGATATTCCCCGTGTGAGTGGACTCCACCAGGCACTCGCGACATGGCGGCACCCCACAAAGGCCACCAAGGCACCCCGTGGCCTTGGCGTAATCCCACAATAAACTTTCATTCTTTCCGCTACTTAACCCAGAATAAACACACCGAATCAGCTTTCCGGTAATCGACGGCGAGTGGGATACCACATTCCACCATAACCACTACGCCGCGGTAAACTCACGCTTCAGACAGTTCTACTTACAAGATTTTTATCACGTGTAAGGATATTACCTAGACACCTATTTCCCTCCCCGCTTAGTAACCTATAACTTACCCTCTAAATCCTTACACGCTTAAAGTACTTACCGATATCGCCTCATAATACCATAGGGGGTTTAGGGTAACCATCGCAAACATTTCTTCAAATACATTCAGAACACATTTAAATCCTTTACTTGATCATTAAAACACATACGCATTCTTTATACATCTTAAAACTTTCATAATACTTTAACATATGCATACATATTTCATATACATGTATAAATACATTTATATCCTTTCCTTTATCATTAAAAACACATATGCATTCTTCACACATTTTAAAACTTTCATAAATACTTATCATATGCATACATATAAATATATATATTGATGCAAGATAAAACATTTCCATATGCCTTAACATGTAATATAAACATTTCCATTAAACTTTCAGCTTAACATTAAAACCATTCACTTTGAAAAACTCATTTTTTCAAAATATCATTTCTTTTCACTCACAAGCCACCGCCTCAATCCCGCTTGCTTCCCGCTGGAGCTCCCGTTCCCGTCCGATAGTCCTTTTCACCTTTTCCAAGAAAAAATCATAATTACACATTAACCATAATTTCCATTTAATCCACTAAACACTCATTCCTATATTCTTATTCCTCTAGGAATCTATTTTACTTAGGAATTGGAATCAATCCAATCGATCATCCAAATCCAAAGTTATGGCATTTTCATGCCAACTAGTCATTTTACCGCATTTTTCTAGTGACAGTTTGTATTACTCATTTTCCGAGGTCTTGACTTCATATTTTGACACTATGTCCTTATATCATTTAAAGCCATGGGTGCTAAGGGTTCTATTCCACCTGAATCACCCAATTTATGCCAAACTTCTCTCTCTCTCTCTCTACTTTACGTCCAAATAACCGGCTAATCTATGTTCAAAACTGAACCAGAATTTGGCTTGCACATGGTCCTACTTTTGAGTGAATATTTAGGCCACTTAAGATCAGAATTTAAGGATACATTCTTAAGTTTTGTTCTCCTTCAAGTCTATTTTACGTAGCCACTTAAATCACCTAAATCGTAATCAAATTGGAGCGTTATGGCCAAAATACCAAAACTGGTCGCAAACAGAAAATGACATTTCCTGTACTGAGACTGTCGCCAAAATTGACCAAACAGTGGTTTCTTCTCTCCATTTTTTTCTTTCACTCTAAACACTTAAATCTGATGCATTATACCCATTTCAACATCATACACAAAAGTCTACATCAAACTCCTAACCATTCATTCACTTGATTTGTCAAAACCCTAATCTAATCCATGGGCTTTCTCAATTTATCTCAAAATCATCATCATTCAACCCTAAATGCCACTAATTTAACATCCATACAAGAAAAATCAAATCATTAGGCATGAAAAACATAAAATCCAACTTTCCCACCACATTAAAACTTACTTGTTCTTGGTTTCCTTTGGCTCCTTCCCTTGCTATCACTCAGAGAGCACTGGAAAAGCTCAAGGAGAAGAAAACTCACCTCTCCACTTTACCCTAACCTTCTCTCCCTCTTCCTTTCTTCCCTTTCTTTCTCTCTTTCTCCTTTCTTCCTCTCCTATACGTGATCCCCTCTTTGAGCAATTTAAATCCCCAAATTTTAGACTTTAAATATTATTCCAAAAGTGCCCTTAAGTAACAAAATATCATCAAGTTGGTTTAAAGTGAATTACTCTTTATCCAGTTTTTTCTCATTGGTCCATTCCTATGAGACCAAGTCATTTACCCATTATTTAAATCATAACTTAGCCATTAAGAAAAGATTTTGATTTATTAAGATAATTAAATATCTCCATTATAGCAGCATTTTATCTCGCCGCCTCATCGTTTTTATATCGATTATATGTCAAAATATCATGTCACTATATTTAAATTTGAACATAAAATATTTTAACTAAATCCTTCACAAGAATTTCAGGCTCTGAAATCACCGAAATCGGATTTAAAATCATTAAAATCGTAATCCATGATATTACCCGAATTACGCTCGATCACCCGGAAAAACCATCTCAAACGGACCGCTTCCACTTTACTCAGTTTCTGTTAGTCTTTATGATTTATTCCAGACCTTTCAGATTGCTCAATTAAAAATTTCGGGCCATGTGCTCCAAATTTCAATCCTGAAATCACTATTCCCTTTAAATCTCCCATTAGCTCCTAAATACGCTCAAAGTCATAGGAACCAAATTTTCTTAAAAATCCCTTTGCAACCCTCCATCCCGATAAAATAAGAAAAATCACTATTCAATAGGGGCACTGTTACAATTTTTCGAAAATTTTCAATTTCATGCCCAATGAAGTCCGCAGCGCTTTGGGCGAATCTACCTCGCTTCTATCATTAGACCTCAAATCAGTTCAATAACCACTATTATAACATTCAATAAGGTTGGGGTTTTACAAAACTGATGTCGCGACACCAAACACCCAGTGCCCCCCCGCGACATTAAAAATCCCTGTCGCCAAGCCTGAGGCCTGTTCCAGCCCAGCTAGGTCGTGACCTCAAAGCTATGTTGCGACCTCAAACCGTCTAGCCCATTAGTACATTTGTCTTGTACAATTAGTATAATCACCTTGTACACTATAACAAATGCATGTTTTTCCTTAATAAAAGCTAGTATAAATATGCTTCCATTGTTTTGGTTAAGGAACTAAGAAAAATAAGTGAAACTAAGTACATTTTCCATATTTTTTAACTAGGGAAGCTTATGGCATAAACATTTACCATGTTATAAAATGTGTGGACTAAGTATGACATCCATCAATGGGTATTGTTAGGCACGTAGCGTGTATGTGAAAATAAGAAAGCCTAAGTGCGCAAGTGCACGCATCGTGTTCAAGTAATAAAGTGAAAGTAAGAGTATCGTCTCATGAGGATTAGCTATTAATTACCGATTTTAGTTTAGTTAAGCTCTATTTGGATGATGAACAATCTATGAAAGATTTAAATTAACGAAGCTAGCATGCAATTTTCTAAACTACAATGACTCAAGACAAAAAACCTTAAGGCAAAGATTTTACCAATCCAAACTTATATGAACCTTTTAACCCAATCAATTAATGTTCATTATATTATGTTGATGGCAATTTCACTAACGCACTTGCGAATCTCTCTTGATTACTCACAATCTACTCTAGGAATCATGTATTTTGTATCTCTACTCAACCCTGGATTTCCAAAGGCGTATTAGATCCAAGAAATCCCAATACCACACTTAATTTGACTTATAGATATCTCATGACAATTAAATAGTAATCCACTCAAGGTCTAATTCAATCATTACCGTGATCTCGACTGACCACATCATGCAAGTATCAATTAATTACCCACATGCATTAAGAACAAACTGAACTACTCAACACATATATGAAAATAAAACATATATCAACTGAAATTAAGAGAGATTCATACAAATAAGTCTTGATTACATCTAAGCCCTAAGAAACTAACTAAAACATAACTGAAAAAGGAATTACAACCGCGAAAAGAGAGAAAAACAGAGATAAATGGAGAAAATAAACAAATTAGAGTGAAAGCCCCTTCGCCTCCTTCCATCTTCTTCATCTTCAAGTTTCTCCCCTTCCAAGAGCCTTGCCCTAGGGTTAGGAACCCTAAAAAACTCCCCAAATCATCCTACTCTTTTCCTAGATCTTGTTCTCTTTTATAAGCCTCCCGAGAATAGGCCGAAAATGGGCTAAAAATAGGTGTTGGGTCACAAATTTGTCATGTGGTTGTGACGAATCACAATGGTTGCGATGAATCACTGCCTGAGATGAATTACAAGGGTTCGAACACTAACCGCGAATCGGCTGAGCCAAAAAGGCTCCACGGGTTCGTTTGCACGTCGTTAAGATGTTCGTATTTACCATGAATTGCCGTGGTCATGCACCACACCAGCGCATAATCTTCATTTTTTAGCTGTGTCGACAACAACATGGGTCGCGACCATGACTTTCATTTTGCATAATTGCTTCAATTCTTGCCCAAATTGCTTGATTCTTGTCCCTTTTTTTTCCATTTCTCCAAGGGATAACCTACACAAAAAGATAAGCATTTAGAACATTAGAACACTTATTTATAACTGAAAACTACAATAATAACATAAAAACATTGAGATACAATGAGTATATTTAATACTCATTAGGTATAAAGAATGCCCTAGGTTTGTCTATTAGCATATGACCTAGGTTGGAGATTTCAGTTTAAAAAAAATTTTTAATCCTATGAGAAGAGGAAGTTTAATATCCTCAGGCCGCTAGTACATTTTCCTTGTATAGATAGTTTAATCACCTTGTACACTATAACAAATGTATGTTTTTCCTTATTAAAGGCTAGTATAAATATGCTTCCATTGTTTTGGTTAAGGAACTAAGAAAAATAAGTGAAACTAAGTATTTTCCATATTTTAACTCGGGGAAGTTTATATAAACATTTCACTACGTTTATAAAAATATAATAAGGTGAGCTAAGTATGACATCCATCAATGGGTATAAAGAATGTCCTAGGTTTGTCTATTAGCATACGACCTAGGTTGGAGATTTCAAATAAAAAATAAAATAAAATCCTATGAGAAGTGGAAGCTTGTACACTGATTCGTGCCATAGTAGGGTGATCTGGAATCAACAATATTTGTATCCTAAATTTCCTCCTACTGCCGTAGTCAAGTTACCGCAAAGATAACGGCACTTGTGGTCGAACTAAGAGACGGGTTTTCATCTACAAATTACCTGTGATCATGATCCAAAATGGTGAGGCTTTCATTCTGGATTTCTGATTTTGCATTAAAAAAAAAAAGTGTGATTGGTGGTGTCACTAAACTAAGTGAAGCAAACTTTAAAATGAGGCGTAAGAAAAGAAACACCTTGAAGTTTTGGGTCACTAGTTTGATATGATGGGGTTGTGTAGGTGTCCCCAAGTTATTTCCTCGCATTGGGGCAAATGACATATAGTCATTTCCAAAACCGATCTTGTTTAACTTTAAAACCAACCCCATTAACCTTCCTTTATTTGAGCTAAAGCATTTATCGAAAGCATTTAATGTTTCAAATAGCTTAGTAATAAAGCATTTAACCTACTTTCAAGGTCAAATGACATCTAATGAATGTTAGTGTATCTACCATTAAGAATACATCGAACCCCTAAAGCATGCCAAGTATCGACCAAAGAAAATACATTAAATAACATTTAAAACTCAGTTTGGAAAGTTTGAAACACAAAATGCAAAGACTCGGCTTCATGAAAAAATAAAGTGGAACACCCGCAAACCAACATCAACTAATTCCTAGCAACCCTCCTCTTCATAAGGTTTGAGGCTTAGGTTAAACATCCTTTGAGTTGTCATCCTCAAAGGGGTGTGGTTTGGCAGCCTAGAAAATGAGAGAAAGAAGAGAGAGAAGAGAGAAAATGGAACAAAAACAGGTCGAAAGTAAAGCCGCGTGAAATGAATAGAAGTTAGGTTACAATATGTCCATAACATGGCTTATATAGCCTCCCAAATATGTGAAAATACCAAAGTAACCTAAATAATATGATTACATTGAGGGAAAAAGAGGAATTAATCAAAACAGAGTCGTTTGGATCACAAAAACAGGGAGTAGATTTTCGCTATGCACAGTGAATTTCGCTATGATAGTTAGTTTTCGCTATCATAGCGAAGACGATACAAATAAAATTCAAATTTTCGTACGCAATTTTCGCTTGCAGATAGCGACTTTAGATATGATAGCAAATTTCGCTATCATAGCTGTACTCGCCATAGCTAAAATTTCTCGCCATGATCATAATGCCATGATTGTGAAATTTTCACATCATTATAAATTTCGCCATGCCATAATGAAATCGTCACCATCTCGGGTACTCTCCAAATTTCACACTTCTCCTCTTCCAGCTTGATATATCTTCATCCATGCTTGATGAAATCACCGAGAATTCATACGAACTCAGCATAAATCAGCATAATTGCTATGTCAAGCTTGAAATGATGGAGGAGGTTTACGAAATCTGCAAAACTACCAAAAACAACCTCGACACAAAATCCCAGAATACTTAATTAATCTCACATGTCAATCTACTTAATTAATATGATTAATGCGAAAAAGCACTCAAAACCTATCTTAAATAGGGATTCAAAATAGCACTTTTTGGCAATTAATCACACTCCTCAACCGATACGCAGCTGGGCCCCTTAGCAATGCTAAAAATAATAAAGGGTATGCGTGCTATGCTGGTAAAAAGAGTATTCTATTCAAAAAAGTGTGTGTTCAAGTGAGGCTTTAGCTTTAGTATGAAAAATTTAGATCAGACAAAACTGTCGCGAGAGAACACCACAACAGGAAACAAGCTCGTATGATCAATTCCAAGGAAGTCAACCTGAACTTCCACCAAAATCTATGTGTTTTAAGGAAACCAGTTTGAACCAATAAGTTGCAAAGCTATTCCCTCCCCCCAACCAAGCTACTGCCAAGACCTTAAACCACGACCAACTCCACAGATTCTAGCTACACCTTATTTCATACTTCGATTGTAATGTAGGGTGCTGAAAATTCGACTTCACCAAAGTCCGTGTAACGGGGGTCTACCGATGACTCCCAACCAATCAAGGTTTAGGGCATCAAGTCAAATGGATCTGCCGACCACTAACTCTTCAGGCTTCACCCCGGACTTCGAATGATTTCGAAAAGTCAGCTCCTACAACTCGCTAAACTCTACCCATCCACCCATGTAACGAACATAAAGTCGGTAATCTCAACCAATGGCTTAGTGGCACCGGCTTTGGCATGTGGCTTTCGCCATATACCCCCTGATCGTGTCTCCTAGTTTCAAGGCAAAGTGTCACGACGCTCACCCTCTTTTTCTTCTTCTTTTTCTTTTGGGCTTTTCTTTTCATTGAAGACTGCATTGTGGTCTTCTTTGTGGGCAAATAAAACTCATTATAGGTCGTCAATTCAATCTATGACTCGCTTGCAAAGTAAAGAGGTATACAACTTCTCAACCTATTGATGAAAATCGATGTGCATTGTGTGTGATTAGCTGAAAGGCGACGTATAAGGTCGACACTGAACTTCAATCGATCAAAACTTCATCACATGGAACTGTTTAAAGATTATGGTAGCATATGTTGCTTCAATTTTTCAACTCAAGATAAGAGCAAACACAAAATATAGCAAAAATGGTTTGCAAAAGTTTAGAAAATGTAATGCCGGGCCAGAAGCTTTGATATAACCAAAGTGCTAATACAAGCTTAACATAGCTAAACACAATAAAAAGATCACTGCCTACTATCGGCTAATACATGCATCCTATACAATCTATACAAAATAAGTAGGCAGTTAATAAAACTAAAACAAAACAAAAAATGATAGAAGACACTTCCAACTCTAACTTTTCCCCCCAACCAAAGTATAACCATGTCTCCAATGGATAGGGATCAGAAAGCTAGAGAAGGGAGTGCGACCACCTCACTCTCGTGGTGGTGCAGACGCCAGACTAAGTCATTGCTAGCCGTCGCAGCATATCCAAGATGCCGCGCTACGTATAGCTGACCGACCGAAGTGGGCCAGGTAGGCTTTGTCACGCCGACCGCTGGAGACCGAGGTGGCCTTGCGTAATCCGAAGAAGTACGGCGTGATTTCAAGGCGAGAGTGACCTCGACTGGCCATCCTGTCTAACGACGCCCGAGTAGTAGCAAGTGTGGTATTGGGGCCATCCATAACAAAGCAGATAACTCTCAGAACTGATGTGATATGCTTCAAGACTGGGCCAGGATGTGAAGGATGGGCCAGCCTTGTGAGGAGCCAGGCGCAGGAGGTGGAACTGGAGGATGAAACCGAGCCGAAGTCCTCTCCACCTCCTCCCCCCGGAACAGTCGTTTCATCCCTACAGTCCCCTTCGTAACATCATCCCCGCCTCTCCTCGTCGCTACAAAAATAATGGAGAGGGCATATATAGACGCTTCTGATAAACCCGGGACAACCCACTCCGCGTCTATGGCTCCGTGAACCCCATGCTCTAAGACTCGCTCAAGAACCTCGACATCAACAAGGAAAAGCTCCGCCCGAGCCAGTCCTTGCGTGACCCTCTCCTTAAAATGTAGCAATGCTGGCCATGACGCGAGCTCCTGAGGACTCGAAACTGTAATCCTCTGATATCCTGCAGACAGAGCCTCAAGTATAGCTCCCGCAACAGATAGTGTCAAGGAATAAGTCAATCCAGCACGGTCCACTAGAGCATCCTCGTGGGGAAAGTCACGGTGGAAGAGTATGTGCCCAAATTGCAGAGCCCGAAATGAGAGAGCGAATCCATCTTCTTTAGATGGCTAAGGCCACCGTCATAGTCTATGGAATTTGCTAACTATCGGCAGCCCACGCAATAAGCTCTGAGTACCCAGAGAGGTCACACATCGAACCTGGATTCTGAATCTGACCAGCACCCTGATGTCATAGTGTGATAAAACTCAAGCACCACCAGGATAGAAAACCGCCTTGTCATGAATGGAGTTATGAATACCGCCGGACAACCGCGATCAATTTCCGAATCATTGTCTCAAGGGTTCATGCCTCTGGTGATACTCGAATATGACTCCATGGAAACCGCACAAGATCTACGTTTCCCTAGGACTGATCGCAGCTAAACATCGCCGCCCGATCCTCGAACGTGGGATAATCGGGGCATGAACTCGATCATCTGTGAGGAGGCGCGGCCTGCCTGGGACCGCGACGACTCACCCGGCCCTCGATGTCCGAGCCCGCTGGGAAGTGTGGCCCTCCGACGTGGTCCCTGATGCACCGGAGAAGGCCTGAGGTCCCACCCGTGTCCGACATTCCCGCGGGGCTCAAGCCTCGAGCCTCCCTCCTCGATATAGAAGCAGGGCCAATGTGGTGTCTCTACACCCGGTCTCGAGAGTGAGCATCCGCAGCCTGACGTGGCCTCGCAACGCCTCTCTCTCAGTGGATACAACCGACCGGCCCTGCACGATGCTCTACTGCACTAACCACAATATGACTCAGCGTGCGGAAGGGGCGCAGCGTGGCTTCAGGAGTGTGGCTGCCGGGGGGTGTTTACAAGGGCGCGCGGCCAGACGCCTGGTACAAGGGCACGCTGGCCGGCTGTCGGGCAAAGAAGCTCAAATGCAACATGACCAAGAAGGTGGTCACAGATGGTGGCACACAAAGTACACTGGCGTTCGACTCGCGGGTGCCGGTGGTCAGGGCGACAAGAGGCAAGTTTCACAGTGGCACTGAGGGGGCTCTCGCGGCGTCAGAGGAAGGTAATGTGATTGAAATGAGAGGGGGAAGCCTTTATTAATCTACTTGGGCATTGAAAGGTCCCTGAGGTAGCCGAAGAGCCGCAGGAATGAATTTCGCTATTATTGCGAAATTTATGCCTGCACCAACTTCCATCCTGCAGAATAACAACAAAATTTAATTTAGATAAATTAAAAAAAAACAAATAAAATTACTAAAAAATAAAATTTTTATATTCAGTTAAAATTAAAATAAAGAAAATTACTAAAAATAAAATAGACTGAAAATTGACCAAATTAAACTAAAAATCAAAATTTTTGAGCTGTAGTTTGGTCTTAGTGGAGACCAAACCAGCTCATTTGCTCGGATTTCATTCATGGAGGATAAAGGAGGAGGAGCTCCTTTACGCCTCCAGTACTATGTTCTGCAGCTGCCTTCATGCTCAGCTCCTTTGTGTTGAGCTTCTTTTCACTTGGTGGTGCTGGGAAGATCATTGGCTCAAGCAGGAGGGATCACGCCGGGCCCATTCTCCAACACCGTTTCACTCATCAATTCCTCTTGCAACAGGAGCACTCGTTTCTGACTCGGGACCAATTGAGTAAACTTCATCAAATTCCCGCCTCATCCTTTCCTCTAACAGGCTCATGTCTGTGAAAATATTGAGCTCTAGGTGTCATGTTTCCAAATGTGAGCCGTATGACTCCATTCGACAATTGATTATCGCACGAAGTGGGCCGCAAAATACCTCTCCCAGATGATCGGGTACATGATTAGCCCAACTCGCGATCGTTCTAAGATCGAAAGCACTACAAATCCACCTGGGATAGTAGAATTTGGTCCACCTTACCAAAACATCCTCAACTCTTAGGAATTAATGACCGATCAACTAAAGATGAGTGATGTCAGGGGTAGGTTTAAGCTCCCTAAAACCCAATCGCTTATATACCGAATATGGCGAGGTTTACATCGTCCTCAAGTCCAATGTAAAGGTTTCTTGCCTATGCAAGTCCCTCCAATGTTAATCGGGATATTGTGGGGATCTTGGATCCTTGCATTTCACCTGGGTCTTGCTCAATGATGGCACCGACTTGCCTGCTAGGAAGGCTTTCTTTCAATGCCTAACCCTCTTTGACAAAGGCACAGTCCTTCAAAATTTCAGATATGTCTAGATCCGCTTAATCATGTCAAGCAGTGGGATATTTACCTTCACTTGCCTTAGCACCTCCCAAATTTCAGTTTGGTTTGTGATTTTCGCTTTGCCTCTAAGTGCTTGAGGAAATGGAGGGGGCATGTTTTTTTTCATTGAATCTTCTCTGATTATTATTTTCTCAAGTTCAGCTTCCTTTTCTTTCTTTGTTTCTTCAAAGAATTCGCATTGTTGCTCAATTTCTTTTCACTTCTCAAAGCGACGATAGCCTTTACTTCATACATTCTGCATCGAGGTCACGATACAGATCCTATCTCATGTATTCCCTTAGGGTTTTGGCCGTAGTCCGGGAAGGAATTTCTTTTTAGACTCGCTGTGGTTAGACAACCTGCACTGAACTTTGCAACCTTAATGCATGTCGCCTAACTTCTTGTTGAGTGAGCTTTCGATTGCCTCAATCTTCTGATTGGTTTGGACATTTATGGCTTTCTGCTCCTCTACAAAATTTCCCACTACCTTGCTCAAATTCAAGATGGCTTGCTCAACAGGAGAAGAAGGTGGAGGATGCTGCCATTGCTAGGCGAGGTGGAGCCAAATCAAGGTCGTGCTCCTGTGGGGCATATGTGGATTTCGCTTCCCATGATAGGTTCAGATGATTCCTCCAATCAAGTATAGGTGTTACCATAAGAACATTTGTAGGTGGCTTATTTTGGACTCAAGACACGGGCATGCTCTTTGATTAATTCCCCATCAAGGAACTAATGATGCTGCTCCACAGGTGGCGGTTTGACTGACAATTAAACAGACGTGGTGAGATGTGCAATTCATTCATCGCTTGCACTTCATGCTGATTTCTCATTTCCAAATTCCTCCAACCTTCTCGGTCAAAGTGGTCATTTATTTATCTCATGTTACTCCGGGAAGTGCATAAATGCCTTCCCTTTGGTGGGTTGAAGGCCACATTCTTTTCAGCTTCCCTCGATTTCGCTCCATGCCTTGGAAGCCAGCCACATAATTCAAAAAAGTCTATGGCCTCATCTGGGTTCTTGCTCAGGAAGTCCCCTCCACACATGGTTTTTCAAAGAATGCTTTCACGGCCGGAGACATACCATCATAAAAATGATTCAATTAGCATCCATGTATCAAACCATGGTGGACATGCACTAATGGTCTCCATGAACCTCTCCCTAATCATAAAATCTCTACTGCCGTAGGCCGAGTAAGTGTAGATTTGCCTCTTCAAACTGCTGTGTTGGTCAGATCAAGAATTTCTTCAAAATTCATCTCAAGATCGACCCAATTTCTAATTATTCTCTACTTCAGTGAATCGAGCCATATTTTGGCTTTGTCCTTGAGGGTTAATGTGGAACGTCAACTCAACAAATCCATATCGGCTACACTCTCCTTAAGTTATGCATACTTCTCAAAATCCCGAATGTGTGTGTATGGATTTTCATTTTCCATACCATGAAAAGTTGGGAGTAGGGGCACCAAATAGGGTCTTACTGCCACATCCTCAGCAGGTGGTATGATGCGTGAATATACTAACTCTGTGGAGGGGTGTATGCACTTCTCATTGATCCAGACGGCCGTTGATTCATAGGAGTCGCTTGTCGGGATTCATTGCTCCTCGCAGAGGATCCATTTCGCTTCACCGTGCACACTAACTTCACAACTTTGCTCAATTGCGTACTAACTCTTGCAATCTACTTGATATCCCTTCATCTCGTTGATGCATAAACACCTCGTGGATAATAAAAAGAGACCAAGCAAGGAACAACTACAAAGCTCCAAAAAGATTAGTGTTAGCCAAAATGATAAAATGACTGTAATGATAAAAACTGCCCAGCAGTGACTGCTGAGTAAAAAAACTTGATATTCTAAACAATGAAATTCAAAAGGGTTGTATGTCACCAACACTTCTAATGAAGATTACAAGTACATATCAACTCATCATTTGTAGTTTGGCACCATCCCCGACAACGACGCCATTTGATTCGTGCCACAATAGGGTGATCCGGAATCAACAATATTTGTATCCTAAATTTCCTCCTATTGCCGTAGTCAAGCTACTGCAGTATAGCAGTTCTAGGGTCGAACTCAGGGATGGGTTTTCATCTTACAAATTACTCAGACATGATTCAAAATGGTGAGGCTTTCATTTTGATTTTGTATTAAAAGTGTGATTGGAGGTGTCACTAAACTAAGTGAAGTAGTTTAAAATGAGATGTAAGAAAAGAAACACCTTGGAAGTTTTGGGTCACTAGTTTGATATGACGGGCCAGAGGTGTCCTCGTTATTTTCAAGATTGCGGCAAATGACATAGTCATTTTTAAAACCTGATATTTGTTTGAACTTTAAACCAACTTAGCAACCTTCCTATTTAAACCAAAGCATTTATCGAGCATTTAATGTTTCAAATACTGAAAATACAACATTTAACCTACTTTCGCTGGCTCAGAATGACATCTAATGAATGTTAGTATCTACCATTAAGAATACACTGAACCCTAAAGCATGCCAAGTATTGACCAAAGAAAATACATTAAATAACATTTAAACCTAGTTTGGAAAGTTTGAAACACAAAAATGCAATATCTGCTTCATGAAAACAGAGGAACACCTGCAAACCAACATCAACCAACCTAGCAACCATCCTCTTCAAGGTTTTGAGGCTTAGCCAAACATCCTTTGAGTTGTCATCCTCAAGGGGTGTGTTTCGCAAAATTAGAAAATGAGAGAGAGAGGAAAGAGAAGAGAGAAATGGGAACAAAAACAGGGGTTGAGCAAAAGTCATGAAATGAATAGTGTTAGGTTACAATATGTCCATAATATTATTATTTATATAGCCTCCCAAATATAAAATACCAAACTAACCTAAATAATATGATTACATTGAGGGAAAAAGAGGAATTAATCAAAACGGAGTCCTTTGGATCACAAAAACAGGGAGTAGATTTTCGCTATGCACAGTGAATTTCGCTATGATAGCGAAAATTCTCTATGATAACGAATTGCCATCATACGAAAATAGTCGCAGCATAGCGTAAAAATCCACCATGACACGCACTACATGATAAATAATTTCACTATGATAGCTAAATCGCCATCATAGTGGAAAATCAAGATGATTAAAATTTCGCTATACATAATAAATTGCTCAAACCCATCCCGCACCCTCCAAATTCGCAGACTCTCCCTTCCAAATTTGATATATCTTCATCCATGCTTGATGAAATCATCGAGAATTCATACGAACTCAGCATAAATCAGCATAATTGCGATGTCAAGCTTGAAATGATGGAGGAGGTTTACGAAATTTGCAAAACTACCAAAAACATCCTCGACACAAAATCAGTAATACTAATGGACCTGCACATGTCAATCGACTTAATTAATATGATTAGTACGCAAAAAGCACTCAAAACCTATCTTAAATAGGACCCAAAATAGCACTTTTTGGGTACTAATCATACACCCCTTGTACAGTTTGTACATTCTCTTTGTTCACTTAATGTAACAACCTTGTACATTATAACAAACTCATGTTTTTTTCTTATTAAATATTAATATATGCATGTTTCAATTGTGATGATGAAGGAAATAATAAAAAATATTAAGCTAATTATTTTTGCTAAAATTTTAAATTGAGGTAATTTACAATATAAATACGTATTTCAAGTTTATTCACATGTTTACGCATGCTGGTTTATACACCCTCGTACATTTAAAGATATTTTCCTTTGTACATTTATCAGAATCACCTTGTACACTATAAGAAACAACTATTTTTCCTTATTAAAGATTAATATATGTTTCTTTCTATTGTTTTGGTGAATGAAATAAAGAAATAAAATGAAACTAATTATATTAATTTATGTGCTAATTCTACTTTTCATATTTTTAATTTTATTATTCCATTGTTTTGGAGAACCAATAAGATTAAGTAAACTGAAACAGAGCAAGCGGGTTTACAAGGGACGTGTAACTTAGGTTTAATATCAGACTGAGTAAACTAAATTGTTCTCATCTAAATCATATCATAATTCATATTTCTCTAATGAACAAGATAAATGTATTAATACAACCAATATGTAGCCATTATATCCCCAAAAATCGACAAAAGTGACCCTTGTGTTTCTATTGGTTGGAAAATTGAAATTGATGGGATAAATGTTTTCGTGGACCATCTAATTCCATGCTTTTCTCTTAAAAAACAAAACTCCATGCTTTTGTTTCTGAGAACTGCAATCTTACATTTTCGAGCCGATTTTTGCCTCTCCACCATTCAAAAAATCGATGGTCATGGGATTAGGGCTTTTCCTTCACCATCCATGGCTTCTTTCCCATCTAGCTTAGTTGATGATGTGGAATTCATTAAGGGCATTTTTGTCCAAGCCAAAATATATGTCCTTAGGTTGAAAGAGAGGGGTGATGTGGACTCTTTAATAAATAAGAGGGTCCATTTGACCCTAAAGCATAATTCCCCCTTCCAAAATTTGGTTTTCAAATGTCTTTTAATCAAATCACCTTGTTTTTTTAGCCACACTCAATGTTTGTACTATAGCCATCTTTTTTATTTTGGGTTTTTATTATTATTTCTTTTACTTTCAGCATAATTGTCCTTTGATGTCTCTTTTAAGCATTTCAAATGAGAAAACATAGCTTATAAGTGATAACTATATATGGAAATGAAGGAAGGTTCAAGAAATCAAACAAGGTTTTTAGGTGATGGCATAATTAACATTGATGTCCATGTGGTCAATGTCAATTATATGGGGTTTTTTTTTTTTTTTTAAATTTTTTTCAAAATTATTTTTATTAGAAAGATTTCCAAGATGCCAAATTTAAACCCCCTCTTAGCTTATTTAGCTAGCTTTTCCTAAAAACTATCTCCAAGAGCACTCGCCTATTCACATCTATTTCCCATAAAGACTATTCGCATTATCTATTTCCATACCATTATTTGGCTATCTATTTCCCATGACCCTCATTTCTTTCCCATGACTCTCATTTCTCTCCCTAAAAATATAAATCAAATTATGAAACAATTAGAACAAAAAATTTCAAACAACTTCGAAAAAAATATGAAATTTTCAGAAAATTAATGTACAAAATAGAAAAATCTGAAAATTAACTAAAAATAAAAACAATTATGAGAAATTATGAAACAATTAGAACACAAATTCTAATTGTTATAATATATAATATATTATGTATATTTTTTATTTTTCTCAATATTAATAATCTAGCAACGCCTACAACAGGAGCAACGTCTACTACAAGAAAAAGAGAAATGAAATGGAGCAAATGAGAGAAGATCGAATAATGTATTTGAGTAATGGCTGTATGCCCCAATTGCAAAATTAATATTATCAACGCCGCCAAATGGAATATCGTAAAGAAGATGTAATTTCTTTTTTATTAATAGACAAACAAATTTAGATAAGAGTAATCATGGTGATGCTATCGTAATAACATTTGCTTAAGTAGTGCCTAGTAATTATGACTGCTGTAAATGAAGACGGAAAATTCAAATTTTAAAATTTTGAATTTCGTGATCATTGTAAATATGATTGTTATTAAAAATGTACTGATGATGCGGCGTGAACACATCAACACATGATGTCACAATATGGCGGTTTACATGACATACTAAATAGTATTTTAAATTTTATTACTGGTAAAGTTAGTCGAAAATGGATAGCCAAAATAGATAGTCATCAAGGAGTGACTTTGAAAAATGAAGAATAAAATAGATAATACAATATTTTAATATATTTTGAGTAGCTATTTTAGATAGCCTTGTTGGAGATGCTCTTATTTTGTTTTTTTTTTAAAATACATTGCATGGGTCAAAGTTTATTGCATGGGTACAAACAAATCTTTTTTATTTTTATTTTTTCCATAAGTGGCTAAACTAAGCTAAATTCTTGAAAGAATGATAATATTTTTATATTTTATTTGTTTTAAGAAATGACAATATTGGCATGCATTACTTTTTTTTTCTATTGTATTATTGATGTTTTTAATATTTTTATTTTACTTTTTTGTACTTTAATCTTTAACAATGTCTTTGACCTATATAACTCGACCATGACCAATAACAAAAATGTCATCACACCGAATTTCCAAAACATACTTCTTTTCCATAGTGACAAACAAAAAGAGAAATTAAAATAGCACATTTTTGCTTAAGCTTTTGCAAATATATTGATCAATTGCACATATTATTTATCTTAGACATCACCTTTATTGAAACAATAAACAACAATAGTCACATACAAATTTACAAAAGATTAATATTATGATAATTAAGAGAAAAATAAAGAAAATCATCCGAATCACTTAGCACCATTAGACTTATCAATCAATGAAAAAGAAAATCAAACAATAATACGAAAGGGGACTTATAAGAGCTCAATTCCTACCTTCTATACCCCTTTTGAGTAGTAATTATCTCCATTTACCTTGATTATGTGTTGTTGGTCTCTAACAATCACTACTAATGAATTTGTAAGCTTTTAACTGTGCTCCAAAGGTTTTTGTGTTGAAAACGAATGGATGAGATGTTGAGGAATGACTTTGGGAGCATATGGAAGCAATCTAGTGATTCTGCCAATTTTCACACGCTTTGTACGAATGTTCACATGAGCGCGTGAACTTCGATGCGTGATTTAAGATCGAGAATTCTTATGGCTCGTGGCAAATTGCTTCAGCACGTAGCACAATGGACTTAGTTTTGGAAATTCAAATCTTTCCTATATTTTTGGAATCTTTCCTTTGTTCTTAGGTTGGTTAGGACTTGCCCACGTGGCCCTTGATGTCATTAGTATAAATCTGTGTTTTTCAGAATATGCTTCTGATTCAAGAACTTTGGTTTTGTAGACTTTAGTTTTGCAGTTAAAGTTTCTTTCCTTTTCTTTTATTCTCTATTTTTATTTATTGCTCATCATGGTCTAGGGACATGCCCTCACCCATGAGGAGGCTAAATCTTTTCTTTTCTCAAGTGAAGATGTAGCCAAGGTAAGACTTGAAGAAAATTGTTAAAGGCATGATATTCATAATAGCATACCCTAAAAGCTGAGCTTTTAGAAATGTCATTTAACACTTATATCTCGAGTCTAGTTTGCCAAGAGGTCCTGGGTTCAAACCACTTCTTTGTAATTTATTCCCCATTTATTGATTTGAAAGTCCATGGAGGATTATTTGGTTTGTTTGCCTCTCCACATGCAAGTATGAGGCTACACGTGATGGGGGGTGTAACGCCCCAAAAATACCTTAGAATTTCTATAATAATTTTATTATATATTTCGGTATAATTGAGCAAAACTGGGTTTTTTTCGGAAAAACTGATAAATTGTGAAATTGTGAAATTGTGAAAAGTGAAATGGGACATGTGAAAGATATGATATAATATTATATGCTAAAATGAATTGATCTAACTCTTTCGAATTAAACCCAAGTGAAAAAGGACAAATTTGAAATTTAGAATTGAGACCTAAGGTCAATGATAAATGAATGCTAATGAAATAAATGATAAGTGAATGTGCAAATAAGGAGACTAGTAAGCTTTAAGTGAGAAAAATGGAAAATGGGATTTAATGAAAGAGCCAAACATGGCCTTTAGAGAAATAAGGGATATGAGACCACATTTGGTCTTGGAAAGGCACATAGTGCCAAAAACGTATTTGAGAGGAGAGCCAGAGAGAAAGCTAGTCTGGGTGCTGGGGTTAAGCACTGGTAGAGATCATCCCCATTCCTTTCGTCTAAGTGATCAAGATTCAGAAGAAGATTCAAAAGGATTTAAGGTAAGAACCACACCTTAGAATTCTTTAAATAATGTTTGGGTTAGAAAAACCTTAATCCATCCATGGGTTTTGCTAATGGTTGGTTTAGGATGATATTAAGATGTTATTGGGAGTGATTCCCATGTTTTGTTTTGAGTTTTTGAGGATTTTTAGAGAAAAATCACAAAAGAGCAAGAGAGAAAATCTGGGCAAACACGGGCTTCTACGCCGCAGCGTAGCCCTACGTCGCAGTGTGGGATGCCCTCATCGGCATGCAGGCCTGGTGCCAAATGGCACCCTCGGGTACACCCACTGAGTAGCTACTATTCACAAGGAGCGTATTTTGGATTTTGCTTCGAACACCTTGTATTCGTACACCGATAGTTTAAGGACCCTAATAAATGATTAATGGGGGGTTCAAATATGGATAAAACTAAATGAAAAACATATCGTACCTTGTCGCCTCGGCGAAGCGAAGTTCATCTTTGGGCAGACTTAGTGTCTTAACCCAAAACCGTTAACAAAGATTAATCATCTTTCACAAAATGTATAATATTTGTTTATCCGCTAAGAGTGGCATAATTGTTATTAACTAGGGACGGGTGAGGATTACCTAACCTAAGACCGAGATCGAAGGGAAGGAAACGAGAGCCATGCCTTCGATGGTTCATCGACTTATTCTTATTTCAAGTGTTTTGGTAGTATACCAAATAAATCTGAAATGATTATATGGAATTATATATCCTTGAAATGATATTACGAAAGTGCATATGGATTTGAAAATGTGATACTGAAAATGTTTGACGACACTGCATGTGAGTAATTAATTGAATTGTAAATCTATCTGGTCAATTTGACATCTTGAATTGAATCGATATAATCGAACAACTAACATGGCGATTCACCAATCAATCACATGAAGGCAACCCGAAATTGTCCAATGTCTCACTTGGCGGGATGCACCAATCGACATCCGTCATGATGGTGTATGGCATTGAAAAAATGTACCACTTGGCGGGATGCACCAATCGGCATTCGTCTTGATGGCGTATGACATTTATAAGTGACCACATGGTGAGGTGCACAAATCGGAATCCATCATGATGGGTGACCAAAATTGCTAAATGTGTAAGCACATTACTGAATGATAAAAAGGATGTGATTCACTGAACGGAATCCGTCATGAATGTGAATTGTATAGACAAAGTGAAATAACAAACTTTGATAAGTGAAAATGAGATTTGTAAACTAAATACGTCCTTAAGAGTACATGTTTGAATCTCATGATTTGAGCAACAATTACATGTGGAAATGCATATTTTGATATGATCACGATTTGTAAAGTGAAACATGTGAAATGAATAAGCATGAGTATAGCTTATTATAAAAGGTATGGTTTATGATAAATGCATGTCATGTTAAACTGAAAATTGGAATAGAATCAGATAGAACCACTAAGCATGAAAACGCTTTAGTGTGTAGCGTTTTACCTATGCGTTGTGTTTCAAGTAAATGAAGAATAAAGACAAGATCAAGAAGACAGAAATTACAGAGAAAGTCATGTGATAAGTATATACTTCGTCATATGCATATAATTTCTTTTGAACATGTGATATTTTGCGAACAAAAGAGTTAAACTCTAAACTATTGTTTTGTGTATCATTTTGTAAAGGCAAAATACGCCATTTTTTTAAATGAATTGTATAAGGGTAAATGTTTATGGGCCTACCATTTGAAAATGCTTCCGCGTAATTGAAAACCCTAAAACAAAATGACATAACTAAAATGTTTTGATAAGAAAAAATGAAAACGGCTCTGGTAAATTTGGCCTGCTCGGGATCCACCCTGGCCGGGCCGATTCGGTCGCGACACTTTTACAAAAAAAAAAAAAAAAAAAAAAAAAAAAGAAAAGTAAACAAAAATAATTAAACGAGCAACCTGGATCCGGTTCGGATCTGCCAATAGGGTTGGACCGGAAGGGGTGCTACACGGGTGTTAAAGACATGATATTCATATTAAACCTAAATCCTAAAAGCTTGAGCTTTTAGGAGAGTTGGTCATTTAACATAACTCAAGACAAAGATCTTGATTTCAAAAGGTAATCTTTTTAATGCATGCAAGTTCAAGTGTAACTGAAAGGAAATGCCCTTTGAAACCACTTTCATGGCTAACACAGTAAGGTTTGAGATACTTTGGATGCTTATTGTTAGATTTATTGTGGTTGATTAGATATTGTGTCATAATCCATGGCGTGAGGGTTTAGATGTGGGAGAGCCATGCACGAGAGAACAAGATGATTAATAGGATTACTTAACCTTAGAAGAGCTGGATTAGGGTGTGATTGCTAAATCTAATCTCGGCTCAAGAAGAGGTTATATGCAACTTACTAGTCCGATGAAGAAAAAATCTTGAGCCTAAAGATCAAACCTTTGGTGAATTAAGTTCGAACCTGTTAGGTTTTTTATCGTTGATTTTCCTTTTACTTTCATATCTATGTTTTTAAACATTAGTTCCACTTATTAAATTATTCTTGGTTTTGCAAAAAGCTAACTTAACCACCTTTACTATTAAAGCTTCGGTCTTTGAACTTCCCTAATCTTAGTGGATGACCCTAATCATACAAGCAACCCACTCTAAGGCTACACAAGACGATGACAATCAATACATGAAGGACACTTAGAAACAAAATACCAATTAAATATGTTGATTTGTAACCCGAATTTGGTTTTAGGCTTGTGTTAGACCCGAAGGCCCGCGGTGTGACTTTTGTGAAAATAAAAAGTTGAGAAAAAAATTGGGATCCTTTATACTCGGGTATTTTTGTCATATCAACACATTAGAGTTTATTCTCTATTCCGTTGTACTTTTTAATTTCTCTCATATTCATGATCTCCTTTGCATGGTTTTTCCCATGGGGTTCCACGTAATCTAGTGTTTTTCTACTTTGCTTGCATTATTTTCATTATTGTTGCCATTTCTTTCAACAAGTGACGTGGAGGCCATTAAATTTTTTGCGATCTTGTCAATGACAACCAAAATACGAATACAAAATTCCTGATCACGGTACCATATTTTCGTGTGGCGAATTTAAGATCGCAGCTATGCTTGCACAAATGGATCTTGATGATGGTAGGGCTTGATAATATGCCGTCATTATGGATTAGAAAAGGGCTATAGCGTGGATCTTAATATGTACACAAATTCACCTTCATTTATCGGTCGGTTACCAAGACATTCTAAAGGAGTAGTGTTGATGCGTTGTAATGGAATTGGAAGAGTTGTGCGAGGCAAGAGTCTTCTGTGAGTAAGTTATACTTGAAGCTGCGATTGTATTTATTACATAGTATGGCAAAGTACATCTTTAGAAAATGCGACCTTTAAGAAACATTATTGAATGCGACTGAGTTATATGAAGAAAATCGAGATTATTTTTATTGTGTTCACTTTCTACATTTTTCGAGTATCGACCTTGATACAATTTCATATGATAGTGATAACAACGTGCAGAGTGAGGATCTTTTTCTAAGGAGAACTTGATGTGTGAGGCCCGAGCACAAGAGGAAGTAGCTTATTTGTTGCGATGACCTGAGGAAGAGTCGGTGAATAGAAAAATGTCGAATCTAAAATTACGTAGGTACGGGTGTTGCAGGTCAAGTAAAGTGTTTGAAGCGGAAGTAGGAGAAAAGAAATTCGGAACAAGCGAGGAGAGGAATCTAGGAAATCCGGTGATGTTAGTGTTGTGGAATCAAATGAGACCGATGGAGAACTTCTGGTTGCGTCAGATGCTGATTCGAGAGCTAGTGAGAATTGGATTTTAGATTCTAGTTGTACGTTTCACATGATTCTAATGGGGATAATTCCACATATGAACGTACCTGAGTGAGTTTGATGGGTAACAATGCATCAGCAGGTTGTAGGTATTAGGACAATTCACGATAAGATTTTGATGGAGTAGTTTGTACTCTTGGTGGCGTCGAACATGTTCTTTTGTTGAAGGTTGATAATGTCATGAGTACCCTTGACACAAGGAGCACAAGCACATTGGTGAGTAAGTCGAGAGAGAAGGTGATGGAGGCAGAGAGAGAGTTATGATGAAGGATTAATATGTTATATGTGGGTTCTACTATTACGAATGTTGCATCTCGTTTATCGGGGATGATATTACAAAGCTCGCACATCTGTGTCTTAGGCACATAAGAGCAAAAAACGGTATGGAAAAGTTTATTGAGAACTTCTAGATGAGCGAAAAGCAAGTAAGTGCAGGTTTATGAGCATTGTTTTTTAGGAAACATAAGCGATTTAAGTCTCTTGAGGGCATTCATGGGTGTGGGTCAAACCTTTATCTAATACCAGGGATTCCCTGATTGAGAGCATTGTTGGAAGGATTTAACAAAAAAAAAAACTTGAGATCCCACTTACTTTAGACCAGCATAATTCATCAAGCGAGATAAAAACAAAAGCAATTTAAATGTGAGTATTATACCTTTGTAGATCTACATGAGAGCTGTTTGCGGCAAATATGAACGTCCTTGTTTGGTTAGCTAATAGTATCCACCACGGAAGAACCTCCAAGGAGTAAGCTCTTCGTGCTAACCAGCTTGGTTTCAATGATAAATGAAGATGTAGTCTCCCTTGCTTCTTTGTTGTTCTTCTCAAGAACAAACTCACCACTGCTAGATTTAGAATTATGGTTTCATACAAACCACTTTTGTCCACATATTTATAAGAAAACCTACCACTGATAAGAAACACTAACAAGCCACCTGAAGATGGAATGTGCTACATGCATCTCCATGCATGGTAGCATTCTCCCTCATGAGCCTTAATCCCATGAGCAAGCTTTTGCCTATCCCATTCTCTAAATGAGTCCTCTTAGTCCTGGGATTCCACTGATCTCGGAGCAGTCTAATCCTTAAAGTTAAGTACCTCATGATTGGATCACATCCAAATTCGTTTTATATCAAATCTCCATCTTCTAAGTGTGTGACCCATTAGATTCCGGTTATATTTGGCCGCCCAGTTCCAGCCATTGGATAGACAGTCATGAGCGGTATCTGTAATACATCATATGACTGATTGACGAGAGTCATTGGTCTAATTGCAAACCCTTCCATAGACAAATACTGCACAATTCGTCCTTTCACCAATCGAAACCCCACTCGGTTCAAAGCATGGACAATGTGTAGCTCCCACTAGACTGTCTATGCCACATCTAGCCCAAGTGATATTAGATCTTGTCCCCGGACTCATTACTCATCAGTTATGCACTTGAAGACACTCTTCATGGCATTTCTAATATGGCTAGAGATTTCTGAGTAATGATCATGACAAGAGGCCATAGGTAGACTCAACCTCTATTGGGAGTGGCGAATCCTTTGTTGGCTACTCAATTACCTTCGAATACCTCAATCTGGACCTAATCATCACCTTATGAGCGACCTTTGGAAGGTAACAAGGAATAAAGTCAATGCACAAAATTAGCATTCAAGATATCCTTGAGCACCTTAAGTTTAAGGATACTTGCACCATTGCTATGATGATACAATCATCTACATTTAAATAGATAATCCATATGATTGTCCCATGACAGGTCTTCGATGAACTTAGCTACTCTTAGCAAGCATCCACATGTCAACTCTAATCATCTTATGATCACAATTTCTAAGATCCACTACTTGATCCAATCAAGGGGTATGACATGTGCTAGTTTGTTCGGATTAACAATGTCCAATCTCGCTAGCCCTATGACTAGGGATAATTTAGATACTAACATAATTGCACATGGTAGGAATCTTACTATCATGATCTCATCATGATTTCCTTCATGCTATGTTATGTATCATGGACTTAATTCAATTAAAGATCTATATCAATTCAACGTATGAACATCAAATTTATGATGAAATCCATGTTAAATTGTAAAACACGAGAAAATTCTAATTTCGAAAAAGGAATAAAAACGGTAATTTGGTTAAAATCAGGAATTTTCTAGATCTCGAGATGGCCAAACGGACTTCACCATTCGAATCGTCTCGTGAAATCTAGCTACCACGTCGGGTGCGTTGAATTCGAGACAATTGGAATTTCCGCGTCTTTCGAGGCAAGCGTGTCGGAGCTATGAAGAACTGTGAGTACACATGATATGAGACATGTGATGTGACAATGGACACCTAATACGTATCCATGTGACGCGTGTCCCGCATGAATAGTGAGAGGATAAGAGATAAATGGCTTATATTAAAGTATATGTCAGAGTGGTCACTTAAAGTCAAACTAAGAGGACAAAGGAAATTAAGTGAAAGAAAAAGAAACGTTTTACTCTTCTTTTTTGGCGGCTTGGTATCCGGCGGTGAGGAGAAAGCAGTTTTAGAGAGAGAAAGTTTGACTTCTCTCTGAATTTCGGCGTTTAGACCGTCGGTTCTCGTCGAGCAGAGGAGAAGTTGGTCTACTGGCGCCAAGGGCTATGCGTGAGATCTTTTAGATTTTGTGGAATTTGGCAACTACGGGAGGTAGGGTTTTCTCTTGTTTTATTCATGGCTAAGAGCCATTTTGATGGATAGGGATATTACGAGGCATGAATGACCGTCTTTTGGTCTTCAAGATTGGGATTGAGTGAGAAAATCCTAGTGTGGTCGTGAGCAGTTTAAGACTGGGTTTCTCATTCACGTGATCTTACCTCTGTGGTTGTGTTCTTGGGTGGTTAAAAATGAATTGCTTAAATTGTTTATTATCCCATGTGAGTAATTTTGATGTTATTGCTATGAATAAATAACATGTGGTTAGTATGTGAATTTTGTTAATACATGCATGATTGATATATTGACATGTGTTGTATGAAAATGGTATAATGCATTTCTTATGCACCGGGGCAGCTTAGAACAATTGGTGTGAGTGCATGACATGAAAAAAAAAAAAAAAGGAAAATGGTTGTGAAAGGAATTTCAAAGGAAGATTTTCCGAAGAATTGCCTTGAGAGTTGATCAACGCAGTTCATCTTGGAGGAAGACCCGTAATTTGTTTCGGAGAATTACCCGACAATTACCTCAGAAGGGTTGTCGATATATTTCACGAAACTGTTGTATTATGTTTTCAAGAACAAAAATCTTTTGTTTTGAAAGCGGTGTTTTCTCTCACGCACCAGCTTAGGCATGCGTGAGGGTCGGTGAGGGCTCGAGAAGTGGGAAAGGGTGGATCACATTCTCATCCATTTCATGTGAACATTTGGTAGGAACATATATGTTTTGCTTAAATGTTTGGTTTGCCATTGCATGAGCACTTAGGTGTGGAGTAACCCATGTAGGATAATTCTACTATTGGGCATTGCTCACCCTGTTGAGGGAAAAATTATTTCAGGTACTGAAGGTTCACCTGGGGATGGGACGCATCCAAAGTCTTAGAGATGAAGACATTTCCATATGTGGCCTTGTTATGTATTTTGTAAAAATTTGGGTAAAAGACCCAGTTTTGGATAATTTGTAATTAAAACAAATTGTAAATTACGATTATTTTGTATAAAATATACATTTTGGTAGTATGGATGTATGAAGTTTGCGTGGCCATTTTTACTCATGTATCGGTCTCATGATATGAGACACACGAGTTTTCCCTTGAGTTGACGTGGTGGTGGCAGGACCCCAGAGATAGGCGTCATAAATAATATGTAATGCATACAAAAAGTGCTAAGGGCGATTGCCTTTAGTGCACTTCTCTAACAAACTCCCACTTGCGCTAAAGTAAATTGCCTTTGTATCTTATACCTTAGGCAAGTAGATGTGAATCATACTTCTACTGGGGAAATGGCTTAGATAAGGGATCGGAGCGCATTCTAACGATCGACATATCTATCTTTACATCATGATCACTAAATATTTCTCAAATCAAAAATGGCATCACCTTAGTATAATTAGACCTTTTGATGATCTGTGGTTCCTTTCTTTGTTGCCAATGGCTCCATTGTCATCTTATCTTCTGATGTCGAATTAATAATGCTAAGGACCACTCCCCAGTTCATAAATGAACTAACTTGTCGGAAACCACTTCTAAGCCATCGAGGAAACAACGATGTACTGATTCAATTATAGAATCCATACTCATCGTCTTGGAGACTCTTCCAACATTTATTACCACCATTTGATGTGAAAATTTAGCTTGATTGAGATTTAGAGACATCTCTATTAGACTATTAGCTTGCATCTTACCTTAAGATCCCTATCTCCATTAATTAAGAATACATCCATAGTCCTTCTCAAATACTTGAGGATATTCTTGACAACCACCCAATGACCCTCACCTAAATCCCATTGGTATCTGCTCGTGACTCTCAAAGCATATGATACGTCGGGTTTAGTACTTTACATAGCTTACATGATTGATCTTATAGTCGAAATCTATGGGTCATACTCATGCGTGTTCTCTCATCTTGTGTCTTTGGACACATGGACTTCGAGAGGGTGATCCTACTAGACATGGGATACATAAAAGTGCGACATTTATATAGGTTTTTAACCCCCTCAGCTCATGTTTTGCTTTCATTTTGTGTAGAATAGGTGCTTTTGACCTTTTCTACTGTTTTTATGCGTGTGCGGGTTGTTGATGTTAGTGCACATTTTTTGTAACGATTTTTGGTTTCAGAGAGGACAAGCGCAAATCATGCCGTCATTTCTGAGGCGCTATCGGGAGGCCTAGGCAGTTATGAAAGTGATTGGGCAATTGTGGAGACATTGGTACCGATGCAAATTGTTGAATAAGTACCACAGTGATCTTAGGTACCACACTAACTTCGTCTTAGGCCATCGTACGATCTTTGCAAGATTTGAGAGGAATTTCGATCTTGGTGCAATGGCACACTTGTCTTTTGATTTCCACTTCGAGATCAATAATGTGGATTGTATTTAAGCCCACTTTAGGACAGAATTAAGGGAGTTAGTATTCTAGGGTTTTAGCTCTCACTTTTGGAGTTTTTCTCATGTGTTCTAGGGTTTTTTAGAGTATAGTAGCTAGTTTCTTCTCATTCCTGGTTTTGAACATTTGTAATCTTTCGGTCGGTTTATAACGGTACTCATTGGCGAGGAACTCTGCGTTTTTGATATTTCAACTTTGCAATTGAAGTGATATTTCTCAATTCACATTTAATATTATTGTTCCAACATTTATAAATCAATTCTCAGTTTTAATGGAGTTCTAAACCTCCATGATAGGGTTCTAACAGTGGAAACTTATCCCCTTCAAGGTAATAGCACTGGAGTCCACTCTTTTATGCTTCAATGGGATTTGTATGATGTGCAGCTCGCTAAAAACTCTTATAAAACCTTAGTTTGGCATCTTCTTGACAACGTGTGAACGAGAGATTCTTGGTACACGTTGTGCTTGATCTAAAATGCAATCTAAGAGTCTAATCAAATCGTCTGAGCAAGAGTTGATATCTTTCATTTATTCTTTGTCTTACAAAAGCTTTTAAAGTTATATCCCCCATCAAAGACCATTCATCAATGGCCCCGAGATGAGAATGTAAGTGAGAGGTGAGTGTTACCTAGTTGGAGAAGAGTGGAAACTTTAGGATCCTATCATTCGCCCTTCTCGTTTTGAAATATTTTAAGTCAATCGGTTAACAAATCAATCAGCAAAGCCCCGAGATTTTACTTTGTTGCACATTCATTGGATAGTAATCCTTAAGAGGATAGATCTAGGAAACCTCCACAATGGAAATGACTTGTGGACTCCCACAGTGTTATAATGCTTAACGACATCAGTTCCTACGCTTGGGAATAATTTTAGCACACGAAATAGACAAAGTACGTATCCTCTCTTGCATTGCTCTATGCTAAACCTCTTTAGCATCTAAGCTATGTAAGTAGGCTTGTGAAAGACAACTGACACCTTATCATCTCTATAGATCTATATTCCTACTATGTGAGTCAGCTTCTCTAGGGTCTTTCATGGAGAATGTTCTTGGATAACTAGTTTATTGATAGATTGCATCTGAGACATCGTTTCCAATAATTGATATGTCATCCATATATATAATACTAGAACATTTGCCTCCCACTATCTTTCTTGTACACACAAGCTTCATTCGTATTTTTTGAGAAATCAAACTCTTTAATTGTCTCATTAAATCGGATATTCAACTCCTAGGTGCTTGCTTCAATCCATAAAAGGATCTATAAAGCTTGCATTCTTTACTGCCGTTTTTGGGTGTGAAGACCTCCGATCGTGTCATACACACATCCTTAGGTTTCCTTTGCTTGGAAGAATCATCTTGCGTCGTTTTCTATATCTCGTAATCATGATAATGACTAGAAGAATCCTTATGGATTTAAGCATGGCTACTGGACTAAAAGTCTCGTCATAGTCAATTCCTTGTCTTTGATGAAAACCCTTAGCTATGAGCTTATACGTAATCGCATTACCTTCCTTATTAGTCTTCTTCTTGAAGATCCACTTCCACCTTATGGGTTTTATCCTTACAGGTGGTTCAAAGTTCATACTTGGTTGATTAACATGGAATCCATCTCTGGCTTCATATCTATGAACCATTTGTCAAACTCTAAACTATTCAGAGATTCTTCGCATGTAGTAGGCTCATCGACCTTTGTGAGCAATACGTCCCACTGTTCACTAATGAGAAATCCATATTTCTCTACAACAGTATGTATCATACTTGTGCTATGATGTTCTTGTGTTTTAGAAGGATCAGCTGCTACTTCATCAACATGAATAACAACCTTTGGATTAAGTCAGTTGATGCACGTACTATTTGAGCACTTTGAACTTCATAGGATTCCACCCATGCTCCTACTGTCTTCTCTTAGAAGAAACTCTTCCTATGAGAAGACTGTATACTTTAAAACAAACAACTTTTGTTCCAACGTGTTGTAGAACAAATATCCAAAATTTCTTTAGGATATCCTACAAATATCTAAGTGATTTTATACTTCTCCCAAGCTGTTTCTCTACTTCATATCTGAATTCTTTGAACTTTTCAAAGGACTCAAATTTGTATCTCATAAGATACAAGTACCCAAATCGTGAATGGTCATCGATAAAGGTAATGAAATAGACGAAACCACCTTTGTCATTAATGGGAAAAAGACTACATACATCAGAATGTATAAGGTCTAACGGTCCATAAGCATGTTCACCCTTTCCCATAATGGACAACTCGACTATCTTTTCCTAACAAGCAAGATTCACAAGTGTCAAATGATTCAAGATCAAATGACCACTAGTTTCTCTATTTATTAATAACTCGATCATACGTCTCACTTTCATATTGGCAATATGCCATGAGTAAGATGATTTCAGATTATCCCCTTTGGCCTTTTATTGTCATTAACATTTAAAATTGGATTGGACATATCTATCGTAAATTCCATTAGCAACTACTTGACATAAAAACGTCGCAATGTAACGTTGATGTTCTGAAAATATAAATAAAAACCTTTTTTATTCAAATAAGAAATTGGAAAAAGTTCTTCATCAATGCTGGGACATAACAACAATCATCCAAATTTAAACAAAGATCAATAGGGAGGTTCAAAACATAAGTCCATAGAGCAATAGCTACAACTCTTGCACTATTGCCCACTCATAGGTTAGACTCTTCCTTGATGAGCTTCCTATTGTTTCTTAGGCCCTGCATATCGATCCATGTGCATGAGCCACAACTGGTATCATATACCCATATGTTGTTAGGAGAAACAATGTTAACTTTAATGAGATAAATACCTAAAGATGATGATGCATCACTTGCCACCTTTTTCTTCGACTCCAAGTAGGCCTGGCTGTCCCTTTTCTAATGGCCAACTTGACCACAATAGAAGCAAGTCTCTTTAGGTGCAGTCTCTTTGGCCTTTTTCGCTACCACATCTCCTTTAGCCTGAGTGGATTTACTTCTCTTCTTGTAATTAGAACTTTTATTAGAACCAGAAGAATCCTGGCATCACATACTTTTCCTCCTTTCTTAAAGACTCGATTGTTTGACAAGTTGATCAGCACTCGGGTATGGTGGACACGATGTAGTTAAATCCCTATAAGTCAAGCACAAAAGCTGTGTAAAACTATCGATATGTGGCAGTCAAGTATACACTTAATTCAAAGTCCATCCAATAACCCAATTGATTCAGCCTCTCAATGTGTTCATAGATCTTGATGTATCTTTGCGGGGATATCCTCCTCCGTCTTAGAACCAAAAAGCAATTAAGAGACTTTGAACTTTAGTTCTCGCTGCTCATTATAATGTTCCCTTAGATGCAGGCGTACTATGGAGATATCATCCACATTCTTACTCTGACCACGGCTTCAGTGACATGGAGGTGTGAATAATCAAATACTGCCCTACTTACTATCAACGAGTGCTTCGATATGCCCTACGGCAGCTTTAGGTGCATCAGTAGCTAGGGATTGAGGGAGTGGCTCAACAATGACATAGGCTAATATTTCCCTTTTAAGAACTATTCTCAAATTCTTTAGCCAGTCTAAGAAGTTAGGCCTAATCAAAATATTGGCATTCATTTTTTACTGTGAGTTCACATTAGTTGACATGGTTTGATTCTAATAGCCTAGATGCAAAAGGATCATGTTAGATTGTACTTAAGAATGCATAATTATTATGGCTTGATAATCACGCATTATGGCTTCCACTATTTTATTATGAACCTATAGCCCTCACTATTGATCCAAGAGAACCTACATGGAAGTTCTCCTAATGGGTTGATATCCAATATCACCAAGAATGACCTTAGGTTTGCCCAACAAGCCATCTTGGGTCAAAAGGTAGGTATCTTATCCATACTAATTACAATCGTATGCAATTAACGAATCCAATATCACAAGGAGTGACCTTGGGTTTACCTAATAAGCCATCTTGAATCAATAGGTAGGTATTTTATACCAATTGCAATCCGATGCAACTATCAAATCCAGTGCTATCAACTGTTGATTTGTGCACTATCATTGGGCTACAACTCACGATATGTGTACATCGTATGTACACTGACCCAATTGCGTCTCTATCTAACATTAACCTTGGGTTTGCCCAATAAGCTAATGAGTCTAGTTAAGGCCAGCCCATTAATCATGAAAACTCATTTCCATGGATAGAACATATTCTTATGGTGAAGGCTTGGTTTTACCTAACAATCTCGATTCCAAAAGAATTATGGTTCACACCGTATTAGTGGAAGACGTTAGGCTTAATACATTAATAATTGAGGGGTTTCTTTAGATAAGTCTCACCATTTCATTAGCATTGATGAGTGTCAAAAAACACTCATTACGTACTCAAGTTTTGGTATGTTTTAGACCTTTTCTATAATTAATTTAGTAGCATTTGCTCTTTATACACTAATATGTAGTTCCATTTTGCATTGTAGGTCAAATTGAGGCATTTTGGAGGCTAAAAGAGGGAAGAATCAAGATCCTGCTCCCAACGTTGCAACGTCTTTGAGCCTGGTTGCGGGTCCAACCAAGTTTGGCATTCGAGAGCGCTCTTTTCCGGGGGTTTTTAAGGAAAGATTACCTAAGGAACCATGGTGGGCACATTAAGAGGTGACGGCTGAGGATAGAGGAGGGAGACTGACATAGAGATCAACATTGGCCATCGGAGGTGTCAGAGTGAATCGGAGGAAGAAAATGAGCATCACCCAATCTTCCGGCATTGAGAGTTCTTTTACCTTTGCTTTCATGTTTCTCCGGATATTATGATGTACCACCAGATTTCGTTTATGTTCTAAACTTACAATCTAGGGTTTTTAGATGTATTTTAGATATGAAGCTTATATTTAATTGCTAGAATTCATTCTTTTATCGTTTCATGGGAGTAAAACCTCCATTGATTCATGCTTGATTTTATTTGCATTTTAGTGTATGGCCAATATTAGTGTGGTGAGTGATTCTCTACAAGATATGAGAAGGGAGTAGAGAGTTAGACTTAGGTAAATCAACCTAATTAGCTTGGTGGTGTAGAAATCACCTGTAATTAGGAGGCGTGTAGGGTTCTTGGGACTTAAAGGCATTCTTAGTGCTTAGGAGGTTGAGGTGAAACCGAGAAACCTACTATTAGTTGGTAGGTTACTTGACCTCGAGAGAGGGTTGTAATTAAAATAGTCAAGAACTACCTTTATAGAACTCTCTCACAAAACAATATAATAGGATTTTGGTTCAAATATAAGCGGTTTGTCTAATTGCACCAAAAACCCTATAACCTCTTTATCTTAAGAAACCCTCAACTTGCGTAATAAACTTGCTAGTTTTATTACTTAGTATTGTAATTTAGATTTTTGTTCAAAATCATCATAGTTTAGATATTAGAGAGGTAGTCCAATTTCGGTACTTAGCATCCCGTTCCTCCCTATGGATCGATCTTTGTTCATTTAGTACACTGTATTACTTGAAATGCGTATACTTGCACGAATAGACATTAGTTGCATATATATTCAAGTAATTTTAATACAAAACATAGAAAACGCTTGTCAAGCATGCTTTATCCATTCATCTCATGAAATTATAAAGATAGTTAGTCTAAATATATAGCATGATTATGGACATTCTAAAATCAATTCCATGAGCCATAATGGAATTAACTAGGTCGAAACTGAGGACATGCGTTATTACAATCCATGAAAATAAATCAAATTTACATTTCAAGTTCTTCTTTCTTGGATCCTCCTCCATGTTCCTTTCTCCTTTGTATCTCAACCAACTAATCCCAATTCTATGTAATCTAATTACATACATTCAAAAGAAGAACCTCAGTTACATTTGAGGATTTAGATCGGAAGAAATACATCTAAAAAATAGAGAGAGGCGGGGGACAGACCTATTTGCAAAGAAATAATCAAATGCAATATGCTCAATCACCATTGGGCAAAGTCCATAATCATCCATCATGCCAACACACACCTTAAACTTGCATTCTCTAATCTGACCCATTGAAAAGTTAAAGATAATGGCACCCCTGTGATTTCAAAGCTTACATGAAAAGGTTTTAAACACTTGAACTATAATGATCCATAATGGTTTGTTCAAAACTTGAACTATAACCTTTGTTCAACACTTGAACTAAACTAATTCAACAACTTGAACCATGAACCTGATTCAACTTTCGAATCTCTAACTAATTCAACTTCTTGAATCATAAACCCGATTCAATTATTAAACAGTAATTGCCAAAAGGTGTTGTTTTGTCCAATATCTCTTGAAATTAATTTCAACCATGGTTTTAGAATTTTGTTCAAACTTCTTTAAAAAACCATGATTCTAGAATTTAAGGTTGGTTGTCACACCCGATTCGGTCAGGCAGAATGGTGGATCGGCGGGTTCGAGGGCGTGAGACGCTATATCTTAGGACTCTTTACTTGTTTTTTTTTATTTTTTATAATCGAATAAAAATCTCATATATCCAAAGATACCAAAATAAAACTACCATCGTAGTGGTGTTTACATTATCAATACATACATCGCATCACGAGCCCCATTTACTTATACATATACAAAAACAAAACTTTGCGTTCCAATTACGTATTGAGCGTAGGAAGCCTCTTGTGATGAACCCTTACTAGTGTGTTGGCCCAGTTGTATGCGGAAGATCGCATATGCCCTCCTCTGTACCTACACGGATTAAAAACCCGTGCTAAGATTTACGCTTAATGGGAAACATATGACTTATCTGAGAAACACGTGCAACGTCTTGAATCATAATAAACATATAACGATGGCGATCTGGAATCTTCAAGAATTCATATAACTGATTTACATACATAATTATCCTTGTAACAAACTTATGCTTGTTCAGATCTATCGTCTACGGTACTGAACTTATACTTAGAGCAACTTATACTTGCCAGATCTTGTATAGGACTTATTCTTATTAGATCTCATAGGACACATATTTATACTTATCTCCCGTAGGACACATACTTATATAGATTTCCTTGTATGCGGTACTGAGCTTATACATATACTTATATAGAGGTACTTATCCACATACTCATACTTATCTCAAGCTTATACTTATTCCAGATCTCCGTAAGGATTCTGAGCTTATACTATGCGGAGAATTGCTTATACATGCGGTACCTCTCATCTGGATCTCTGTGGGAGTTCACAGAACTTATGCTTATACAGAGGTACCCTTAGGTACTACAAAGTTTATACATATACTATAGGGCTTATACTTATACTACGGAGTTTACACTTGTTCGGAGGTACTAGTAGGTACTATAGAGATTATATTTGTATTACGGAACTTATGCGGTATTGGAACTTATTAGCATATGGGAAGTCTTGTAGAAGTCTTCTTTGTTCAAGCTACTCCCAAGACACATACTTGTACTTGTATCGGGACGTATGCGGATCTCCCAAAGGACATATATATCAGACTTATTCTTATACTTGTCTCGGGCTTATAATTATTCAGATCTCCCAAGGGACATATATATCAGACTTATTCTTATTCCGATCTCCCGTAGGACACAGTAAAGGTACCCGTAGGTACTACATAACTTATACTTGTACTTTGTATCTTATACTTGTACTACAGAGCATATCCTTGTCTTACGAATATTATACTTGTATTACGGAGCTTGTTCTTGATCTTATACTTGCATTACGGAGCTTATTCTTGTATTTCGGATCTTATACTTGTATTTCGGAGCATATATTTATCTTACGGATCTTATACTTGTATTACAGATCTTATGTCTGTATTATAGATCTATTTTTATATTCTGAGAACTTATACTTATATTACAGATCACAGGCTTTATTAGGTACTACGAGAGATTTACTTGTACAAAAAGGACCGGGTCTTCTGAGCAGATACAGTGGTACCCGTAAGTACATTAAGAGCGAAACTGAATTCCTTTCTCTCTTATTGTTCATTATTCAAATTTACATGGTTTATGTTCCATGACTTTATTATACAAATCGGACATATGGTACCCAAGAATTATAGCGATGCAGTGCAGTATGCTAAGCATCTTTGGGTCTTATTCATGTACTTTTATATAAGTGTATTCATCAACATCCTACACCTACGTATCTATGATGAGTCTACCTATTGCAGGAACCATGAATGAGATGGACCACAGTACACAGACCCGAAGGTATAATCTGATATGATCGAGCGTACTGCCCATGTAGCGAAGTCTTGTAGTAGCGGGAGTCTTAGAAACGCCGTCGAGCGTGCTTGCCCGCATTAGCGAGTCTTAGTAACAGTCTTAAGCACCCGATCAAAACGTGCGCCCATGTAAAGAAGTGTCGTAGCATTGGCGGAGTGCGAAGCAACGTCGAGAACGTCCATATTCATTCTTCGGTCCTAGGTAGTCATACTATCATATGTCTTTGGAACTCATAACCTATCTTAATCGATACGTGATCATGGCATATTACCTTTCATATTCATGTTCATGTTTAGGTTCGTTTTCATATTTCATATCATATTCATGTATTATTGTTCCTCTATGAATATATTTTACTTAGAAATTGGAATCATTCCAATTGAATCATCCAAATTCAAGTTTTGGCATTTTCATGTCAAATTAGTCAATTGCCCATTTACACCTACGAGACGAGTTTGAAATACTCATTTTCAGGGTCTTAACTCCATACCTGACCTTGGTTCTTTTGTACTCTTTTGAAGCTAAGGTGCTAGGGTTCTTCTCCAACTGGAATCACCCAAATCGAGACACCCAGGAAACTCCAAGTTATGTCCTAAACAACCGAGACTACTCTATGCTCAAAACAGAACCAGAAATTGGCTTGAACATAGCCCCACTTTGAGTGAATTTTTGGGCCACATAGAGTCAGAATTAGAAAGTACCTATTTCAGGGTGTTTTGTTCTACTTGAAGTCTAGTTTAACCAGCCACTTGAATCACTCAAATCGGATAAGAAATGACCATGTTATGCAGCGAGAATAATATTGGTTCAAACGGAGACATTGGGTGCCGTCAGAAAGACCGATGCCGGGGTACGGTGGATAGAATACTTATGGTACCGGTACCACTCTGTTTGGTACCGGTACCACCCCTCGAAATTACCTAGAAGTGGTGGTTTTTCTCCCATTTTTCCATATTTTCCACCAAACCAACTCAATAATCCAATACACACTTAGAAAACCACTCCATATTCATCTTGTAACCTCATGCCACTCAAAATCATCTTCCAATACATATGTTTCTTCAAAAACCTTTCATGAATTACTCCCAAAACAACTCTAATATGGGTCATAACCCATACACAAACTAAACACAAGGATTAGTTAGGCTTTGTTCTAGCAGGCACTCCATTACTTTGCAGATCAAACCATGAATCCAACCTCGAAAGGGAGGATTCCATGTTTTCTTGTACCATTTAAGTTTACCAACCCTGCTTTCCAAGAAATCTAGGGTTGGGATGAAATCCTATCAAAACCCCTAGTTTTGGAAACCATAGACATCCCTACCATGAAATTTAAATACACATAATCTCATACAAAATTCATAATTTCACTTTAAAATCCAAGATCCATACCTTAAACTTGGCTTCTTCTTCTTCCTTCTTCTTCTTCTTCTTCTCCTTCCACTTCTTCTTCTTGTTCTCCACGGTTTTTTCTTCCCAAATGAGACCAAATTTTGTCTTAAATCAAATATCTCTCCTTAGGCCATGTTTGTCTCCCAAAGCCCATTTTTGGGTTAAGTTTTCATTTATTTCACTTTAGTCCTTAGGATTTATTCTCTTTTTACCAAATCAAGTTAGGCATATTTCTATTTTAACCCATAGCCTTCATATTTTATGACTTATATGCCCTTTTTGGCAAATTACATATGTACCCTTGTTTTATCCTGTACAAATTCCGGGTTTCTCGTTTTATTTCCCGAAAATTCATATTTAACTTTCATTAAATAAAATATCAAGCGCTTTAGGGTATATTTCGAGGTGTTACATAATTACTTCAATCTAGCTTGTATATTTCATCCAGTAACACTAGAAATGTTTCCTCAAACATGCAAGAAAACAAGAGAAAAATGAGCAAAAAATACAATATATAGGACCTCCATGTCGCGATGTAATCGAGTCGCCGCGTCGCAACGTCGGGCCTTAGTCGCGGCGTCAAGAAATCATGTTGCGACGTCGAGGATGCATGTCGCAACATTTCTTGGGTCAGATGCACCACATCGCGACTTGGGCACTTTCACATCGAGACGTGGGCACCCGCACGTCACGACATTGCTTGAGTAATTCACCCACGTTGCGACGTGAACGAGCCTGGGTTCTTCACCTATGTCATGACGTGACTTGACCAGCTCAAGTTGCAATGTGAGCTAGGTTTCAGTTGAGCCAGATTCGATAAAAATCCCATCTTTGGGAGTTTCAATCTCATCCAAACCATTTCTTCTTCACCATAATCATGTTTGATCATCTCATGACTAGATTACATGAAGAAAAACATTGGATCAAATCCTTTTCAAAACAAAATTCCCATTTTTGAACCTTTGAAAAACATGGGTACCAAAAAAAGAACATTCTCAACTAAGATCCGATTTGATGAAACTAAGTGAGGTCTAATACCACTGTAGGGATTCCTTAATGACAAAAGCATTGTTGCACAACAAATTTAACAAGAAGCATTGGAATCCTACCCTCACAGTTGACACTTA
This sequence comes from Tetrastigma voinierianum, assembly GCA_016808115.1. Lineage (NCBI taxonomy): Eukaryota > Viridiplantae > Streptophyta > Magnoliopsida > Vitales > Vitaceae > Tetrastigma > Tetrastigma voinierianum. The sequence goes on from JAEQBH010006111.1 coordinate 110,572, forward strand.
GTTCATCAAAATGGATCAATACAAAAACCAAGAGTTCAAAACGTGATAGACCTTTGTAGATCTACTCTTGAAGGGCTTTTTTAGCTTGACTAGAAATGAACCTTGTCCTTGGTTCGTCTCTAACGATATTCACATGAAGACGAGACCTAAGAACCTCTAAGGAGATGGAGTTGAAATGACTCGGTGTAGCGACTTAGCTTGATAGAGGATGAAGAAGATGCTCTCAAATCTCCTTCTTCTTTGTTGTTCATCTCAAGAACAAGAGAGAACTCACCACTCTCTAGATTTGGAAATTAGGGTTTCATACACTAAACCTTTTTTTGTCTTATAGGGTTAGGGTTTCTCCCATAACCACATATTTATAGGAAAAACCTACCCTATGAAAAGACTAACATGCTCTCACTCAAGATGGACTGTGCTACATGTATCTCCATGCATGTGGCATGCTCCTCATAAACATAAGCCCATGAACAAGCTTTTGCATATCCCATTGTTCATGAGTCCTCTTGGTCCCGGGATTCCACACTAATCACGGAGAAATCTAATCCTTAATGTTAGGGTATATTATTTGGATCTGGCAGAGTCGTTTCTCAGTCTCCATCTTCTAAGTGTGTTGACCCATTGGGTTCACGATTATGTTAGCCACTTGATTCTGGCAGTGAATCAAGCAAGTCATGGCGGTATCTAGCAATACATCATGACCTACCATGACCGGAGAGTCAATGGTTTGTATGCAAGCCTTCTATGAACAAATACGTGCTGATTCGATCCTTTACTATTCTATACCCTACTCGATTCAAGCATGGCCAATGTGGCTCACTAATTTGGGTACACCACATCTATTAGATCTTGTCCCTGGACTCATTACTCATCATTTATGCACATGAAGACACTCTTCATGGCATTTCCACTTTGGCCAGAGATTTTTGAGTAATTATCACGACAAGAGGCCATAGGTATACTCTCCTCTATTGGGAGTGGTGAATCATTTGTTGGCTACTCAATTATCTTCGAAAACCTTAATATGTACCCAATCATCACCATATGAGCGACCTCTAGAAGGTAACAAGGAATGAAGTCAAAGCATAGAATCAGTATTCAAGCTATCCTTGAGCACCTCAAGTCTAAGGATACTTGCACCATTGCTATAATGAGACAATCATCTACATTTAAATAGATAATCCATATGATTGTCTCCTTAGCGAGATCTCAAATTGAACTTAGCTAATCTTATGCAAGCATCCACATGTGCTCTAATCATCTCGGGATCATAGTTTATAAAAAGATCCACTATTTTATCAATCGGGGTATGGCATGTGCTGAATCTTGTTTTGGATTAATAATGTCTAATTTTGTTAATCCTATTACTATGGATAATTTAGATACTAACATAATTGCACATAATATGAATCTTATTATCATGATCTCATCATGATTTCCTTCATGCTATGTTATGTATCATAGACTTCATTAATCCGATTAAAGGTCTATATCAATTCAACGAGTGAACATCAAATTAATGAAGAAGCCTTTCATATTAAACAATATGTAATGCATACAAAAAGTGCTAAGGGCGATTGCCTTTAGAGCACTTCTCTAACACTGTCTATATTCAAACCTTTGGGGACCTGCAAAAGTATCATCTATGGGAGGTACTACTTATATGTTGACAGTCATTGATGATTTCTTACGTAAGGAATGGGTAATCTTCCTAAAAAAAAAAGTGATGTGTTTTCAACATTGAAGGATTGGAAGACAATGATTGAGAAGCAAACAGGGAGGTAGGTGAAGTGCCGCTTGCTTGATAATGGGTTAATGACATTTACGATGGAGTTTAACACTATATGTAAGAAAGAGCGAATTGTTAGACATCGTATAGTTCATCATACTCCACAATAGAGTGGTGTGGTAGAGCGTATGAATATGACTTTGATGGAGAAGGTAAGATGCATGCTCTCTAATGCTCAGTTGCAGAAGTCTTTTTGGGCAGAAGTTGCATTCACTACATCTTATTTGATCAACCATTCTCCCTCAGTTGCTATAGAGAAGAAGACTCCTCAAGAGGTATGGTATGGTAGTTCTACTACTTATTTAGATTTGAAAATTTTTTGATGCCCTGCATATGCCCATGTTGATAATGGGAAGTTAGAACCTAGATTAGTGAAGTGTATATTTCTTGGTTATAAATCTAGTGTGAAAGGCTATAAATTGTGGTGTCCAGAACCAAGAAATTGGTAATTAGTAGGGATGTGATTTTTTTTATGAGATTTCCATGATTTAGGTTTTGGTTCCTAAAGACTCTAGTGTTGAGACTGTGCAAAGAGTTGATAAACGGGTGGAGTTTGAGACTAGTTTAGTTCCTAGTCGAGATAGAGGTAGGTGTTCCTACAACCGAGTTCGGTGCAACAATATTCTATTACTAAAGATAGAGAGATGAGGACTATTAAGCCACCACAGAAATATGGTGAAGCTAATTTGGTTGCATATGCCTTGAGTGTAGCAGATAATATTTAGTCTAGTGAAGAGTCATCCACTTATGAGGAGGTAGTAAGTTGTAGTGATTCAGGTAAGTTGGGTGATTGTTATGCAAGAGATGGAGTCCCTTCATAAAAATGGGACATTAGACATGGTGAGGCTACCTAAAGGGAAGAAAGCCATTCAGTGTAAATGGGTGTTCAAGAAGAAAGAAGGAACACCAAGTGTTGAGAATGCAAGGTACAAGGTAAGAATAGTTTCTAAAGGTTACAACCAGATTCCAATTGTTGACTTCACATATGTATTCTCTCCAGTGGTGAAGGATAGCTCAATTCGAGCTTTGCTTAAGATTATGGCTTTTCATTATTATGAACTTGAGCGGTTGGATGTGAAGACTGCATTTTTACATGGGGAACTTGAGGAGGACATCTATATGTAGCAGCCAAAGGGTATTGTAGTTTTAGGTAAGGAAGGCTATGTTACCTACTTAAGAGGTCTCTTTATGGTTTGAAACATTCTCCTAGACAATGGTATAAGAGATTTGACTCATTCATGATCTCTCATGACTTTAAGAGGAGTAGCTTTGATAGTTGTATCTACCTCAAACGATGAAATGATGAGTCATTTTTGTATTTGCTCTTATATGTTGATGACATGCTAATAATAGTTAAGAATAAAGAGAAGATAAGAAATGTAAAAGCTAAACTTAATAATAAGTTTGAGATGAAAAATTTGGGAGCATCTAAGAAGATACTTGAGATAGAGATTATGAGGGATAGAGTGGTAGGAAGATTATTCTTGAGTCAGAAAGGATATGTTGAAAAGCTGCTTCGTAGGTTCAACATGTAGAATGTGAAGCTTGTTACTACTCTACTTGCAACTCATTTCAAACTTTCATCTGCTCTATGTCCACAGTCATATAAGGAGGTTGACTACATGTCTAGAGTACCATATTCTAGTGTTGGGTTCTTTGATGTATGCCACCGTATGTTCGTGTCCAGATTTGGCCGATGCGGTCAAATGTACAGGGCAAAACTTGGACAGAAACATTGGAAAGTAGTTCAGTGGATCATGAGATACTTGTGTGGATCCAATAGTGTTTGTTTGCAATTTGGTAGGACTAGAGATGGAGTTGCAAGGTTTATTGATTCTGATTATGCTGGATGTCACAACCCCAACCCTCGCCTAGGCGGATGAAGGGGCGCGAAACTATACTAGGACTCTTTACTTGCTTTTTCAGACATTGGTAGGCCCAAGTCTTATAACTGAATCAAAATATCATATACAAAGATATAAAATAAAACTACCACCGTAGTGAATTGTTTAGTCATCAGCCATCTGATCTGAGTTCCATTTACATATACATATATAAAAACTGTACATTTACATTTACATAATCAGAGTGTAAAACCTACTGTGATGGACTCTTACTAGTTTGTTGACGGTATGCGGAAGATGTGGGCGATCCTCCCTCATATGTAGCACATGATTCAGAAACAGGTGAAACGAATTCTTGTTGAAACATGACCTCTTTTGTATACACATGCATTAATACTCTTTTACAGTAAGCATATAACAGTAACAAATTTACAGTAGTAGATATCAGAATTTTTTATAAATTCATATAATAAACTTATACACATACTTGTACTTATAGTAGACTTATACTTATTCAGATCTCTCGTAGGAGTTATAGAACTTATACTTGTATGGAGGTACCCGTAGGTACTACGAAGCTTATACTTGTACAGAGTTACCCGTAGGTACTACAGAGCTTATACTTGTTCGAGGATCTCAGTGGGAGTTACCTGACTTATGCTTGTAGTGCCATAGGTCTTATAGAGGCTTATACTAATTCATGTGCCAGTAGGTATCCGAAATCAACAAAATTTATAAACCTAATTCCTCCTACTATCGTAGCATAGCTACTGCAGTATAGTGGCTCTAGGGTCGAACACAGGGATGGGTTTTCTTCGTGAAAATGATTTATAGTTGGTTTAAAATGGTGAATTTGATTTGGATTTTAAGGTTTGGTAAAAACAGTGAGGTTTGGTAGGTTGCAAACTGAAAATAAAATAAGTAAAAATGCAAAATAGAATTCCTTGCAGTGTTAGGTCACTGGGGTAGGAGTCCTAGGGCAATTGAGGTTCTCCAGGGTCCTTTCCTCGCGTTGGGGAGGATGACCTATAGTCATCTCCCGAACCGGTTCTTCATTGCTTGTAAGCCGACTACTAAATAAATATCTTTGAAAAATTGAGCATTTGCTTCCCATTGATGGTCTCGGATGTGCTGTGTGACTTGACTCACTTTCCAACGGCTAATAAATGATAACTAATAAATATGTTGTATCTAACAATAAGCATACAATGAACCTTATAAACACTAGAAATCTTTGCCCATTTAAAGTGTAGAAGGGGATCAAACCTAAAATTTGGAGAAAATAAAAACATCCTTGCATCGCCTTTCAATAACCCATAGATGATAACTAACGATGTCAATGGATCTAGCAATAAGCATCCAATGAACCCAAAAGCGTATAAAATCTTGATCATTCAAATCAACGAAGGGAGATTAAAATGAACATTTGAATGAAACCATAAATGGTAGAAAATACCTCCGTTAAAACATGGAAAACCCTTAGTTTGCCTTAGATCCCCTGCTAGTAGCCTTCCACTTCAAGGAGAAAGAGGTTCTAGCCACTCATCCTCTGAGTTGTCATCCTCGGAGGGTGTTTGGCTTAGTAGAAAGGAGAGAAAGTGAGGAAAATGAAGAAAATGAAAACAAGCGAGGCTGGCGAAAGGTTCCTTTAATTTTGTTAATGAGCAAAAAGAGAGGTCCTTTTAGTCTATACAAATGAAGCATATAATGCCCCGAGACAAGCAAAATTACCAAAATACGCCCAGACTACACTGTACGCGAGGTAAAATGGAAGCAAACCAAAAGTGACGGAGAAGAGTGAAAAGGTGGCGAAATGTGAACGGTGGCGACAAGAAAGGCGGAGTTTTCTTGCGAGTTCGCCGAATTCACAACCTGCGAAGTGCTGCGGATTCACGAATTTTATAGCCACTGCAAAATTCTGGTGCTCCATTTTTTTCACTTTTTGCTCTTCTTTCATTTTAGGATCTGATCTGCAATGATGAGTTCAACTCGGGTTCTTCGTGTTTGAATTGACTTGATAATTTTGGCCTGATTATCTTGCAAAAACTACAAAATTTGCCATAAAATGCGATTAGTAGCCTTGCCAGGTCCTTAACATGGGTTAATTAAGCTGATTAGTACATAAAAAGTGCTTAAAACATGCAATAAACAGGGTTCCAAATAGCACTATTTGGGTACTAATCATATACTTGTACAGAGGTACCCGTAGGTACTACAGAGGTACCCGTAGGTACTATAGAGCTTATACTTGTACAGAGGTACCCGTAGGTACATTCAGAGCAGAACGATGTACATTACTTTACTCTTATTAGATTGTCGGACTCTTATCCTGTATTTGTTTATTACACAGACAAGCAGCAAAGTAGTGGACACATCATAATGGGAATGCCGAAGGAGTGCGGTGCGAGTACTAGGTACGTAGCACAAGCGAGAGATGCCGAAGCACTAATAGAAGTGCCATCGCACTAATCGAAGCTCAGAAGTACTAAATGTGCGAAGCATGAGTGAGAGAGTGTCATTACTATTGAGAGTACCAGTACTAAATGTGCCAAAGCACGGTTAGAGAGTGCCATCACACTAATCAGAGAGTACCAAAGTACTATACGTGCCTGCCCAAGTAACAGAGGTGTCGTGCCATTCAATATCTGGTCTTAGGCAGTCCTACAATTATATGTGTTCAGGAACTTACTATCTTATCATAGGGGCATTAAGTTTGCTTCGCTTCGCCTCGGGGGCGAGGTATGGTGCATTTTTCGCTTAGTTTTATTCATATTTGAACCCTCATTAGTCATTTATTAGGGTTCCTATACTATCAGTGTACGAATTTGGGGCTTAACAATGCAAGGGTATAAAAATAAGGGATAAAAACATCAGTCTCAGTACCACTTTGATCGATCTGGGGTACCCTTGGCCTTTGTCAATGATGCAGAGTACCAATGTGCGGGTTACGCCGAAATAGCGAGGATTTTTCCATTTCTCACCCATAAAAACTCAAAAGTTCATCCAAACTCATGTATCTCATAATCTACCATGGAATCCAACCCAAACTACTCCAATAATGGGTTAGAATCAATAAAAACCTCTTTTTCCCAAGTTAGGGCTTTTCCCCAAAATCAAAATCACAAAAAGGGAAAGTTAGGGTTTTGTTTTTCTTGCCTTAACCTCTTGAATTTTTCGACCCCACAAGGATTCAACGTCGCAAAGGAGCAAGAAAATGGGAAGAAACCCAATAAACTTGATATTCTTCAAACCCTAGCTCTTCTCCTCTTTTCTCCTCTCTTTCTCTCCCAAAAACGGGATTTGCTCAAAAATGAGCTTTTCTAGACCAAAATTTGGTTTTCAAACTCCATTTAACTGTAAGGCCATGTTTGGCCTTCTACACTTAGTCTCATTTCTCATTTTGGCATTTCAAGTCCTTTCCTCCCATTTAACATACCACTTAACATTTTAAATCACTTTAGCATTTAAGCTCATTTTCATTTGACCCTTAGGTCCTTATTCTAAATTCAAATTTGCCCCTTGTATCTTATATAAATTCAGGGTTTTGAAATTTCTTACTTAGCAAAATAATAATTGAAAAATTTCGAGAATGCACTTATAATATACCTAATTATGTTTAAGCATTGGGTGTATTTAGAGTGTTACTGCGAAAGATCTTGATAAGAGGGAGATCTCTTACAAAATGCGTGTTCACCATTAGAGGTTGTGCTATTAGTTGGAGAGAATTTGCTAACAGTGCGGTAGGCTTTGTCATTCTGAGAGGCAAAGTACATGGCAGTTACAGAAGCTTATAGAGAGGCCCTTTGGTTGAAGTGATTGTTTGAGGAGCTAAGTGATAAGTTATAGATCAGTACATTGTTTTGTGATAACCAGAGTGCTATATTTCTCATCAAAGATCAGATGTTTCATGAGAGGATGAAACATATTGATGCGAGGTATCATTTTGTGCGTGGGATTATTGCTTGTGGTGACATTGTTGTGAGAAAAGTTGGAACCCAAGACAATCCTGTAGATATGATGACTAAGTCACTTCTTATATCCAAGTTTGTGCATTGTTTAAACTTGGTGGGACTTGGTTGTTGAGTTTTGCCCTATGGGGTCTTGTTGTGGAAGAGGAGTATGGTTTTGATCTTGTTTTGGGTGATATGGAATTCATGGCCTTTTAGCATGATGGGAATTCGTGTCCAAGATGGAAGTGTTGATTTGTGACCCGAATTTGGTTTTGAAACATAGTGATCCGAGAAGGCCGTGGTGCAACTTTATGAGAAAGTTGAGAAAAAAATATGGATCCTTTCTGCTCTAGTATTTTCGTTATATCAACACGATGGGGTTTATTCTACATTAGATGTACTTTATAATTTCTCGAATTCACTTAGTGAAAACACTGCTCCTTTGTTAGGTAGTTTTCATAAAGGTTTAAATATAAATATGGTGTTTTTAACTGTTTTGTATTTGATATTGTATTTATTTATTTTAATAGATATTTTCTTTATATTTATTGTGTGAATAAAATTATAAAACATAAAGAAATAAAATAAAGAAGAGAATCTATAAGTTGAAAGGGAAAATATTTTATTGGATAAAAAATAAAGAAAATAAACACATTGTCCTAGACTTCCAGCATAGAAACACCAAAGAGAGAGACACTCACCTCTTGGATTCAGACATACACGACATTTCTTATTTTCTCTCACTAAAGGTCACAATATCATAACGACCATGGTAGTCATTGCTTAGGGCGCCATTAAAAATAAATCTCTAAAATGGGAAACTTAGGGTATATAAAAGTAGGATATTATGGGTAATTCTAAATAAAATAAGGAATATTGGTAATTCTAATGAGGGTATATTGGTCATTCAAGTAATTCTGTTTTTTATATGATTTGACTTACCATGTCATCAAATGTGAATTTTATTTTTTAATCAACATCATATTAAGCGTTGATCAATTGGAGCACTAGATTAGAAAAAATTGGAGTTTAGGCACTTGATTGAAAAAAAAATGTTGAGACTCCAAAATTGAAAAAAATCGAAAAGTTAGAGATACCATATATGCAATTAATCCTTAAAAATTTAACCCCATAGGTAAAGATCCTAATTTTAGAAAACTCAACTGAATATTCGATGCTTATAATTAAGTTAATTTCTCATAAAACTTAATGCAGTTGAATTCAAATAAATATTATGGTTAAGAACAACTTAAATTAAATATTTCATAAGGATTTTTTTTTATCTTTTTGGTAAAAACATTATTAGTTTGTTTATTTTTTCTATTTTCTATTTTTCTATTTTTCATAACTTATCATAAATTTTATACTCAATAGAAAAAAACATTAAAACATTTGACTTTTTTTTTAATAAAAATTTTCTTTTACTTCAATACTTAATATAAATAAAATATTACAAAAACAAACAATTCAATACTTAGCAAGTTGGTATTATTTAATTTTAAATTATATCTATAATTAAGTAAAAGTAAACAAACATCACGTAGATACATACAAATTTTCTATTAAGATTAATTTATAATAGGCAATGACTTCTTTTAAAGCAGGGATTAAATTTGTTTTTTGATATCAAGGATTAAATTTGTGTATGAATGAAGAAAAGGGAAAGAGAGACAATGTAAAAAAAAAACAATATTATTTGTTTAGGTATCTTAATTGTTTTTCACATCATGGATGTAGATTTGATGTGATAGTAGCAAAAGCTTACACTTTATTTTTTGTTGAAACAAGATTAGTAATAAGGAAAAATAGCGCACTATAGAAAACAAAAAGAAAGGGGTTTTGCTTCTACAATAACAATCATTGTAATACCTTTGATCTCTTATCACCATTTCACCTAGATTGGATAGAATATGTAGTTGTTTTACTGAATAAAAGGAAGGAATCATTTGGTGAAACGTCTCTCACTTTAACACATAAGTTAAAACTTTTGAAGAAATCTTTCATTGAAAAATCTCAAATAATAAATTTTTTATAAATCTAATAATTTTCATGTTTTCTTAAAAATAACTTATTTTGGATTAAATACCATTTTATTTCATCCAATTTACATATACCTTTTAAAAATGAATTATTTGTCTTTAATGTATTTCGAAACGGTAAAGGGAATATGGCCATATGGGAAGTCTAAGCTTTGATGTAGTGAAAATGAATAGATGTTAAAAAAAAAAAAAAGGAATTATTTTTACAAGAAACAAAAACATATTTTTATCAAAATAAGATAAAAAATTGACCAAGGTCAAAATTTTCATAATTGAATTTTCAAAATGTCTTATAATCATTCACTCAACTCTTAAATTTGAAGCCAAATTTTCTTAAATATCATGAGAGTTGAGGGTGGTTTGTTTGGAAGAAACAAAGACACTTGACCAAGTCATAAACCTCACAGCAAGCAATAAAAGCAACATGGAAAGTCAGTTATGAGTGAAAAATGTCAAATTTCAAAACAAAATGGCAAACCATCTCTCTTTCTCACTCCATACATGCAGTATGTTTGAGGTGTTGGAATATGTGTGTCAGTAAACAAATAAGATACATTATATTTGCTAATTATTAATACAATTATGAGGAATTTCTTTAATATTAGTTTGTGCATTCATTGGATGCTTTATAAATATGGAAAATCCTTGATTATTTAAATGTGAATTTAAATATTAATACATAATGTATATACAATTAAGAGGATAATATTTAAGGTAAAATAATCGAAATTGTCCATAATTGAAAAATTAAAGTTGGATCTTTAATTTTAAAATTATAACACGAGTTCATTATTTTGAATGAATTGATCTTATATGGATTGTTAATATTGAAGTTATTGGAATGAAAGCGCTTTATATGATACGATCATATAGGACTAGAACATGATTAATTATGAATCTCTAATAAATCCATTGGTGATACGGGCATGCAATATTAACCAATCATGGTCATAAAATGGATTGATCTTAGTGCAGTATGTAGGAGACTCCTGTTATTATATTATATATATTTTGATATTTTTTGAGGTAATGACCTTACAAAAATATAGTGTCAAATTCTTAGTTATTGGAAATATAATAAAATAAATAGTTGAGAACCATCAAGATACAAGATGAAATCCCATTTCTTCATAAAAGTCGAGATGAATGATTCCGACAAGTATTGATTTAGGACTTGAATAATGGAAGCTCAATTCGTGGTTAGACCATGAGTGTATTATTCATTATAGAATCCAATGACACTTAAGGAGAAGATGTAATTGAAGGGGTTAGCGAGCCTAACTTTCATTATGAATTGTTTATGAAGGATTAATTTATATGTAATGATTATGTCATAAAAAAAATTATATGTAGTGAATGATCACATTGTCCATTGATTATATGTATTGAATAAAATTAATTTTTGTTGTAAATGAAGAGGTTCATTTACTTGTGGTGAATGACCACATTGAGATGGATATGTTTGAGATGCATGAACTCCAATTACTCACTCTCATATTCACTATACAATTATGTATCATGTTATTACCTTCATTACTCAACCATAATGAGGAGTAATGGAAGGCCACCTAGGAAAGCCTATAAAATGCATCTCTTGTATGAAGAGCACCAGAGAAAGGAACTTCTTCCATTCCTCATTCTATTCCTCACTTTCTCTCTCTTTCTCTCTCTCTCTCTCTCTCTCTCTCTCTCTCTATCTCTCTCATTACTTCTCTTTTGATATATATAAAAAAATGGCACAACATAAATCTCTTTTAAGTTTGCCTTTTTTATAATATTTTCACAACAAATTATTAGCACAAGTTTGCTCTCGAAAGTGATTCCTAACCACAGCTTGAAGTTATTTTAATTTGCATATCTATAATTATATTTGGTTTGATTTTAAGTCAAGACCTATATGCTATTTGTCGAGATCAATTCTAATACTATCGAGATATCAAAGATTATTGACAATGTCAAATATCATAAAACTTGAGTTTGTGACACTTGACAGTACCGGAAAAAACTACTTATCTTGGATCCTTGATCAACTTTGAGAAGCCACATTTTGACGCAATGAATCTTAGAGTTGCCATCAAAGAAAAAATCAAGCATCCCTATAGGATCACTTAAAAGCATTGATTTTCATTTGGCACCATCTCCATGAGGATCTAAAAAGTGAATACCCACAATAAAAGGACTCCTAAACTCTATGGAATGAGTTAAAAGGGGTAGATATGTGTCAGAGAAAACCATGATTCTCCCAAAAACTTCGATATATGTTGGATGCACATGAGATTACAAAATTTTAAATAGTTAGTGAATCTTTGCATTATTTAAAGTAGCTCCTAGTTGAAGCTATCTGAAGACGAGTTATAGAAGAGACATCTTTAGGAAAAATGTTCACTACATTTCATACCTTGAATGTGCTCTTACAACAACAGTATTGAGAGCGTAGATTTAAGAAATACTCTGAATTGATATCATGTCTTTTTGTTGTTGAACAAAATAATGAACTCTTGATGAGAAATCACCAATCTCATCCAACTGGATCTGAACCATTCCCTGAAGTGAATGCGATATCATCCCAAACACGTAGACATGGTCATGGTTGTGTTCGTGGAAGGAATTTATGATACCATGGTATTCATGGTAGTAATCATTCAAATTCCCAGAAAAGGAAAGCCTCATGGAACCACCAGAAGTGGAATAATACCAAGGTGAAACAAGAAAATGGGAATTCTATACAAAATATGCCTTCTAAGGGCCACGAGAATAATTATCATAGATGTGGGATGAAAGGGGCATTGGTCGCGTACACCATGCGTATGCCCTAGACATTTGTGACCACTGGTATCAATCGAGAAAGGAAAAAGGAAATGAAATGAACTTTACTAATAGAAATGGACTAGACTTAACTTACTATGATGCGATTTCGTTTGGAGAATACACAGTAAAAAAATGAATTATGTGATGAATAGTGAAAACATTGCTCTTGAATAATACCTCTTATATCAAAATTAAATAAAATATTATTTTTTGTTATTACATCATTCTACTCATTATTTATTGTAGCATATTAGTTGTATTTGAAATTCATGTGTTATTGATCTCAAGATGAAATAGAATTGATTTATGTCTTCTTGGCCTATGCAACCACACACACACATAATTCTTAGAGATAAAGATACGCCTGGGTTTGACATAACAAATGCCAATGTAAGTACCATATCTGGTATTGGATCTTGACACCTCAAAATCCGAGGGTATTGATCACCCATCAACCTGCTACGAAACACAGTGGTATCATACAGCCCGATACTCCTTGTGTTCATTCAGGGATCCATAATTTAACAAAAAATTGGACATAGTCTTCTTTGTGCGAGCTCTATCAAAACCCTGACTTGTCTGGCTTGTGACTCATCCAGGCCCGATATAACCTGATATTTGCACTAGGTCCATTTATGAGTAAAAATTACAACCCTTTTACATAAAAATTACCTATGAGTTCACTTTCACTCATTAATACATTAGTACATGTCAAAATGAATTTACTTCAAACATTTTACAAAATGATTACAAAGCCACAAGTCGGCTTTCTTCACTCGCAACTTCGGAGATGAAGCTGTTAATGCATTTCTCTACTTTGGCAGAAATGTTATCCTATATAAATTGGAAGCATGCTGATAGAAGTAATCCTACAATTTCTCACCCTAAGTGCACATGCAATTTTCACCTTAACAATCACATTCATCAGTTCCCAGCAGTGCTGCAATCCTAGGTTGGAATTCTACGCCTATGCCATAAAATGAGATGAGACTCACTCATGCACCATGCCCAAGTCTTAACCGACTCCCACCACACAATGCGATGCCCATGTGTGATAAAAATCGTCATTGATGGATTACATCCAATGATCCTTTTTAAAACAAAAGTCATGTTTTATAAACCAAAACTTTTTGGATGTCATTTCTTGAATGATCATTTCATTTATAAAATCATTGTGTTTTTGTAAGATGGCGGTTCTCTGAGTCTCATCGCTGGCTCAACGCCACCGTTACCTTTTTTGGACTTTCACCGTCTTAGTATAGTAAACCAATTTGGGTCTTTCACCCGAGGGAGTGTCTAGGCCTTCTTGCTATTACCCGACACAAGTTTTTCATTTTATAGAACCGTGTGACTTTGTTGGACCGTCAGCAGTGTCGAACCACCCGCCAAATCAGTTGTGGTGGAACTAACCATGCACCCACACCCATGAAATGTGATGTTCCGTGCATGATGCAATGCAATGTGTCATTGCATGTTAATGTCATATCCCACATGTAATGAATGTCATATGAACCATATAAACCATACAATTTACCTTGTATCATGAACAATTATATTACATGCATATAATTTCCAATTAAACATTCACAACAATGTTAATACATTTAGAGCACACATATTAACATTTCACCAAACCACAACAAACAAGAATGTTATCACACATCAAGCAACAATACACTTAATCCTTAGGGCAAAATGTGGCATATAGAGTGCCTGACAATAATGACCGCCACGATTAAACCCGAGCTCAAAGACTAGCAAATAGTCCCTAATACAGGCACATCCCAAGTCCATCTCCAAATACAATTTTGACCAGCCTTATGAACGGGTTTTTAGACAAAATGATCTTCCAACAAAATGTTCACCTATGTCTTAAGTTTCCAAAGCTCACAAATCCAGTCATTTGGGACCTTTAAATTAGGATATGGCCAAAACATTCCGGATTGTACGAATGGTTTCGAGGGGTAATGTGTGTTCTCAATTGGGCCGAATTTTTTAGGAACAATAGAGACATAATGTGACCATACTTTCTTCATGCAAGTTACTCTCCTGGTTGTCTAATTTCAGTAGGATTTTAATTCACATAATTTGGATCAGTATAACCCAATATATATTCCAAACAACATGAGCTACTCCCGTAGAGGGGGCAGAATCAGTATCTTACTGTAAAACTCATTTTCAGGGTTGTTAGAGCCGGATTTAAACCTCTTTTTCTTCTCGACATTTGTAGCTCTTGTTCTTAGGGTTTATCTCCAACTAAAATCATTCAATTTGAATGTATGTAGGCTAAGTTATGGTAAAAACAAAAAGGATAAGGGTCTAGGGAAATTTTTGGCAAAATTTCCCCTCAACCACTCACATATAATTTTTTTTCACATCTTTAGTCTTTACTAAAGACCACAACCAAACCAAACCATAAATAAGCCATAAAAACAGCTTTAAACAGTTCCTAAATCAGCCAAACATGCCCTTAGGGCCTCTACACAACATTACCCCAAAAATCAGCCTCTTAGGGTGGAAATAAACCAAAGGAGGAAGAATCCCTACTTCTTGGACCGTAGTAGAGCCGAAGGAGGTCTAAAGAACACCTCCTAATTCACAAAATTTTGATTTCCCAAAATCTTCTCCCTTGGATCTTAGCAGTGGAAATCCCTTTTTGTTTTAAAGCGTAGCCAGCAATAGAGGGCGATGAACTTTAAGCCTTGGCAGACAAAATCCATTTGTGAACTCGGAAGTAGATCAAAGAGAGAAGCTTAGAGTTCTCTCTTTTCTCTCCTTTCTCCTCGACATCCGAAAATCGTGAGTGGACTATCGGGAAATTCAACGAGGTCGTCTAAATAACTAGATTTCGTGAGACGAATCCACTCGTGAGGTCCTTTTTGTTATCGGATATCTACAAAATTTCAGGTCTGCAGCCTGTACTATAGAGGCAATTTACCGTTTTGCCATTTTTCGAAAAAAATCAAATTTACTCGGGTTTAACACTAAAAACTTAATTGAAGGCTCACAAAAGGGCAAAACTATAATGCTTATAAATGGAACTAGGTTTCATTTCAATGATGCATTATATTGTAGCAAATCCAAAAGAATTTGCTCAACTTCAAAGATATTCGTAAGAATGGATATCATATTGAAACCATGAATTAAGGTAATACAAAATGTCTTTATAGTGCCTCTATTGTTTCTAGCAAGAAAATTGTTGTTGAAAACTCAGCCATCTCCTTTGGGTTATATCATATAACTATAAAGCCTATCAAGTCATATGTTGTATTAAGTAAACTAAAAAGTTTCATGACCCCGAAGAATGGGTCTTCAATGATCGCAGTCATGGGGAAACTATTTCGCATGCGGCGTCGCCCGATAGTCAGACCATCCTTTAGCAAAGTCATATTTGAGTGACTAGTCTTCTTAGAAAGAATACATAGAGATATATGTGGACCTATACATCCGTCAAGTGGACCTTTTCATTATTTTATGATCTTAATAGATGTCTTTACAAGGTGGTCACATGTTTGTCTCCTTTGTACATGTAATGTTGCCTTTGCTAGGCTCCACACACAAATAATCAAATTAATAGCTCAATTCACTAACTATACAATCAAGACGATAAGATTGGATAATGTCAGTGAATTCACCTCTTAAACATTTACTAACTACTGCATATCGGTTGGAATAAATGTTGAGCATCTTGTTGTTCATACTCACACCCAGGACGATTTAGCAGAGTCCCTCATCAAACGCCTTCAATTAATAGATCGTCCACTACTAATGAAAACCAAATTGCCAACTTCTACCTAGGGACATGCTATAATGCATGCTGCAAGCTTGGTTTGTATTCGACCAACAGTTTACCATGAATACTCCCCTTCACAACTTGTACTTGGTAAACAACCAAATATTTATTATTGTGCAATCTATGTATCAATTGCATTAACACAACGCACTAAAATGGGTCCCTAACCAAGGCTTAGGATTTCTGTAGGTTTTGATTTTTCGTTTATTATAATATATCTTGAACCCTTAAAAGGAGATGTTTTTACAGCCCGCTTTGCAGATTGTCATTTTAATGAGAGTGTATTCCCACTATTAGGGGGAGAAAAGTCGGTTCCAGAAGAATGACAAGAAATTACTTGGAATGCATCTATAATTTCTCATTTTGTCCCTCGTACAAATCAATGTGAATTGGAAGTCAAATGATCATTCATTTTCAAAATCTTGCAAATCAATTAATAGATACATTTATTGATACAAAGAAAGTGACAAAGTCACATATCTTGGCTCTAAATGCTCCAACACGAATTGATGTCCTTGAAGGACAATTAGCAAATGAGTCTCAAATATGTCTGAAGCGTAGGAGACCTATTGGTTCAAAAGATATATAACTCCACGAAGGGGAGAATACAAGGATGGTGATACCCCTAAGAGGTACATGATAAACAAAGGCCCTTGTAGAGACATATGATAGCAAAAATCCTTGAAGGTATACGGTGAACAAGGAGCCACAGCCCAGAGAGCTCTGATGAACAAAAGACCCTTGAAAATGTTCAAAATAAAGAAATAGCCCCTAAAAAGGCACATGTACCTAAAAATTATGAGATCTCAATGAGTTATGTGCACAAAGAATATAAATAGGATCAAAATGATATTGTTATCAATAATATTTTTATCTTCCAAGTGGCCTTAGACATCATAAGAAATTATGAGGATCCTAAACAACAAAAATGTGGAAGAATGTCGACATAGAAATGATTGTCCAAAAAGTAAAGAAGTTATGCATGTGAATTAAACTCGTTAATGAAACAAGAAGTTTTTAGACCTGTAGTCCAAACACCTAAAGGTGTGAAGCGTGTTGGGTACAAATGGGTATTTGTACAAAAGCACAATGAAAATAATGAGATCATAATATACAAAGCGTGGTTAGTAGCACAAGGTTTCTCGTAGAAACCTGATATTGACTACGAGGAAACATATTCTCCTGTCATGGAGCAATCACTTTTCGCTTTTTAATGAGCTTGGCAATCTACGAGAAAGAGTGGATATCGTCTGCATGGATGTGTTACAACTATCTATATGGATCCATAGATAATGACATTTATATAAAAATCCTTAAAGTTTAAATTGCCTAAACCAAATAGTACAAAGTCTTGTATCATGTGCACAATCAAATTACAATGATCTCTATATGGATTGAAGCAATCCAAACGCATATGATATAATCACCTTAGCGAGTATTTATTGAAAGAAGGATATGCAAACAACCCTATATGCCCATGCATCCTTATCAAGATTTAGGAAACCGGAGTTGCAATTATTGTTGGGTATGTTGATGATCCAAATCTTATTGGGACTGCTGAAGAGCTCACAAAAACAATAAAATATTTGAAAAAGGAATTTGAGATAAAAGATCTTGGAAAAACAAAAAAATTTCTTAGTCTATAGATGAGCATTTCCCTCTTGGAGTGTTGGTTCACCAATCAACATATACTAAGAAAATTTTAAAACGATTTTATATGGATAAAGCACACCCTTTAAATTCTCCAATGGTTATCCATT
>JAEQBH010006112.1:0-257919 GCA_016808115.1 Tetrastigma voinierianum
CACAAGTCACTTGAACTGATTTGGGACCTCTACATTCTTTCACCTACCTCGTCCCAGTAATTTGGAGTTAGAACATTTCGTGTAAAGGCTCATGAGGGCCATACACGTGCGGTCGTCGCTGTTGTGTATGCGAACTCCGCTCGGGGGTAGATGGGTGTCGACTCCCTCTAAACTCAGAACACATGCCTAAGCATATCCGCATATCCTCTAAAGTCTGTATGATCCTCTCGGATTAATGTATGCATGGATGAAAAGCCGTACTAAAATGCGGGTTAGTGCCCAGGGGCATTCTGTAAGCCCAGGCCCCGAAACTTAGAGTAGGAGAAATTAAACCTAGGATCTGTGCAGAGCAATGGGCGGCGTACCATGCGAATTAGATAAATCTCTCTAAAGTGTATAGATTGGGCCACGAGAGCATCCGATGAATCACTATTTCACGATAGGGAGGAAATGAGCTGATTTAGTGATGCATCACAATCACCCATATCGTATCATGGCCATTCCGTGACGTGGAAGTCACCACAAAATCCATAGTGATTCTCTCCCATTTCCTTTGAGGAATGGGGTATTTATAATAGTCTGCGAGGCTTACGATGTTCGGCTTTCACTGCTGACATGTGTGAGGACATGCGGAATTGGAACTCTGCGATATCCTGCTTCATGCCTTTCCACAGTGGTGTTCCTTTAGGGTGATGCATCTTTGCCCTTGTGCTTCCCGGATGCATAGCATAAAGCGGAGGAATGGGCTTCCTCCATAATCTCTCTCCTCCACATCACTACATAAATTTGCACTGGCCCTCTGTCCCATGACCATGGTACCATCTTCTCTCAGTGACAAATCCCCCTCGTTGCCCAGTTACGCCCCCACTTCTCAACTTCATTATACGTGGATCTCTTGAATCTGAAGCTCTCTAATCCCATCACATCAATACGGGACAGCATGAAATATTGGCTCGCGGTGCTCCGAATCTATCGGTTCCGGTCTCACACCCAGGGACCTCAATTTATGGTCGAGAAGATGCACGGCCCTCCGAGTGTGATAAGGGAACTCATGGGTCTTCTACTAAGGGCATACGCCCTTGTTCGCCTTTCGGGATGATATTGATAGTACATTCATAATCCTTGATCGAGTTCAATCCATCTCTCCTGCATCTCATGTTCGGTTCATACTGCGTAAATAGATATAAACTCTTATGATCAGTAAAAGTCTCACGGGGGCACTCTATATAAGTAATGCCTCCATATCCATGAGCAAATACTTTCTGTTTGCTAGCTCAGTCGTGTGTAGGATAATTACGGTGGAGTGTCTTCTTTAGTGCCTAGAAACATATCACAATCACCTTGTCATTGTACATTAACACAACCTAGGCCTTGCACAAGGCATCTGTAATCTCTTTGCAAAGCCATCACACCCTTCACGATGGAAGTAGCGAAATGCGGAGAGCTGAGGTCAACCTCCTTTCAATTCATCGAAACTCTTACGACAAGCCTGCGGCCACTTAAAAGCGGTTCCTGCTCGCGTCAGTCTAGTCAAAGGTGCGGCTATCTTCGAGAATCCCTCAACGAACTTATGGTAATACCCTGCCAAACCCGAAAACTCCTTATCTATCATAACACTCGTAGGAGTTTTGGTCGATATAGCCGACCTTACGCGGATCCAAGCTTGAGACCCCTGCAGAAACTATGTGTCCCACAACGAAAGGCGACAACTGTCGAGCCAGCGGCACTTAACAGGTTAGCATCTAGATGTTCCGCAATGTTTGCGAGTGTCTTAAGTGCTCTGCATGTTCTTCTCCACTGCCCGAATAGATCAGTATATCGTCAATAAACACAATCTGAGCTTGATCTAAGTAAGGCCTGAAAATCCCCCATTCATGAGATCCATAAAAGCGTTTGGGGCATTTGTAGGAGATCCAAATGGCATGACTAGAAACTCAAAATACGTCTGGCGTACGAGATCTTTGTCTTGGAAACATCCTCATGCTTGAACTCTCAGGCGGTAAGTACTTGACCTCAAATCAATCTTGGAGGCCACCTTAGCTCCACCCCTTGGCGATCAAAGAGATCATCGATCCTCGGAAGAGGATACGATTATGTATTGTGCTTTATTCAACTCTCTGTAATCAATACATAATCGCATGCTCCCCATCCCTTCCTTCTTCTTCACAAATAAAACAGTGCTCCCCAAGGGAGATGTGCTCGATCTACAGCGAACCCCTTGTTGACGCATTTCTTCCATCTGCACCGCTAAGTTCTTTCAATTCTGCGAGGGCCATCCCTATGGCGCTCTCGAAATCGGTTACATCCCGGGGCTAGCTTTCGATCTGAAAATCAATCTCACTATCTGGGGGGTAGTCACGGAAGATCATGGAAACACATCAGGAATTCTCGACTACGGAATGTCTTCGATCTCATATCATCATCTCTACTTTCCAGTGCATGGGCTAGATACCGGATATGATTTTTTGAATCTTCCCGACCATCATCCGAGGACATCATGCTCGAGGACAATATCTTTCTTACCCACAAAAGTAATCTACGGTTCCCCGGTCTGAGAACTTAACTTCTTTCTTTGAAACAATCCATGGTAGGCGTGATGTAGAGACACGACAGTCCATACTAATGTCACATTGAAGTCCTGGATGTCCAACAATACCAAATTGGCCATAAACTCATTGATTCGGTACCCGCGACAGGCACGAAAATTTGAATCAACAATATTTATATACCTAAGTTCCTCCTCGTAGATCAAGAAACTCTTTATGATATAGTGGTCTAGGGTCGAACACGGGGATGGGTTTCCATCCTAGAAATGGTTTGCATGGGTGCACGAAGGTAAAGGCTTTCTGCTTGGACTCTTTGGAATTGGGTTTCAAAACGGTGGGAAGGGTTTGAGCGGGAGTAGTGTAAGCGAAGTTAAAGGTGAAAAGTTAACTTTGAAGGAGTGGAGTGCTAACTTGGCAAGTTAGGGCAGAGCAGTGTCCTCGGGTTTTATCACTCGCGTGCCAGCCAAGCTGACCTATAGTCCACTGGCATACTTCACAGGATCTATGTTTAACTATGACCTCACCCATGGAAACAACTCCTATTTGAGTCAATCTGGTGGCATGCGGTTATGGCCTTTCTTGTTTAAAACCCTACCATTTAATATCATCTCGGGAGGCTCGTAAAGACCATCTAAGAATCCACCAGTCCTAAAGCATGGAAGTAATGGCCAAATCAATAACATTAAATGCTATGCAACCCTAATTTGAGAAACCTAACATATAAATATCATTTTAGGAGGCTCGTAAAGACCATCTAAAGAATCACCAGTACCTCTCTCCCCTTGAATATACCTTTGGGTTAAAGCATGGAGAGTATTGGCCAAATTAATGACATTCAATGTTATGCAGCCATGTTTTGAGAATATAAGGGCCATAAATACACTACACCGTAGCTTTTAGTACAAGAGGACAACATGCATATGCCCCACCACCAAGCTAAGCTTCCATTCCTCTTCAAAGAGAAGGAGAGCAGCCAAGCATCTCTCTTGAGTTGTCATCCTCAAGGAGGGAATAATTTGAAAAGCGGCAGAGAAGGGAAGAGAAAGGAGAGAAGAGAGAGAAGAAAGAAAGCAAAACCTAAAATAAAAGACTTTATTTACAAAAACTGAAAACTTACAAAAATATCTTCTCCTCCTCCAAATTGTTCTTCAATTCTTGTTTAAGTTACAAAACAAAGAGGGGCTTATATATATAGGCCTCCTCAAGGTACAGAAAATACCAACCTATGAGAGGTAGCAAGTTATAGAGACGATTAAGTAATACACACCAAGTTTGGAGGCGGTTTGGCATTAATTACAGCATGACGGGGGCATCCAATTTACGCTAAATTTGAGAATTTAGCTAATTAGTGAAATCAGCAGTCTAGCGAAAACAAGAAAATTCGCTAAGGGTGGGCAATTTCGCTGGCTGGCGAATTTATTCTATTAACCGGAAATTTTTGTGAGACGAAATCAATTATTTTGTTTAAAGACGGTGCTAGCGAAATTTGGAGTCAGTCTAAGCGAGAATTTGGCATTTCGCAGGTTGCGAGGAATTTTCACTAAGGTTGCGAAATTTTCGCAATCTTAGCGAAAATTTTACGCAAGCTGTAATTCTACGTGTTGATCTGCAACTTGCTTTTCATCTGCTTGTATTTGCATGAATTTTCTTCACTTTGCCTTTGTTTTCCTCATTGATTCTTGGGGTGCAGTTGATGGCGAGACTTGAATTCCAACCCCATGATTCATCCTTTGTATTGAAGTGAACTCAAAAGTGCTCAAATACCGAAACAACCAAAGTAATGCCCTCTAAATGGCGCCATTGGCACTAAGAAGACTTGAACCTTGATTATGGTATAAAATGACATGATTAATGCGCAAAAAAGCACTCAAAACCTATCTAATATAGGGTTCAATTGCACTTTTTGGGCATTAATCGCCTCATAACCCTCAATAATCACTCTACAACCCATGTATCTCTATGCTATAAGTGAATCTCTCTGTAGGAAGGGGAGACTACCCATATCTTACTACGATCTATGAAATTTGTATCTACATGTTATGGCTAATAAATTTCGCGAGGAAATAAGCGAGAACAGTATACACAGGTCTATCAAGACATAGCATCACTCTCGGCTTGGATAAGTACATGTGACCTGCACAGTCTTACATCTACCTCTATTTGGGTATTTTACCAGCACTAGCCTATGTACGGAGTCGTCTATGTCCTGCAGGATTGGGTGAATATCTACTGGCAGTCCTCGAGGATCTAGTCGTCTCAGTGGACCCTCTGTCTGAGCCCCTCGACTCGACCACGGCCTCTACCGGCCTTGGCCCGCCTCTGTCACACATGCATCCCTCCGATCCCCTTTGCCGAGAAACTATCTGTGGGCACTCTTTGGCGCCGTGTCATTGTCACATAATAATTGTCTATCCATTCCGCTCCATAATGGTTCTTCCACATAGCACACTGCGGCTTTGGACCCTTGGAGCTACAGTACGTGGCCTTGAACTACTGGCTAGGCCCAGCCTTGCAGCCAGACTGTTGCCACGGTCACTATGTCTTTTCTCCCTCTTGAGCTATGGAACCTCCTTTGAATCCACGTCGACGCTCCGTTTACATCCTTGGTAGTCGTAACTTTGGGATTTCAACCCCATGCTCCTCTCAACTTCGCGCAACACCTCAACCACTGGCGTCTTGTGTGTGGGGTACATCGCTACTATGGTTCTAATCTACGGGCGGGCCCACAGCAAATCTCTTAGTCTTGAGCTTCGTCATCCACGATAAAATGGGACATGTCGACGAGCTCGAGAAAAACTCAGCTCATCGGCTCACATCACGAGAGTGTCCCCACTGCTCCGGCCCTAAAAAGAGCTCCTCGGCCTTTGCATCGTAGTGGCTAAGAACAAATTTATACGTAAACTCTTCCTTAAATTGTACCCAGGACACTCACATGGGCATCTCCTTTGAGCGCCCTCCACCACTCCAGGTATCTATCAGTAGGAGAAGAGGCGAAAAAGTGACCATCTGCTCATCCGTACACTGCATCACCTGGTAGACCCAGTTCATTTCCCTCTAACCATGATGAGGCCTTTTCCGGGTCTCCCAATCCATCGTAGTTCCTTGCCTAGCTTTGCCCTCTCTACTTAGAAGCTCTGCAGGCTCTCTCGAGTACATAAGTAATCACGGTGGCTAAAAGCTGAGCCATCTGCTCTAATGATATCTGTCCTCCCACAACCTCGGGGAGGTGGTAGGCTTTGTTGTGGTGGCATGAGGTCACTCGCATATCTGCGTGGGTGGAGGAACATAAGCAGACTCATCAACATAGTCCTCTGGTGGTGGTACTACTGCCTCAGGAGCTCTCCTGGTGGGGGGTCGGCCTCGACGACGCATTTTCTGTGAATTCAAAAATTTAATATGTCATGTAATGCATATATGATTTTAAATCACATAAATAATTTATGCAATTTAAAATAAAACATTAAAACAATCATATGAACATAAAATTTTCAAATCTTTATAACATTTTCAAAACCGTGGCTCTACGATACCGTTGAATGATCCAGAGCGGATTAACCTCCTTGGCCAGAGGGGACCTCCGGCACTCGATGGATATAGAAACTTTTCCCCAAAATGATCAAATAGAAATCATGGAGCCGAACCCTTTTCAATCCTTAACATATCTTTAGAAAATAATGCGGGCGAGTGGTAATTTTTTTCTTTTCTTTTCTTTTTCAAAGCGGCTTAGGTTTTCGAGGAAAAATTAGGCGGAAGTTTCCTATGTTTTCGGACTTTCCCAAATTTACAAAACTGCGAAAACATTTCAAAAACGCTGAAAATAACTTTCCATCCTCAACTTCTCAACTTCCGTTTAGGACTCGTCCACAACCAAATCAAACACAATATATACATATATACATTTAATTCTGTTTCAATCATCATTTGTTTGAAACTTCTAGTGAATCCATGCATTTTGTTTTTATCAAAAGATTGGGCTTGAAATGGGACCAAGCGGAGCCGCCTCGTACCTCGTCCCGGGGATCAAAGCCCGTAGTTCTTTTCAGCTTTATCACATTATATATATCCATAATAGAAATATTCAGCATATCACAGTACTTGAAAAATTATATATACAACAGAATGAAATCACGTCGTCTCCTTGATGGCTCGACTCCTTTACCAGAGGCGCTCTACTGTGCACCTATCTCGAGTCTGAAAATGTTTTGAAACATCGGAAAATAATGAGCTAAAGGAGCCCGGTGAGTGTACATTTCCCATTTAATAACATTTTGATGTATAGCATCAAAGTAATACATACTAAACCTGAAAATTAAAATCAATTTATGTCTTAAACATTTATACCTTGACTTTCTTTCTTTCTTTATAATAATGTCATATACAATTAAAAATCCATTTATACCTTAGCTTATTTATGCCTTAAACTTTCTTTCTTTATTTCTTTCTTTTACGATGGAACCGAGGAATAAACACACCGATCGATTTCGAATGCGGCGGTGAGGGACAATCACATTCGATGTCCCTTCCACTGTTGCGGGGGCTCTCACGCTTTGCATAGGGTTCCGATCGCTAGCACCTTATCACGTGTAAGGATATTACTCTAGACACCTAATTCCCTCCCTCGGTTAGTAACCTATAACTACCCTCTAAATCCTTACACGGCTTAAGGTACCTCGGCGATACTCAGTCCTACTTGGGTCATAGGGGTTTAGGGTAACCATCGATGAAACATTTCTTGAAATACATTTGCCATTACATTTAAATCATTTACTTTATCATTGAAACACATATGCATTCTTTACGAGTTTAAAACTTTCATAATACTTTAACATATGCATACATGTTGTATACATATAAATATATACATTGATGCAAGATAAAACATTTCCATATGCCTTAACATTTACATAAACATTTCCATTAAACTTTCAGTTTAACATTAAAACCATTCACTTTAAAAACTCAATTTTCAAAATATCGTTTTTCACTCACCGTTCACGCTCAATCCGCTTGCTTCCGTCGAGTTCTCGTTCCCTTCCGATAGTCCTTTTCCTTTTCAATAAAACGCAACTAAATATTAACCATAACTTCATTGTCCCATCATACACATTCATTTCACTTGACCACATCACATTCCCTTAATACCATTTAACCGTACTTAAAAACTTAATCAAGGAAAGACCAAATTACCTTTTTCTTTACAAAATGACCTTAAAGCCATCAATTCAAATCCTTTTCTTGTTCCTCTGAATCTACTTTATAAATTAGAGTCATTCAATTGACTCTTCCAAATTCAAGTGATGGCATTTTCATACCAAACTAGTCATTTACCGATTTACACTCGGTATTTGTTATATCCATTTTTTCCAGGAGTCTTAATTTCATATTTGACATTATCTCTTTGTACTATTTAAAATTTAAGGTGCTAAAGAGGTTCTTCTCAAATTAGGAATCACCCAAATCAAGACCTTGCAGAAACTCATTTAAAATCATTATTTTAGGGCTAATCTATGTTCAAAAGCCCGAACGAGGTGCTTTCATGGCCACTACTTTGAGTAATTTAGAGTACTTCATAATCAGGTGTGATGCACATTTAATATGTATGATTTTCCTTGAAGTCTTTTAACCAGCAACTTGAATCACTCAAATCGGATCAGAAATAAGCAAGTTTATGGTCAAAATAGGGAATTAGTCGAAAGCAGAAAACGAGGGCATTTCTGTCAGAATTTCTTTGCCAAAATGACCGGAATGTGTTTCTCTTCCACTTTTTTTTTCACTCTAAACACTCCAATCTGATGCCTTATACCCATTTCAACATATCACACACAATTCACTATCAAATCCTAACAATTCCCTCACTTTCTTTTTCAAAACCTAACCTAATCCATTTCCTTCTCAATTGATATCAAAATCTTACCATTAAACATAAATACCACAATTTAACATCCATACCAGAAAATTCAAGACATTAGACATGAAAAACATCAAACTCTTTCCCACCATTAAAAACTTACTTGTTCTTAGTTTCCTTTAGCTCCTCTCCTTACTTTACCACTTGTAGAGCACTTGGAAAGCTTGAAGGAGAGAAGAAAAAAATCCACATCTCCCACCTTGCTCCACCATTTTCTTCCCTTTCTCTCTTCTTTCCTTTTTCTTTTCTCTCCTTTTCTCCGCACCCGGCTACTCCTACGGGTTTCTAGACGAAATTTTGAGACCAAATGACTTTTGGCTTTATTTTCCTATTATTATATTTACAACACTTTCCTTTAATTGCAAATAGCCCTCGACACTTTAATTTTGCAGAATTGTAACTTATTTATTTGTATTGTGGCCCATCTCTAACTTGATTATGATTTTCCATATCTTTTCTTAATGACCATTATACCCATATGCTCATACATAAATTATCATTTCCTATAATTTCTATTTTAGTCTCAAAATACTACTATGCTTGTTTAGATGCTCTTACTCTGGCTTTCTACGATTATCGTGCTCTTTATGCATCTCTCGGGACGGGGTGTTACAAAATGTGTTGAGTAAGATAAATTCAGACATAGATGTGATAGAATTTTGTAAACCATGAGATTGATGCTCCTATCATTGCATAAGATATATATATTGGCTAATATAGTTATGACATAAAAAATCTCCCAAAATGCTTGAATCAAGGCAAAGCGAAATGATGCCCAATTTCTTGATGTTAATGAAGTTGTAGAGGAATATGAAGTTTTGATCGCCTTTTATGGAAAATGATGGCAATAAAGTAATGAGTTTGAAGATGATGATCTTGAGTTGGAGTGAGAGTGTGTCACGTGATGCGGCTGAATGAGAGTTTGAAGGCATCTGTTGGGTTCTTTGCTCTTTTTTGGTTCTAGTCCTTTGTTTGAATCGAGAAATATCATCTCAAAGATCAAAGAATGACCACTCCATTGAAGGTGTTGATTGTTTGTAGTATCGTACATTGATCACGATTCATTTATATATATATATATATCTATATATATATATATATCATTCAGTGTGCATTTGCATTCATGATGATTTAAACCTCCAGTTGAGTGGACCTTGGGAGGTGTGTTTGTTTGCTTGGCGGAGATCTGGGCATTGAGTGGGGCTGAGGCAGTCATTGCAAAGTTGGAGTGGGAGATCAGAGCATGTGGCAGTGCGTCGAGTTGATGTAGTATAGTGGTTAGTCAAGTGTTGTTCCCTCGAAGAGAAGTGTGTTGAATCTTGGAGTTTAATGACTTAGTGATGTTTTGAATCTAATCCCTAAAGAAATTAGGACTGAGTTACTAGAATTAACAAAAACTTAAAATTGGGTATATTGAATTATATCAATGATGAGAAACTTAGGGTTTTATCGTCTCCTACCACACTTGATAGATGTCAATTCAATTAAGGACTTATTGAAGTATTCATATGAGTTATGTTGGCAGGTTGATATTTCCTATAAGATATTCTCTCTATAGATATATTTGCCTATCTCGCTAGTAGGATGTATTGCATCTCTACCTCAACCCCTCGACTCCGAAACGCCTAAGTATTACAATACTAGTGCTGCCACACTTGTGATGCTGGAATATCTCTATTCTTGAAACTACCTAAGTGTTTGCTTAATATATCACGAAGTTATCTTCTCTCGATCTCAAACTCAGAGCTTTGGCAGTATCATAGTTGCGGAGACAATAACATGTAATAAAACCAGGTCACGAGCACGCCTTCAGACTTCTGTTAATGACTAGAATTAAACTAAGCGAAAATCAATCCATCAGCGTGTAGTTGGAGTTGGCAAAACCTTAGAAGAATTCAGTTCATCATATTATTCATTAAAAAGATTGAAGAATTCAAAATCATGAGTAGGTTGAAGGAGAATTTCTGAAAACCGTCTTGTGATCTTTCTCGAATCCATCTATATTGATTTCTCTCTGGCTGTCTCTCCTTCTTCTCAATCCAATCCCCCTTTTTACTTCAAAAAATATTCCTTTTTATACCTCGAGACGTGGGCCCATCAATGGCCTAGAATTAGGGTTATACTTGATTCCCGTTTGGAAAGGGACCTAGCTAAGGCGGCGAAGGTTGCTTCAGCTAACAGCGTGGCTAGGAGCCTTCGAACTCGATTCTTGGTTGGGTCTTTGCGAAGGGGCCTTCGTAGTGGCTAAGTGCTTCGCCGCGGTGAAGAGTCTCTTCGTCATTTGCAACGATGTTACCTTGTTAATCCGCCTTTATCATTTTGCTTTTGTTAACTTGTCTTTTGGTTGCCCTTTTTGATTCCCGACATACGCGTATTCTATGAAACGATATAAATGAGGATTAGCATGATATTGATGAAAAGGCTATGAATCATGCATTTAGCTATAAAGAACTCAAATTTAAGCTCCCGAAATGCACGCATGATTCATCGATCGGAGACGTCCTCCCTATTGCCTACACGAATTAAAACACGTTGCTAGCTTTAAACTTAGTGGGAAACATATGACTTATACATATACATGAGCGATACTCATTCTGATGGCATATACTTGATGACAAGATATATGGAATTTTATGAATTCATATAACAAACTTATATACACATACTTGTACTTGCGAGACATCTTGTTCGGATCTCAGTAGGGGTGTTTGGCCTCTGGTGCCGTAGGTACTCTGAAGCTTATAGCATGCGGGAGGTATGAGTACTACGGAGTTTGATATGCTTGTAATGGGAGGTGCCCTTAGATGCTATGGGGTTTATGCTTATGTGGTGCCGAAGTAGGTACTACATAGCTTATAATTGTTCGGAGGTACCCGCAGGTACTATAGAGCTTATACTTGTACTTTACTTTACTCTTGTTCGTTATTTAGACTCTTATCATATAACTATTTGACTACCTAGATCGGTAATAAGGATTGAGTTGGACACAACACAATAAGTACCCGAAGGTACGGTGCAGTGTTAAGTCTTTGTAGCACAAGCCGGGAGTCTTAGAAGCATTGACGAGAGGTGCTTAGTCGCACTAAACGGAGAGTACGAAATTGCTAAATGTGCGAAGCATGGTCGGAGGTGTCGTAGCACTAATCGAGGAGGAAATCTTAGAAATTACTAAATGTCGACGGGGTTAGAGTCTTTGTTGCACCTAATCGAGGAGAAGTACGAGTACTATACGTGAGTGCTTGCCCACGTAACAGAGGTGCCATATCATTCAATATCCGGTCTTAGGCAGGCCTACAATTATATGTGTTCGAGGAACTTACTATATTATCATAGGGCATTAAGGTTTACTTGACATCAGAGCTCGTCGTGGCCTTGAGCTTCGCTTTGCCTCGGCTGCGAGGTACGATGTGTTTTTCACTTAGTTTCATTCTTATTTGAACCCCTGTTAGTCATTTATTAGGGTTCCTATACTATCGGTGTACGAATTTGGGCTTAACAATGCACGGATACAAAAATCAGGGCCGCTGGAAGCATCGGTACCGGTACCACTTTGGTTGAAATGCGTTACCAGCTTACACCTGTAAGTGGGTACCCTGATTGCATGCTTTTGGTACGGTACGCCCCAATCTCTATCATGGAGTGCAGAGTACCCTTTCAATACTAGTACCAATACGGTTTGCTAGAAATGCTCAGCGAGATTTTGCCATTTCACACCCTAGCTCAAATAACCTTCCTAAGCTAGAGTGTATCTCATAATCCACCTTGGGAATCCTACCCAAATCCCACTCCAATAATGGTTTAGAATCAGCTAAAACCCCATTTTCCCCAAGTTAGGGCTTTTCCCCAAGATCAAGTCTGAAAGGGAAGATTTAGGGTTTTGTTGTTTTCTTACCAATCATGCAAATCCAAACTCGAAGGGAGGATTCATGCCTCATCTCATCACAATTAGACTTTACCAAGTCAGCTTTCAACAAAACTAGGGTTATGATGTATTCTATATTACAAAGTCAAACAACCCTAATATCCATACAAACCCACCAAAAATCCATACAAAAATTCGAAAGTCAATAATCCATACCAAAATCTAGTTTCCATACTCTTCTTTTTCTTCTTCTTCTTTCTCTTCTTCTTCCTCTTCTCTTTTCTTCTTCACCTTTTTTGCTCTCCCAAAGTAGGAACCAGCACTCCTTCACCCCTTTTTGATTTTAATTCTCCTTTATTACCGCTTTAGTCCTTACGTCTCTTCTTTTAAATCAAGTTATGCTATTTCCACTTTAGTCCATAATCTTCTTACCTTATGACTTTTATATCTTGTTTTTCCAAATTCCACTTTTACCTTTGTTTCCTGTACATATTTCGGGTTTCGAAAATTTCACATTTTGCATTTAAATTACGAAAAATTCAAATTATACCTCCTGAAATACCTAAACATGTTGAAAACGACTAGAGTATATTTTGGGGTGTTATAGTGTAGATAGTGAAGACTTTGAAAGAAAGTAAAAGAAGATTCCATTTGATCGGGATGACTCATAGAGTACATTAGTTTAAATTCTCGGTGTTCTTTATAGCTAAAATGCATGATTCATTGTCTTTTCGTAATATTCGCTAATCCCTCATATTATATTATTCTATAGAATATGGAGATGTTTGTTGGAATAAAAGAACGCTAAAGACGAAAAGCGAGGCGAGTAAGTAGCCCAGAAGGCGACATCCTGAGGGTTCTGAGTTATTTGGCTGAAGGCCCGCCACATGATGAACGAGGCTTTGAATCAAAGGCCTCGGGTTTGCCGCGGCGAAGCGAGGTTCCCTTTCCATTACGGGAGCTCGAAAAAACCCTAGCTTCTAGGCCATTGATGGGCCCGCATATTGAGGTATAAAAAGGGAGTACCTTCGAAGCAAAGAGAGGATGAGAAGATATAAAGAAGTGAGAGATCAAGATAGGCGGTTGAGACGGATCACGAGCCAGTTTTTACGTAGTCTTTCCTTGACCCACTTCATGATTCAAATTCTTCCAATCTATAGTGAATAATATGATGACCTAACTCTTTTCTCTGGTTTTGCCAGCTTCATGCCACACACTTTGATGGATTGATTTTGATTTTAGCTTATTTGAATCTTAATAGTTCATATGTTTGCTTTAATTAAGGGTTTAATTACATGTTATTAATACGGCCAACCGTGGCATGCTAAGGTAAGGAGTTTGAGATCGAGAGGAGATAGCTTCTAGGGACATGGTTAAAGCAACAATTAGGCAGTCGAAGAATAGAGATATTCTAGACTGCAAGTGTGGCACTAGGGTTTGCACATTTAAGCGTTTCGGAGTCGAGGGGTTGAGGTAGAGATGGAATACATCCCACTGGTGAGATAGGCAAATATATCTCGAGAGAGAATATCTTGTAGGAAAGATCAACTTGCCAACATAACTCATATAAATACTTCAATAAGTCCTTAATTGGTCGGCATCCATCAAGAGTGAGTAGGAAAGAGTAAAACCTAAGTTTCTCATCATTAATATAATTCAATACACGCAATTTTAAGTTTTTGTTAATTCTAGAAATTTAGTCGAAATTCGCTTTAGGATTAGATCCAAATATTATTGAAGTCATTAAATAAATAGTCAACACGCTTCTCTTCGAGGGAATGACACTTGACTAACCATTACACTATGTCTACTCGACGCGTATACTTGCGCACACGGGTTTGCGTTTCCCAATTAATTTTACACACTCACCATTGGCCCGTCAAGTTTTTGGTGTCGTTGCGGGAGGATTTAGTGTTGATGGCCAATGACCATGCCATAGATAGTACTTTGGATCAATTTTACTTTCTTTAGTTATTCTCACTTCTTGATCATTTCTTTTTACTTTTATTCTTGGTTTATGTGTTCTTCTTTATTGCATTTGTGCTGTGATTTGGTTTCGTTCTTATCCTATGATTTTAGGAAAGTATTTAGAGTGTATGCCATCTGAATCCGCGGGGAATTGCTTCATTGATCTGAACGAGAGCGGATACTGCGCCGATTCACATTAGAAAGACCCACGTAACTGACTGAAATCATGCGATCAGTAGGCAGCGAGGACATATTCATGATGGGGATGAACCACGGGTGGAACAGAATGGACAGAACTATAGAAATCCGGCCACCACACCCTTCGTACAGCCTGATAATCCGCATATCTTTGCTTGAGGTTGCCTTGCCACCTACAGGTTGTTCGAGTCAGCTATCACGACGACCATATACAAGCGAACAACTTTGAGTTAAAGAGGTGACCTTGCGGTCTTTCGATATCGATTCCATAGGTTACGGCTGAGACCGAATGCACGTTTGACCAACTTTATTGAGGTATGTGATACCGTCAAGTATAATGGGGTAACTGAAGAAGCTCTCAAACTGAGGCTATTCCCATTGTCACTTAGTGACCGGGCTACTTCTTGGTTGACCGAAACCCGACCTCAGGACTCAATCACCTTATGGAATGACTTGGTGTAGAAATTTATGACCAAATTTTTTCCACCCTCGAAAATAGCTCAATTGGTGCAAGAAATCAATACACTTAGACAATTTGAGAGGGAGAACCTAGTTGAGGCTTGGGAGAGATTTCATGAGCTATTGAGGAGCTGTCCACATCATAGATTAACTAAGTGGATGTAGGTGCATACGTTCTCACACAGCCCGGTTTGAGCGCCTCGGTCGGAGCCCGATCATTGATGCTTCGACGGGCGATTGCTACGATGAGGAAAACCACGAGATCAAGCCTACCAGAGATCTTGGGGATTAGCTACTAATACTACTCAATGGCCTAGAGATGATCAACACCTGAGAGCCCTCAACGAGGAAGTAAACACGAGAGATTCTAAGTAACACAGTAAATCATATACGCACGATTAACTAAACAGCTACATAAGTAACAGGGCTCAGTAAATGCTATTCAGAATAGTCCGTGGGAAATTTGTGAATCTTGTGGTGGATAGCACAATACTATGGAGTGTCAGTAAGGGTAGATGACAACAGAGCAAGCCCAATATGTGAATCGGCGGGGAATCAACCACCAGTGAGGGCAATATGAGGGGCAATGCATGTCAGAGCAGGATACGAGAATCGGTCGAATGCGGTCGGGGATGGAGAGAGTAACCAAAGATCGGAACAATAGAATTATTGTTGGAGGAATAGTCAGAACAACATGCCACCACCTCGAGTGAATGAACCAACCCCTGAGAAAAAAGTAGACTTGGAAACGACACTTGCCTGAATGCTCACCTCGCACCCAGCCTTTATGAATGAGACAAGGTGAATTTGCAAAGCTAAGACCACCCAATTGAATGTCAGGCGGCCTAATTAGAGAAGCTTAAAGGTCTGAAATGGAGCGAATGGCCATGTTGTGAGAGAGAGGCGGTAGGGAGCATTGCAGATAATTGAAATTGGGCAGGGCGAGAGGATGCTTGAGAAGCAATTAAAGGTACATCACATTGAGGAGTGGCAGAACTAGCGGCCTGGGCGGCCACCGGTGATAGGGAGGAGTAGAGACAAAAGGGAGTAATCCATCCTAGCGGAATGACAAGGTAGCGGGGGAACAACCCATCGGAAAAGTTGGATGAAGAAAGAAATATAAGCTAAAGAATTCGACCAAACATGGTGAACCTACTATCCCAATCCCGTACCCTCAACGCCTAAAAAAGAGCAAATTGGATAAGTAATTCACCAAGTTTACGGAGGTGTTTAAGAAACTCTAATAAGAAACATTCCGTTTGCCCGATGCATTAGAGCCAGATGCCCGACTATAGTAAGTATGAAGAATCTTTATCCACAACGAGAGGTAGCCGGACTTTGGGACGAGTAAACCTCATGAGGAGTGTAGAGTGCCATCTCTGATGAAAGCTACAAAGATTTGAAGAAAGACCTCGGTAGTTTTACTATACCATGCATAATTGGAAATTCCGCTTTGAGAAGGCCTTGTGCGATCGGGAGCAAGTATTAACCTCGTACATTATCTATATTCGGACAATTGGGGATTAGGTGGCTCTCGACCACGGTCACACTCAATTAGCGGGGGTAGGTCAGCTGAAACACCTCGGGGAATTGATAGGAGTTCTAGTCAAAGTGGAGAAGTTCATATTTCCGACAGATTTCATAGTTCTAGATATGGAAGAAGATAAAGAAATACCTATCATATTGGGTAGGCCATTTATAGCGACTAGCGGGGCACTAATTGATGTGCAGAAGGGAGGGCGGGGTGGGGCCCTAGAAGCGAGATCAACTTTCATGTATTAGGCCCATGAAGCTCACGGATGACTACCTAACAAAAGATGCCCCGGTCCTCCGCTGAAGAGATCTTGCAAAGCGAAGTGGTAAACTCCTGGGAGTAAATCTCGGTATTGCATAATGAGTTACGGAGGAATCAAAGAAGGCATAGTAGCCAAAATAGTCAACCAACTGAGCAAGCGATTTTGAAACTGCGAAGGTGCAATAGCATTCCCAGTTCCTCTAGAATACAACATGGAGATGCAGGAATGTCGAGCTAATGACGTTAAATATAGCGCTTCTTGGGAGGCAACCCAAGCATTGTGAGATTCTCTTTTCCCCTTATTTCATATTATCTCCATTCCTCTTGACTGTTTTACAGAAAAATTTTCGTTTTTGGGCATCCTAACCTTTATTATTTTTAATTATGTGATAAATCTTAAGGTGGGAGGCAAAGCACGGTGCCCCATACTTTGCAGTGCGCGATCAGACGAGCTTATTTCTTTGTGGAGGGGAACGGAAATTTTATTGTAGGAGGTTCGCTATAGGGAACCCCGTTTCGCGGGTTGTAGGCTAGGACAAACTTTCTGGTCCGCGATAAGCGAAGTCACCTTCGCCTACGGGAGGCTCGAGTCAACCGCCCGCTGTGAAGTATCATCTTTCATCGCGGCAAAGGGGTCCTTCGCGCGGTGAGGCGACTCATATTCTAGGCCTTTATAAAATACTGCATGACGGACCTTTTTCCCTCAAGCGTTTTTGGTGTGCTGTCTCATGTTTTTTCTTGTGTGTATTTTTTTCGGATTCGAATATCGGTGACTATTATAGAGCTAAAGAATTATCCCGAGCTGCGCCATAGCTCAGAGGTTCCACATCCGGTGACACGCGTCCCCCTCGGACTGATCCATACCCGTTTCATCTCGGGAGGTAGAGCGGCTCTACCATGAGTTGCTTTGCATCCGAATTTAGTCTCGGAGCGGGGTTTTACGACCTCGAATGCGTTCTTCAATTTCACCATCCAGACTCAAGGTTGACAGACCCTGTGTGCTCCCCTGACCCCAGGATTGGTCCCGATCGTTCGCAAGTTCTACTCTAACTTGCCATTTCGGGTCGGCACCACAGTGTTTGTCCGAGGTAGGTGGGTCGATTTCGGGGCAAGGGCCATCAACCGTTTCTATCGGCTGTGGGAGGACGACAATGAGGAGTACCAGGAGCTCACGAGGGCGGGACGTGTGTTTGCGCCACCTGCGTTGTGAGCGAGGATTCACAGCATTTCCGATGATAGCACTCACGCGTGGCGAAGGTTTTAGTATAATTTTTATACGGTAAGATTAAACCTTCAACGCATCTTAGTACATTTGATGACAAAGGACAAGGCGATCTTTTTGTACGCCATGGCGAGGACTCGGTCGACATCAGGAAGATCATTGAGTTGGGGTTGATCAAGATGACTCATGGACAACATAGCGGCACCTGATCCACCCTCTAATCAACTGACTATGCGCCCGTCGGTCGGAGATCGAATCTGTTGAGACTACGAGGAGTAAGTCTGTGGCGCTGCCCATTCCACGCACGAGGTGAAGTTAGGGCCACGGCGGGGAGTCGATGATGGCGGGGCGGCGATGATGCCATGGCGGCCACACTATACGAAGTGACTTAGTGGGCGCGACCACAGGGTCCCTCTAGTTAGGCCCGGTCACTGGCCGACCCGGATCCATGCACTCCTTTGCCGCTGGCATTAGGAAGGGTCTCGGGGAGCAGGGTTTGCCACCCCGAGCCGGGACATGGATTCCATCGGGTTGAAATGGTTCCTCCCCAGGCCGAGCCCGGGACGGATCACTGGCACCTCGCTCAACCTGTCATTCCACACAACACCATACGCCACCAGCATGATGATATATATATATATTTTTCTAGGACTTATTTCTTTCTGCTTTCTTTTCTTTACCTTGCATTTAAGGGACAACGTCTTTCAAGTTTGGGGGTGTGGGTGTATGGGGTGTGACTTAGTTTTATTTTGGTAGTAGTGTGACATTTTATTTGATTTTATTATGACTTAGTTTGTTGAATTGGGTTATTGTTGCTTTATTTTTACGTATTAAGTCAATTTATTTTATGCTCCATTTTGCATATTAGGTATACTATTTTTAGTTTATTTATTATTTTGCATGTTTACTATTTTTTGCATATTAGGTCCATTTTTTTATTTTTATTTTAGGTAATGATGGAGTTGTTTCCCATGCACCGATATGACCAGTCTCTAGAGTTAATGTTAGTACCCCTGCCTTAATAGCATGATGGCAACAAAAGGAATTGTAGTAATCGCAAACTGAGTAGGACTTCAAGGTTGTTTGACAACTGATCGCATTGTGTAAAGCCTAGATCAACCATGTCCCGGGCCACCCTTTTTTAGATCTCAAGAACTTAATTCCCGAAGTAGGCTATTCTGCACACACACACGTGGTCTTCGGGGTATGCTTTGACTCCGGACTTACCATATAAGAGTCCTACAAACCTTAGGAAGTAACCACCTAAGTGATGGGACACCTTAGAAAAAGAGGATCCGCTTTGAGCCCCAAATAAAAAAATGAAAAAAAAGAAGAAAGAGAATAATAAGAACAATGGGGATCATCCAATCAGAATCCCGGGCATAGTCCGAGAGGATTTTTAAAGCCTAATGCCTTGAGCCAATTGGCTGGGAGCCATTGACTTCACTGCCCGCTATATGGGACAGAGAATGGATGATCTACACAATTTCGAACCTCGAGGTTCGGCTGAGTGTTCGGTGAAGTTATGTGGGAATCAATGCCGATGCCCCCAACTACGGAATCAGGAGTCACCAATGGATCCCCGCTTACAGAACTCACCTAAAATCTCGTACTAGTACTATCCCGAATTTGTCTTAGAAAATCCTCGGGAGTAGTCATGAATAAATCCCATGCTCTCATCCTTCTCGTTAAGCTATTCCAACAGGCGAGAGTTCGATTCAAGCTCGGGGTACCGCAACAAACTATGCATCGAATATCACACCTAACCGCACTTAGACACCTTGGGAAAGTGATTATTGAGATAAAACACCTACTCGCTTCAACCCAGACCCACCCAACAAGTAAGTTCTCAAAGTTAAACAAGCAAGGTAAATCCCCGGATCTTTCTTTAACCTGGTTAATATGGACCCTTCTTGTCAGTTGGCCATGTGTGCTTAGCCCATATCGTCATATAGTTTCACATTATTCTTTGTGTGCCCGGGTGGAGTCTATTCTACTTGGGGACACAAGAAGCTGTTTGGGGGTGTTGGATCTAATAACCACAGGCATTTATGTTAAATTCTCATTGTTCTTTATCACTAAATGCATGATTCACAAATTTTTTTCATTGACTGAGCTACGCTAATCCTCATATTATATTATTCTATAGAATATGTATGCATGTTGGAACTAAAAGGGAGCTAAAAGAAAAAACAGAGCGTATTATTAAACGACGAAAAGTGCAAAGATCACAGTGGTTACTTGTTCACTAAGACCCCCTTCGCGCTGAGTACACTTCGTCGCTGCGAAGACCCTTCACCGTAGTGAACTGTGAAAAGCCTTAAAATCAAAGGCCTCGGTCGCCACAAGCCACCTTCCTCGTGGTGAAGCGAGGTTCCCTTTCCTTTACGTGAACTCGAAAAACCCTAGCTTCTGGGCCATTGATGGGCCCGCGTCTCGAGGTATAAAAAGGGAGTACCTTCGAAGCAAAAAGGGGATGGGATTGGGAAGAAGAAGGAGATATAAGAGTGAGAGATCAAGATAGACGGATTTGGGATAGATCACGAAGATGGATTTTTCTGTAGTCTTTCCTTCAACCTGCTTCATGATTTGAATTCTTCAATCTGTTGTGAATAATATGATGAACTAACTCTTTTCTCTAGGGTTTTGCCAACCCTAACCACAGTTTGATGGATTGATTTTCAGTTTTAGCTTATTTGAATGTTAATATGAGTTCATATGTTTGCTTTAATTATGGGGTTTAATTACATGTTATTGTTTGGCTAACTGCGGGTATGCTAAAATCGAGTTCGAGATCGAGAAGATAATCTCTGGTGTGGATATGGAGCAAAAGCAACACTTGGGTAGTCAAAGAATAGAGATACTTAGACCGCAGTGTGGTAAATAGGTTTGCACATTTAAGCCGTAACGTCTGAAATATCCATTTACATGGTCTATTATATATCTAACAATTCAGCCAACTCAATATTTCCATTTGATAAATTGTGAAAAGTAAATTTAAAGTAGCATATGATTGAATATTATATGCTAAATCGAGAAATGGATTGAACCTTAAATAAACCCAAGTGAAAAAGGGAAAAATGTGGAAAATCAGAACAAGGACCTAAGGTCAAATGATACTTAAATGCTAATGGGAAAATAAATCATAAATGATAAGGAAAGTGAAATAAAGAGTTAGAATGTCAAAGAAAATTGATTTATTGAATGATCAAAGTGGAATAATAGGAGACTTAAATGTAATAATGGTTTCTGAGCCAAACATAGCCTTAAGAGAATAAGTTAATTAAGAGCAAAAGGAAAAATTATGATAAAGCAAGGACAGTCATGCAACTCCAGAGTTAACTGAGAAAATCAAAATTTTATCCTAGTATCATTTGTCATCCCTGTCTTAGAAAGAGGTTAGAAGATATAGAAAAAGCCAGGGCCTGCAAGAGATCGTCTCTGTGTGATCCTTTCCTCACTTCTTGCTCCTAAAAGACCAAGCATCATACAGTTAAGAGATTCAAGAGGTTCAAGGTAAGAAAAAATTAAAACCCTAACTCATATTTTTACCTGATTTTGGGTGAAAAGCCCTAACTTGAGGAAATGGATTTTATGGAGTCTAAACCACATTCGAGTTGTTTTGGGTAGATTCCATGGTGGATTTTTGATACGGGATGAATCGGAGAAGAGTCGTGGATAAAAATGTGAAAATGCAAAACCCGCACATTTCCCGGGCAAAAACCCGTAGTGTACCCTAAGACAGTTGAGTCAGAATGGTACAGTATAAAGGTAACCTGCACAGATAGCCTGGCGTGTACTAGTACAGTTGTGCAGAGGGTGGACTTGTACCGTACAGCCAAAAGCGCGCATCGGGTACGTTTGTTTCAGCAGCCTCATTTTTGCATATTCGCTCGTTAAGTCCCGTAGATTCGTATACCGATGTCAAGGGACCCTAAGAAATGATTAATGGGGTTCACCTAAGGTTAGAGCTAGTGAAAATGTACGACCACCGTCGAGGCAAAGCGAAGTCGCTGAGGCGAGTTCGCCTTCAAGCACTTAGTGTCTTAACTTGGGATCGGCACAAAAATAAATTTGTAACTACTAAAAATTGTTTAACAATTGTTTATCCACTAAGAGTGTGGTATGAATGTTATTGACTAGGATCGTGATGATCGCCAACCTAGGACCGAGATCGGCGAAGGAAGCTAGATTCGATACAAATGGGTTTGTTCTCTGACTCTATTCTTATTTCAAGTATTCTGGTAGTTTACCAAGTAACTATGAAATGAGTACATGAATGAGTGTATGAGACGAGTACGTAAATGAGTATATGAAATAAGTACATAGATTGAGTGTATCTTTGAAAAGATAATACGAAAGTGAATATGGAATTGAAATGTGATATTTGAAAACCGAATGAATGTGAATGATGATAAAGATGAGATTCATTAAACGGAATCCGTCATAAATGTGAATTGATTGATATATCGAATGAATCGCCTGACGGGATGCACAAATCGGCATCCGTCACAAAGGCACCCCGAAATTTTCCAATGTCCCACTTGGCGGGATGCACCAATCGACATCCGTCATGATGGCGTATGGCATTGAAGAAATGTCCCACTTGACGGGATGCACCAATCGCTCCGGCTCACGCATGGAATTTAATTGATATCACATGTCGGGTGCACCAAACAAGATCCGTCGGCGATGGAAGACCAATGGGCGATACCACATGTCTGGTGCACTCCAAACAAAGATCCGCCATGATGGGAGACCACCAGCAAATGTGCTATTAATACCGAATGATACGTGGCGGGACTCATCAAACGGAATCCGGCTTCGAAATTCGTAAATTGAATAGCCGGGCGTGAAAGAACCAACATTGACGCAGCGTAAATGAGATTCTTCTCAGATATGCAATCTCATAAATTGAATCAGAATGAATTGTTGCATTTAAATGCATGATATGATATGTTAAATGATTTGTATATTGAAAGCATGCTAAAATGAATAGCATGAGTACATGTTGATATATTAGGTATGGTTTAATGTTAAATGAACGCGAGTTAAATTGAATATCGAATGTAACTCGTATGTAACCATTAAGCATGAAAATGCTTAGCATGTAGTTTTATCTATGCGTAGGTATCGGTGCAAGCAAAGAAAAGAAGGCGATCGCTAAAGGCAAAGTCATAGAGAGAGTACGGCGTATAAGTGTATACTCCATAATTTACATATCATCTCTTTTGAACAAGTGGTATCTTGTAAAAAAAAGAGTTAAACTCTGAACCTTGATTTTGTATATCATTTTGAAAAGGCATGAATGCCTTCTTTGTAAATGTATTTTGTTAAATGTTTATGGTCTTCCTAATTGCATGAATTTGAAATGATTATGCGGGTCACTAAAATTGAAACCGCTTCCGCAACTAAACGAATTAATAAAATGTTTTTGATGAGATAAATAAAAACGTCGGAGTAAACCGGGATCTAGTTCGGATCCGCCATTCGGGTCGGACCGGGGATTTGGGTCGCGACATTTTTGAAAAAGAAAACGTAATAAAATGCAAATAAAAAGAATTAAACGGGCGTCCGGGTTTTCGTTCGACTCCGCCAATCGGCCTGCCGGGTCGTGGGGTGGGTCGCACTTTTAGTGGTATCGTGTTTGTGGGTTTAGGCTTCGGAAAAGGGGGCCCTAAACGATTTTGAAAAGGATTTGAAAATGGTATTCATATACACGTATTTGCATATAAAGGGATGATATGATCGACGCGGATCTCTGGCGATTTTAATAGGTAAGCATGGATGGTCAAAATTCCATAGGTCGAGAGGGTGACCGAAATCGGCCCGATAGTCTCGCTTAGTGTGGTAGGTGGACAAGCATCACATGCTCCACCAACGAATGAACCGGAACAAGTAGTAGGAGGTACTATGGGTATCCTCCAACAGTTAGCTCAGGCCTTGTAAAGAGCCGGGCAACTAGCTGCAACCGCTCCGCAGCGATCAACCATTGAAAGAATGGCAAGTTACCGACCGGTAGAATTTTTGGGAAAGAAGGATGATGAGCCTGCTATGGCAGAAAATTGGCTCGAGAGAACCGAGCGAATGCTTGTGCAAATGCATTGCACAGCTGAAGAGAAATTGGAATGTGCAACCTTATTACTACAGGATGAGGCTTATTAGTGGTGGGTTTCCGTGACCAGGACCGCACCACCAGAGAGAGTTACATGGAGGTTCTTCTTGGATGAGTTCAAGAAGCATTATGTGGGCCGCATCTATTTAAACAATATGCGGCGAGAGTTTCATAATTTGAAACAAAGGCAATCAAGTGTAACCGAATATGTGAGAGAATTCACACGGTTGAGCAAGTATGCTACCGATATGCCAAGAAGTGTGCCACAGGAAGTGTCAAGCTCAAGATTCGTTTGTTACTCACATTCGGCCCATGTCACAGATTTTACCATGATGATTCCCTCCAAAATCACGACATGCGCCTAAATGTGAACGTGCAAAGAAAGAGGAAAATGAAAAAGATAGAAGACAGGAAATAAAAATCCTTGGCCACTGGCGCTCACTGGCAGCGTATAAGAGATTCAGGGACCATGGGATCCCGTGCAGCCTCACACCGCCAAAGCATCGTTAGAGATACTATTCTACCGGTGCCGTCAGTTGTAAGTGCACAAGGAGGTGCCTTTAGAGGACAAGATGTTCCTCGTTGCTCCCATTGTGGAAGAAAGCATAAGGGAGATTGTTGGAGAATGACTGGTGCTTGCTTGGGTTGTGGATCCATGGAGCACAAAATACGAGAATGTACTAGGGCACGTCCCTTCATAGCGCCCCAAACTGGGGGCAATTTTTCATCAGTTCAGAAAGGCAGCAAAAGTGTTGCATCACCGAGTGTTCCAAGACAAGGGACACAGAATTTGGCTAGACAAGATGGCCGTGCTCCAGCTAGAGCATATGCGATGAAAGCAGTAGAAGATACCGACGCCCCGAATGTGATAGTCGATAATTTTACTATCTTTGATACTATTGTGCATGCATTAATAGACTCTGGGTCAACTCATTCATATGTGTGTACTAACATACCCAACTTGGAAAATTTACCGAGGAGTGAAACCGAGTATGACATCTTGGTGACGAACCCTCTCGGGCATAGTGTTATTGTGAACAAAGTGTATGTGAGATTG
This sequence comes from Tetrastigma voinierianum, assembly GCA_016808115.1. NCBI lineage: Eukaryota > Viridiplantae > Streptophyta > Magnoliopsida > Vitales > Vitaceae > Tetrastigma > Tetrastigma voinierianum. The sequence continues at coordinate 25,131 of JAEQBH010006112.1, forward strand.
TCCCATCAAAATACGAGTATGAATTGGGAGATTTGATCGAAAGTATCCTTCGTGAGTTCACATGTGATATCGACGGATCGGGTTATCCCGACACCAAGCGATAGTCGATCAGAGAATGAAAAGAGTGACCTTGAGGACACCGAATGACGATGAGGGCACCATCGCAGTCAAACCACCTCTCTAATGTGATATTCGCAGTTATTGCAAGAAAAATGGTGCGGAAAGGCGAAGCCTACTTCGCTTACGCGGATTGATACAAGAAAGGCAAGGGCCTAGTGTATCCAATATCTCATCAAGCAAGTGACTTCCTGGATAAAAGTTTTCTGAAGAGTTGTCGTGGATTGCTCCACGTATGAGATTGAGTTTGCTATCGACGTTGTACCAGGTGCCATATCGACATCCATTACAATCAGATAGAATGGCCCACTTCGAGCTAAAGAGAACAAATCGCAGCTGCAAGAACTCCGCTAGAAAAGTGGGATTTATTCGACCAAGTGTATCACCATGGGGAGCTCCCGTGCTTTTTGTCAAGAAGAAAGATGGTACACTTAGGCTATGTATTGATTATAGACAACTCCAATGTTTAATTTTAAAGAATAAGTATTTGTTACTCAGAATTGATGATTTGTTTGACCAACTGAAAGGTGCAAGTATCTTTTCAAAGATTGATTTGCGATCTGGGTATCATCAGTTGAGAATTAAAGATGTGGATGTGCATAAGACAACGTTTAGAACACGATATGGACATTATGAGTTCCTTGTAATGCCGTTTGGTTTGACAAATTCTCCAGCGGCATTCATGGACCTAATGAATCGTGTTTTCCGACCGTATGTGGATCAGTTTGTCGTAGTATTCATAGACGACATTCTTGTGTATTCACAAGATCGAGAAAGTCATGATGCACACCTTCGGGTAGTGTTAGAGACTTTGAGAAAAGAGCAGTTGTATGTGAAACTCGGAAAGTGTGAGTTTGCTGGATCAAGTGTCCTTTCGGGCACATTGTATCGAAAGAAGGAACTGAAAGGGATCCAAAGAAAATAAGTGGTCATTTAATGGAGCTACCAAGAAATGTTACAGAAGTGCGTGAGTTTCCCGACTAGCAGTTCATTAAGATTTGTTAAGGGGTTTTCTATGATTGCGTACCTCCAATGACAAGATTGCTTCAAGAAAATGCAAAGTACGAATGGAGGAAATGTCAGAAGTTTCTAAAGCTAAAGCATTCTTAACCGAGGTCACAGACTTACTTAGCCTAATTCGTGGTAAAGAATATGTGATTTATAGTGATGTCAATGACTAGATGTGTCCTAATGCAAGAGGGTAGTATAGCCTATGCTTCCAAGACAACCAGCTCATGAAAGGAACTACCCCACGCATGATTTCGAATTAGTCGCGAATTATATTCATGTTTGAAAATTTGGAGACATTATTTGTATGGAGAGAAGTGTTTCATTTACACGATCATAAGAGTCTTAAGTATTTGCCCTCACAACGAGCTTAACTCGGTGACAACTTACGGGATGAAATCGATAAAGATTGGCGACTGCGTGATCGATTATCACCCGAAAGGCCAAATGAGTGGTCGATGCTTTCGAGCAGAAGACAAAGGTAAATGAAGTTTTGAGCATTAAATGCCCATTTTTCATTATCAGACGATGGTACGTGAGGTGGCGTAATTCGATAACGACCGAATTTGTTGAATCGAAAAGGAGGCATAAAAGAAAGATGAAAATTTCGCCATAATGAATCGATCGAGGTGGTGGAAGAAACTGAAGTTCACAAATGAAATGGAGGTCAGATATAAGGATCGGGTTTGAAAATTCGATGATAATGATTTGAGAAAAGTCATACTTGAAGAGGCATTACAGGATCTTTACTATCCATCCCTGTGAGCACAAAGATGTATCAAGATTTAAAAATGTCATTCGTGGTCCTAATGAAAAGAGATGTACGTAATTTGTAACTAAGTAATTGTGTGTCAAAGAGGAAGGCAGAGCATCAAGTTCCTTTTGGGATTAATGCACTTAATAGAATACCGGAGTGGAAATGGGACCAATCACCATGGACTTTATGGTCAAGTTACCATTGACAGGAGAAAGCATGACTCGGGCCAGTCGTAAAGGACCGACGACCAAGCTCACCACTTCCTATTCGCTGAGAACCACTATTCGCTCGACAAGCCGTAAGCAGAGTCGTATTTCACAAATAGTCTCTAAGCATAAGGATTCTTATATCCATTATTTCAGACCGAGATCTGAGGTTTACTTCGAGATTTTGGGGAAAATTGCAAGAGGCTTTAGGCACTCGACTGAATTTCAAGATGCTCCACCCGTGACGGATGGACAATCATGTAGAGTGATCCGCATTCGAAGATATGTTGAGGAGTTAAAAAGGATCGACCATGAGGGTAGTTGGTATCGACACATTCCTTTAGTTGAATTTTAGCATAACAGCTTCCAATCAAGTATTGAATGGCGCTTACGAGGCCCTATATGGAAGAAAATGTAGAACAATCAAGTATACTGATGCACTGAGGAAAGAAAAGTGATTGGCCCGTATTTGATAAAAGAGATCACAAAGTTAAAATGATTGGGAGAGAGATTGAAAGTGGCCACCGGCTTACGTGTCATATGCCGACATGAAGAGAAAAGATATTCGATATGAAATCGGTGAAAAAGTGTTTTTAAAAGTATCGCCTTGGAAGAAGGTGATGAGATTCGGGAAAAAGGGCAAGTTGAGCCCTAGATTTATTGGCCCATTTGAGGTGATTGAAAAAGTAGGTCCAGTGGCATACCGTTTGGCCTTTACCGACTCGAAGATTCATAATGTTTTCTTATGTGGCCATGCTACTGAGGTACCGATCGGATTCACATGTAGTCTCCATGAGAGCAATTGGAGCTTAGACTGGATTTGACATATGATGAAGAGCCAGTAAAGATCTTGGCTCGGGAAGTGAAAGAATTGCCAAACAAGAAGATTCCGCTAGTCAAAGTATTGTGGAGAAACCACAAGACTGAAGAAGCCACTTGGGAAAGTGAAGAAACGATGCAAAGAAGATTCACAACTATTTAATTCAAGGTAAATTTCGAGGACGAAATTTTCTTAAGTTGGGGAGAGTTGTAACGCCCCAAAAATACTTTAGAATTTTTATAATAATTTTATTATATGCCTGGTATGAATTGAGTCAAACTCGCTTTTCCTGCAATTTGATAAATCAGGAAAAGTAAATTTGAAAGTGTGGGCATATGATTGAATATTATATGCTAAATTGAGAAATGGATTGAACCCTGAAATAAACCCAAGTGAAAAAGGGAAAATGTGGAAATTGTGAAAATAAGGACCTAAGGGTCAAATGATAGCTTAAATGCTAATGGGAAAATAAATGATAAATGATAAGGAAAGTGAAATAAAGAGTTAGAATGTCAAAATGGAAAATTTGGATTATTGAATGATCAAAGTGGAATAATAGGATACTTAAATGAAATAATGGGTTTCTTGTTAAACACGGCTCAAGAGAATAATTGATTTAAGAGCAAAAAGGGGAAAAATTAGAAATGATAAAAAGTGTATAGGCCAAACAAGACCTTACACTTAAGTGGATTTATAAAAGACCAAACTTGGTCTTAGGGAGCCTATTTTTCGAAAGCCATCCTGCTTTTGGAGAAGGGAAGAGAAAATGGAGTGATAAGGAGCTGTGTGGCTCAGAAGAGATCAAGATTCGTGTGATCCTTTCCCACTTCTGCCCTAAAAGACCAAGCATCATATAAGACGGCAGATTCAAGAGGTTCAAGGTAAGAAAAGTTAAACCCTAACCTCATATTTTGATTTGGATTTTGGGTGAAAAGCCCTAACTTGAGGAAATGGATTTATGGAGTCTAAAACCACATTCGAGTTGTTTCGGGTAGATTCCATGGTGGATTTTGGATATGAGACGAATTGAGAAGAGTTGTGGATGAAAAGCCCAAAATCCCGCATTTCCGGGCAAACCCGTAGGGTGTACCGGGCATAAGCTTGAGCCAGAATGGTACAGTATGCAGCTGGTAATCTGCACAAGATGCGTCAAGGGTGTACCAAGACAAAGTCAGGTAGAGGGTAATCTGTGACTGGTATTGTGTCAAAGGTGTACCGTACAGTTGTTTCCAAAGAGCCCCATTTTTGCATATTTTCTGCTAAGTCCCGTATTCAGATACCGGCGTCAAGGACCAAGAAATGATTAATTCGGGGTTCACCCAAGGTTGAGCCAGTGAAAATGTACCGCATTCGCCGTCGAGGCAAAGCCTAAGTCACCGAGGCGTAAGTCGCCTTCGGGCGTATTCTGGGGTTGTCTTAATCAAGACTCGTTAACAAAAATAAATTTATAATCTACTAAAATTGTTTAAATTGTTTATCAACCAAGAGTGGTACGAATGTTATCGGATTGTGTGGATCTTATGATGATCTCTCAACTCAGACCGATCGGCGAAGGAAGCTAGATTTTGACAAATTTTCGTTTGTTCTCCTGACTCATTCTTACTTCAAGTATTCCCGTAGTTTACCAAGTAACTATGAAATGAGTACTACGAATGAGTGTGAGACGAGTACGTAAATGAGTATATGAAATAAGATGATATTGAGTATATCTTTGAAAAGATAATACCGAAAGTGAATATGAAATTTAAAATGTGATATTTGAAAACCGAATAAATGTGAATGATGATAAAGACGGGATTCATTAAACGGAATTATAAATGAATTGATTTCTTAATATATCGACGAACTACCGACGGATGCACAACGGAAAGATCCGTCACTAAGGCACCCCGAAATTTTCCAATGTCCCACTCAAGTGATTTTTAGCATTCAACTCCGTGATCCGTCATGATGGCGTATGGCATTGAAGAAATGTCCCACTTGGTGGGATGCACCAATCGGCATTCGTCTTGATGGCGTATGGCATTTAATTGATACCACATGTCGGGGTGCACCAAACGGCATCCGTCATGATAGGAGACTGAATAAGTGATACCACATGTCGAGGTGCACGAAACAGTATCCGTCATGATGGGAGACCGAATTGTTAAATGTGTAAGCACATTACCGAATGATAATAAGGGCGGGACTCATCAAACGGAATCCGTCGAAATTGTAAATTGAATAGTCAAGGTGAAAGAACCAACATTGACGAGTGTAAATGAGATTCTTCTGTATATGCTTAAATCTCATAAATTGAATGGTGAAATGAATTGTTGCATTGAAAATGCATGATATGATATGTTAAATGATTTGTATATTGAAAGCATGCGGAAATGAATAGCATGGAGTACATGTTGATATATTAGTACGGTTTAATGTTAAATGAATGTCGAAGTTAAATTGAATATTGGAATAGAACTCCAGATAGAACCCACGCTACGAAAATGCTTAGCGTAGTTTTATCTATGCAAATGGAGTAAGCAAAGAAAAAGAAGGCCAATATCGTCAGAGTGTAGTCATAGAGAGAGTAATGGCGCATAAGTGTGAGCACTGTGAATTTGCATATCATCTCTTTAACAAGTGGTATTTTTAAACAAAAGAGTTAAACTCAACTTTGATTTTAGAGAATACTTTGAAAAGGCAAGGAATGCCTTCTTTGTAAAATGTATTTTGTTAAATGTTTAAGGGTCTCGAATTGTACGAATTTGAAATGATTATGGGCTTGCCCTAAAACTGAAACCGCTTCCGAATTAAACTAATTAATAAATGTTTTTGATGAGATAAATAAAACGTCTGAGTAAAACTCCGATCTAGTTCTGATCCGCCATTCAGTTGGACCGTGGATTGGCCGACATTTGAAAAAGAAAACATAATAAAATGCAAATAAAAAGAATTAAACGGCATCCCGAAGGGGTTCGACTCGCCTATTCGGCTGGGCCTGCCCGGTCGCTACATAAGCATTTCGTAGTCGAGGGTCGAGTGCAGATACAAGACCCCACCGCGAGACAGCAAATATATCTCGAGAGAGAATATTCAAGGCAAAAGGACCAACCCGCCAACATAACTCCTATAAATACTTCAATAAGTCCTTAATTGATCTGACATCCATTAAGAATGGTAGGAGACGGTAAAACCCTAGGGTTCTCATCATCAATATAATTCAATACACGCAATTTTAAGTTTTTTTTGAATTCTAGAAATTTAGTCGAAATTCGCTTTAGGATTAGATCCAAATATTATCGAAGTCATTAAATCAATAGTCAGCACACTTCTCTTCGAGGGAATGACACTTGACTAACCACTACACTACGTCCACTCGACGCATATACTTGTGCACACGAGTTTGTGTTTCCCAATTAATTTTACACACTCACCATTGGCCCATCACCATTGATAACACAATTATAATGTCTGGTGATGAAGAAGTCCCTGTTGAAAGAAGACATCCAGCTCGTTTCAATGTAGATGCCATTAATGACACAATTATAATGTCTGATGATGAAGAAGTCCCTATTGAAAGAAGACATCCAGCTCGTTTCAATGTAGAAGACCAAAGACCTTACTTAGCTTGGGAATGACATTTCCAAATGTAGCTGAAGTTAGGAAATATATCACAAAGTATTGTATTTCTAGGGGAGTGGCACTGAAGTATGTGAAAAATGAAAGAAATAGATTACGGGTAAAGTGTGAAGACTAATGCCCTTTTGTCTTATGGTGTCAAAAGGCAACAATAACCTTGGACTAGTTGTAAAACCTTTAGTTCCATACCATAACCGTTTCAGCTGCTTTTCTAGCCCAACATTTCAAAACCAAAATTCTTGAAAATCATGCCTACAAAATTAAAGACATGAAAAAGGATGCTGAGGAAGAATTAAGGGTGAATCGCTGATGCCCAAGTGTGCGAGCAAGGAGGATGGTGTCGATGCCCATTCTGTGGCTTTGCAACTAAATTTATGAGTTGGAAGCTTATGTTGATGAGTTGTTGAGAAGCAATCCAGGCTCTATAGTGAACGTGGAGATATGTAGAGATGATCTAAAAGAGGGGAGGAAAATCTTTGTTTGCTCAATGCCCAGAAAAAGGACGGGAAGGCAGCCAGAGCCTATTATAGGTCCGGATGGATGTTTTTTGAAGATTAAGTTCAAGGGTGAACTTTTGGTTGCTTTAGGAAGAGATGGGAATGAACAAAATTTTCCTAGAGCATGGGTTTGTTTGAAAAGTGAAACAAAATTGAACCGGGTTTGGTTTCTAACATTACTAAAAGGAGAGTTGGAATTAGGAGATGGGAACCAATTTACTTTCATATTAGATATGCAAAAGGTATGATACTACCCACTATTTTCATTTATTTATTTTTACAAGAAGACTGAGTTATTTATATAAGTTTTTTCGTTTTTTTGTTGCATTTTAATGCGCTTTAGTTAATGTCAGCTAATGATGTATGTCTTCGAGGCCGAAAGATACGGCGCTAAGACGGGCCATATATTTGCAAATTGGTCTAAGAGACATAGGGAAGGAGAGATGAAGAGGCAATTTTGGAAGGTAGCTTGGTTTACCTTTGGAGGAGAGTTTGTTGACAAAATGAGGAAACTTGGAGAGGTGAGTTTAAATGTTGCAAAGGATTTGATGAACTACCCACCACACACATGGGTAAGAGCCTACTTTAGTGGCAGATGTAAGTCATAGCCGGGATAAAATATGATGGAAAGCTTCATAATGCTTGGATCCTAGAGGCTAGATATATGCCAGCAATTAGGACGCTTATTTGGTTAGAAGAAAAACTATGAACATGTTAGGTATGAAAGGTACATTATGAAAAGTGGATCAATTCTTTTAATTCTGGGATGTAATGAAAATTTTCACTAACAAAGGGATAGTCAGAAGAATTTCAAATTATGCCATAACAGTTTTATAACATGTTTAGACTATAATAAAAGTAAAAGTATATTTTTCCGGAATAAAATAAAGATAAAAAAAGCAAGAACCCGTAATTAATATTAAAGTTAAGGGTAAATTAATAATTTACCAATTCAAGACCTAAATGTCATACTTAATAAGTTCATATGCTAAAAAGTAGGAATATGTATAAGCAAAGTGAAGAATAACAGAGAAACGAGGGACCAAATGCAAAATGGGAAAGAAAGTAAAAATGAGTAAGCCAAACACGGCCTTAAACTCTAGTGCGAGGATAAGATCAAAAGGCAAAAATATCTCATTTCGTCTCGGGGAGCAAGAGACAAAAAGGATAAGATGAGGGGGTCTCTCATTTTTGGGAGACGAAATAAAGTAGAGAGAGGGAGAAGAAGGAGAAGAAGAAGAAGATAAGAGAAGAAGGAAGAAAGAAGGAGAAAAGAAGATCAAAGGTATGAAAGTCTATTGTTTTTGTATGGTATTTGTCTAGTTTTGGTATAGAAAGTATAGATACATGGTTTGCAACCCTCTATTTTGTGTAAGGGTTGGGTTTAGAAACTCCCAAACTCATTTTGTTGTTAGGGTTGAGTTGAGAAGAACTCTAAGACTCCTATATATGTGGTTTAGGTTGGTTTTGTAGTTGATTTGGGGTTGTATGAAAACTAAGTAAGGATTCCCCAAATATTTGAGACTTAGGAAACTCATCTAACCCATTAATTGTGTAGGGCTTCTCTACCGGTTCCTTTTCATTTAAGGGTTGTGGGGTGGTGTTTTTCCCCAAGGGAAATGTCTAGTTGCAATTTTGAACCAAGGGAAATTACCATGTTTTCCTTATCGTACGCATTAGCCGGACTTTAGGACTGATTTTTGGGTGAGAAAGAAAGGAAATTTGGAAGTAATTCCAGAATTGTATCCACATCACCGAACTGACAAGCAGCTAATTTCTCAATTCGACTTACGTAGACTGTCATTGGTCTCGTTTACCTCAATGCTGTAATTCTGCAAATGCCGGGCCTGTCGTCAGTCAACTGGCTTAGCCGCCGCCTGGCTGCTAGGTCAGCCCGCCGCATTAGGTCAGCTCCTACTTGCTCGTGTTCCAGCTGTCGTAAGCTCGCTAGGTTGTTAGCCTCGGCCGGGTTTGACTACCCCTATGTGACCTCCAACTTCGGAAGGTCATAACTTCTTTGTCCGAACTCCGTTTCGGGTGTTCTTGGACTCTATGGAAAGCCCATTGAGTCAAGATTCCAGCCATGTGCCTGTGGAGGGAAGTGGGTACTGGACCTGGCCAGAAAGGGCAGGTCATTCAAGGTAGGTTGGGTAGGGCTGGCTAGTAATATGAGACCTCCAACTTTAGAAGGTCATAACTTCTTCGTTCGAACTCCATTTCGGTGTTCTTGGACTCTATGGAAAGCCCATTGAGTCAAGAATCCATCTTTATATAACTTGTTAAAATTGGAACTTATATTAGGTCCAGAAATCATGAAAAAAAGTAGGCTTTGTTGGTAACCATAGTTATTCATATTATGAACTCTTATTATGAACTCATAAATAGTTCATAAGCATACATGGTAACCATAGTTATTCATGCTTATAATGAGATATGAAAAATGCAAAGATATGAATAAATGATTGTACATATCGCATATGATTACTGGATGACAATAGTTATTCGGGAATATGAGATATGTACTGAACATAAAATACACATGGATCAGTTCGCTTAGAACTCGCTGGGTGTAGGATAGATAGCATGCCTATGCGGATACACTTGCCGTAGTACTACATTTACGTATATCGAGGGCCCCGCTTTGGGTCGATGACATAGATCCCGCTTTTGATCATTATAGCGCCCTATTTTTGGTCATACAAATAGAGGTCACTATCTCATATAGTGATAGTACTCTTTCGCACATACAGATAGAGATCACTATCTTCAGACAAAGGATAGTACCTTCGGGTACATACCTTAACATCCTAAATATACCTAGCAAGCGCTGACATGTTTAGGGTATAATAAAGTTAAATATGAATTTTCGGGAAATAAAACGAGAAACTCAGAATTAATATGAGAGCAAAGGGTAAATATGTAATTTACTACTCGAGGACCCAAGAGGTCAAGAAGTGCGGAAAGACAAGGGGTTAAAATAGAAATATGCCTAACTTGATTTGTAAAAAGAGAGGAATTAGCTGACTAAAGTGAAATAAATTAAAACTTAACCCAAAAATGGTTTTGGAGCCAAACACGGCCTAAGGAGAGACATCTTCCGACGGAAGACCAAATTCCGTCTCATTTTGGGGAACAAAATCGTGAGGAACAAGAAGAAGAAGGGAATGAAGAAGAAGAAGAAGAAGAAGGAAGAAGAAGAAGCCAAGTTTAAGGTATGGATTCTAACATTAAGTATGGAACTATGACTATTAGTATGGATACATGTTTTAGGTTGTAAGAAACCTAACCCTAGAATGAATTCTTGTATGGATTCTAGCATTTAGTATGGATCTTTGGATTTTTGTATGGAAATTATGAATTTTGTATGAAATTATGTGTATTTGGACCATGGTAGGGATGTCTATGGTTTTCAAACCTAGGGTTTTGATAGGATTTCATCATAACCCTAGATTTCTTGAAAGTAGGGTTGGTAAACCTTAAATGGTATAAGAAACATGAATCCTCCCTTCGGGAGGCTGGATTCATGGTTTAAGTTCAAGTAATGGAGTTGGGCTGGAATAAACCCTAACTAACTTTGTGTTTGGCTCAGGTATGGGTTATGACCCATATTAGAATTGTTTTGGGAGTAATTCATGAAAGGTTTTTGAAGAAAGATATGTATTGAAAGATGATTTGAGTAGAATAGAGGTTACAAGAAGAATATGGAGTGGTTTTGATATGTATACTGATTATTGAGTTGATTTGGGTAGCAAAATAGGGAAAAATGGGAGAAAAACCACCTTTTCTGGAAATTTCGAGGGGTGGTACCGGTACCACTGCAGTGGCACCTACTCCATAAGTGTTCTGTTAACTGTATAGGTACTCTACTAGCACCCAATGCTCGTTTGGCACTGTTCGTATTTCTTTGCCATAACTTGGTCATTTCATATCCGATTGAGTGGGATTCAAGTTTTTGGTTAAACTAGGACTTCGCTGCAATGAACATCCCAAAATAGGCACCTTCAAATTCTGACTCTATGTGGCCCAAAAATTCACTCAAAGTTGGGATATGTTCAAGCCAATTTCTAGTTCTGCTTTGAACATAAAGTAGTCCCGGTTGTTTGGGACATATCTTGAGTTTCGGTACTCCGATTTAAGTGATTCCAGTTGGAGAAGAACCCTTAGCACCTTAGCTTCAAGGGGCATGTAAAGAACTAGTGTCAAATATGAAGTTAAGACCCTGAAAAATGAGTATTACAAAGTGTCCCTAGTGTAATACATCTGAAATCGACTAGTTTGGTACGAATGCCAAAACTCAGTTTGGATAATTCAATTGAATGATTCCAATTTCCAAATGAAGTAGATTCATGTAGGAACAAGAATACATGAATGATGTGTGAATGTATTATAGGTGCTGGGCTCTCAGACAAGTATAAAGGAAATGCCATATGCAATGTACATGAAAACAAGAAAAGTATAGGAAAAATGCAATATTTATAGATGTGTTCATGAAACATGAATATGATATGAAATATGAAAAACGAATTGAAACATGAACATGAAACAAGAAGTGCGCAATATGTCATGAACACATAATGGTTAAGTTATATGATTATTATCACATATAATCCATAAAAGATAAATCGAATGATATGAAATACATGAATGAATGAGTGCACGCTCGACGGTTGGGCACTTCGCTAAAGGTTACGACATTCTGCTACGGCAGCCACGCTTCCGATCTATTTCACGCGAGATCACATTGCTACTAACGACAAATGTGACATGATTCAACACCTGAATCTGTCGTGAATGTCGACTTCTATAGTAATATATGAGATTGCAAAATTGAATGTGAGATCACATTGCTACTGAATGACAAACAAGACATGATTCAACAACTAAATCTGTCGTGAATGTCGACTTCTATAGCCATATGTGAAATCACAAACTGAAATGTGAAAAGAAAAAGAAGAAAATGATTCGAGAAAAGTATTTGAACAAGTATAAGATCCGAAAGACAAGAATAAGTTCAGTAATACAAGTATAAGATCCGAAAGACAAGAATAAGTTCCGTAATACAAGTATAAGATCCGAAATACAAGAATAAGCTCTGTAACACAAGTATAAGATCCGTAAGACAAGTATATGCTCCGTAATACAAGTATAAGATCCGAAAGACAAGAATAAGTTTCGTAATACAAGTATAAGATCCGAAATACAAGAATAAGCTCTGTAACACAAGTATAAGATCCGTAAGACAAGTATATGCTCCGTAAAACGAGTATAAGATCCGAAATACAAGAATAAGCTCAGTAATACAAGTATAAGTTCCGTAAGACCAAGATATGCTCCGGGAGTACTGCGATAAGATACAAAGTACCGCATAAGCTTTCAGAGGCACGTACGGGTACCTCAAAGAAGGCCCAGCATCGTACTTACGAGAGATCCGACAATTATAAGTCCGAGACAAGTACCAAGATAAGTCCGATATATACGCCCTTCGTGAGATCCAATACATATACGGAGTCTCACATACACCACGTGGAGATAAGTATAAGTATATGTCCCACGGAGATAAGTATAAATATGTGTCCTACTGAGATCGAATAAGAATAAGTCCGCCATATGTAAGTTTCTGAGTAAGTATAAGATCGTATATGTATAAGTTCGCATCATATACGAGATCCGAATACATAAGTTGGTTACAAGGATACTTATGTATGTAAATGTGTTATATGAATTCGGCGAAGATTCGAGATTCATATCGTTATATGTTTATTATGATTCAAAAGATAAAATGCATGTGTACCGCGATAGTTATAAGATACGCTCTAATTGGCAAAGCTTAGCACGGCTTTAACTGCGGTAGGTACAAAGGAGGGACATCTCGCGATCTCCGCATATACCGCTGACACTAGTAGGGTTCATCACAAGATGTCCCGCGCCCGATTTGTAAATGTAAAGTACGCTTTTGTATATGTAAAATGGGATCAAAGATAATGTATGATTTGATGGACAATTCAATTCATGGTAGTTCTTTCTAGATATGTAAATGGATTTGGTTATTACGTAAATTGCTCAGATACCCACAACTACAAGTTCGCCAGAAAAAAAAACAAGTAAAGAGTCCCAACATATAGTCTCGCATTAACTCCGGTTCGATCACGCATTCGTCGATCGAATCGGGTGTGGCACATGGCACTATTTCCCGCATCCGCTCTAAGGTTTTCAGAGGGCATGAAACATAAAAGAAAATGATAAGTATATGTAAAGCATATAATATGATATTAGAAGCATAGCACTGCTATGCGATGATAGTAAACAGTTACAAGAACAAGAAGTAAAGTGAAAGATGACATGAAAAGTATATGAAATATGATAAGAATGAAACATGTTACGAAAAAGTAGATGTGAGAAATGGATAAATATATGTAAATGTTATATTTTCCATAAGTATATGCATGTGTATAGAAGTGTGATGATCCGTGCTACGGGTCGTCCATATGTATTTATTCCCACTAAGCGTAAAGCTTAGCACGGGTGTTTTCATCCTCAGAGTATTGTAAGAGGTGAAAACTAGAGAACAGTGACAATCCATTAATAACATTCAAAGGCTACACATCACTAGTGCCCACTGAAGACTGTCTATTTTGTATATGTAATTTTGTTTATTTTGTAAACAATGTAAATATTGTAAATGTTGAACACTTCCAGATATGGAGCTTGTATATATTTTGTAATCCGTTGTTATAGAATATAATACAAGTCAAATATTTAACATTATATGAATGAACAAGCTTAAAGTTTATAAGTTTATAAAAAAAAAAAGAAATTTATGACACCTTCACTCGACACCGGGTGTCGGGTTGGTGGCGATACAAATTTAGTGGTACTTGAGCATCCTGTGAGCCCGGGTTCGACCCACCCAATCGGGCCTGACAAGAAGGTGCTATGCTTAAGTGGTATCAAAGCCTAGGTTTACGCATTTCTGGAAAAGCCTAGGTTTAAGTGGCTCAGGAATAGAGTATATGATAGGAAAGCATGTGTTTAGTAATGTGTTGGCTTGATATGGGTGTTCTGTGTTTTGTATAGATGGATAGTCCTCCAAATTCAGCTAAGAAGTAGTTGAGAGTGTTAACCCAAGGGAACAAGAGTTATCTGCCGAGCCTCTTCAAAGTAATGTACCTAATGAGCTCACTTGTTTGGCTGAGAATATCACAAGACATGGCTCGGCATAGGATAGATTGACTCGCCTTCCTAAAGCTCCAATAGACACAAAGAATAAAGATGGAGCGCAGGAATCTCCATGGGTCGAAAGTAATGAAGAGTCAAAGAAAGCCACCCGTTAGGAAAGCTAAAGTGCGGTATTAGAAGAGTTAGATGCCCTACCCCCGATCGTAGAGAGCATTATGTGCGCCTCACTATTGCAGGTGAGGCATAAGATTGGTGGAAACCTGGTGCTCAAAATTCTCCTAGTGGATTCCAAATCCTCGACATAGGAATTCTTGTCCAAGAGTTTAGGCAAAGCATGTTACGTATACGATAGGAGCTCCACGGAAACAGCTCGAATATGAAGCAAAGGAACTTATCTGTGGCTGAGTATGAGAAAGAATTCAGCCATCTTAGCAAATATGCATCGGAACGGTCCTCATCGAGGCATTTCAGTGTAGGCAATTTGAAGATGGACTACATGATTCCATCAAGAGGTACTTAGCACATGTGACTTCTCTCCAACAGGTGAACTTTTATCAGTTGGTTCAAGCTGCAATGAAAGTGGAGAGACTAGAAACCAACAGAAAAGAAAGGTCTCAAAAGAAGAAGTTATCTAGAGGAGCTTCGTCCTCCTCAGGGAAAAGAGCTAGAGAGTCTCCAACTCAATCAGTATGGGCCTCTACGAGAGTAGAAGGCAAGGGTCCAATGTGTGCACACATAAGACAGCAGAGGTACTTCAAATTGGATAGAAATTCCACACGTCCTCATTGCCATAGAAGGCATTTGGGAGTTTTTAGATCGTTGATGAGGGTGCCTTTATGTGGAAGCACGAACATTTTACGGCAAATTGTCCCAATGAGCCAAGGGACAATAGGAATCCTCAGAGTAACAACAGAGGGAGGTATGCGGCACCACCGTCGACTCGAGATAGAGGTAGAGGTTGAGGGGGCCAGAGCCAGCATAAGGGACAAGGAGGCACAATGTCAGAGACAGTGGTTTGTCCTATGCCTACAGCATTAGCATGAGCACATGCCATGAGAGCTCATAAGGATTAGGATGCTCCTGAGGTTATAACTGGTACATTTTCTCTTTTTGATATTGAAATGCATGCATTGATTGATCCTGGATCTACTCATTCATATGTGTGCATGGAGATGTATCGACAAAGTACAACCGATTTTTGAGAAATTAGCATATGACATGCATGTGACTAGTCCGCTGGGGCAATGTGCTGTTAAGATGAATAGCATATACAAACGCTCTATCATATTCAAGCAAGAGAGTTTCTTGCTGATTTGATAACCTTACAATTCCGAGAGTTTGATTTGATTCTAGGAATGAAGTGGTTGTCTAAACACTAAGCTATCGTTGATTGTGATCAGAAGACAGTAGTGTTGAGATGCTCTGACCAGACTGAAGTAATAGTACAAGGCATTGGCTCAAGTGTAATGTCCAATGTGATCTCCGCCATGCAAGCGAGGAGATTTATAAGAAAGGGATATGAGACATTTTTGGCTGTGATACTTGACTCCAAGAGAGTTCAAGTTGATGTAGAAAAGATTCCAATAGTTAGGGAATTCCCAAATGTATTCCCTGAAGAGTTATCAGGTATTCCACTTCGAGAGGAGGTGACTTAGCCATAGAAATCAGACAGAACATTCCTTATGTCTAGGGCATCGTACAGGATGGCTCCAGATTTATCCGACCCAAGAGCCTGGCATCACTTGTTTTATTTAGAAAAAGAAAGATGGCAATTTACGACGTGCATCGATTATCGCATCAATAAGGTGATGCGAAAATAGTAATCACGCCAGAATCAAGATCTTTTTGATCGTCAGCGGAGCGCGTCTTTTTGAAGATCGACCTACGATCTGGATATTATCAATTGAGAGTAAAGGAAGTAGATGTGTCGAAGACCGCATTTAGAACCCGATATGGCCATTATGAGTTTTTGGTAATGCCATTTGGGTTGACTAATGCACCAGCAGCATTCATGGATTTAATGAATAGGGTATTCCAACCCTATGTGGATCACTTTAGAGGTTCCTATTGATGACATCCTAGTGTATTCTAAGGATGGCAGAACATGAACAACATTTGAAAATAGTCCCGCAAAACGTTTAAGAGAAAAAGCAGTTATATTAAGTCTAGCAAATGTACTTCGTTAAAGGAAGCTTCCTTCTTAGCTATATTGTGCCTGTAAGAGAGGTGGTAAGAGTTAACTTCACAAAGATTGAGGCTATTGTGACTGGTTCACCTCAAAATGACCGAGGTGAGGTGCTCGCCTAGCAAAGTTATTATAGAAGAGCCTAGAGAGGCTTTTTCCATTACAGCTTCTTCATTACCAAGTTACTCAGAGGTGAATAAAGTTCGAGGATGCAGAAACGTCGAATAGTTTTGAAATGTTTTAGCGGATGCTAGTTGAAGCACCAAGATTGACACGTTCTACTTCGCGGGAAAAGAGTATACCTTGGTGCCAAAGATGCTCGTGCATTGGTTTGGGTGCGTGTTAATAAGATGGGAAAGGTGTGGCTTACGCATTCGTGCAAATTAAGCCACACAACGTAATTATCCCACTATGACCTATTGGGCCTTAGTAGTGCTCTATTTTGAAAATATGGACACTACTTATAATGAAAGTGTAGACCCCATAATCGCATCAAGGTTGAGTCTCAAATACTTTCTAACGCGTAAAGAGTTAAATTCAGATAATCTGAGGTGTCTGAAAGCTGTTATTCAAGGATTATGATCACATCATGTACTACTACCCTGAAAGGCCACGTAGTAGCCGCATGCTTTGCCGAAAGACAAAGGGTAGTAATGTCACTACAATGGAGACTAGCAGATGATGGAGCTATGTTAGCTCAACTAAAAGCGCAACTCGTTTTAAAGCAAATGATTATAGATGTGCAGAAAAATGATGAAGAGTTACAGAAAAGTTATATGGTTAGAGATATGGATAAGACTCAGCTTTGTTAAGCCTGAAGTTTGTATTTCCGCATCAGATTACAGGGTGCGATGATAAAGAGCTAAAGCAAAAGTCGCTATTCAGCCCATAATATGATATTTACCATGCATCCCCGGAGGTAATAAGTGAAAAATTTCAGACTCTGAATAGCTTTTGGTGGAAAGGAATGAAAAAGAGATTGATCGAGTATGCATTCAGGTGTTTGACATGTCAAGAAGTCAAAGCTTCGAACACCGCGCCAACAAGAGCAATCCCCTTCCAATTCCTCAATGGAAGAGGGATAACATTTACATGATTTTGTGGCTCAAGCCCCAGCACAAAAAAATACGATCTTATCTCCGGTGATCGCTGATAGGCCTACAAAGTCGGCCCATTTTTATACCATCAGGATTGACTATTCATGACTGAGAATGGTGCTATATGTGGGATGAGACGCAAAGTGGATCGTACGGTATCATTTATCAGGTTTCCATAGAGATCCGCGATGGCTTCCTCGAGACTGAAGGAACCACAAACACTTTAGGTACCAAAGTTAAATTTTCAAGACAGACTTCCATCCGCAGAACATTAAAAGTCCGAGAGGTTATCCAAGTATCAAGATATGCTGGATGTAATGAATTCACCGAAGTCGATACGTGATACCACCTTACGGAATTTCTATAGCAACAAATATCACCAGATTGCATGGCATCAGCAAGGAGGCTTTGTATGGCCAAAGATGTAGAACTCCTGTGTGTTGGATAGAATTGAATGAGCTTAAAGTGATTGGTCCAAGCATAGTAAAAGATACAAAAGAGAAAGTACAAGTTCTTCAGTAGAGGTTAAAGGCGGCTAGTGATCGACAAAAGTAATATGCCGATTTGAAAAGGAGAGATATTGAATTTGAAGTGGGAGACAAGGTCTTCTAAAAGTACGTCTTCGTGAGGAAAATTCACTGTCAGCCAGAAGGCAAGTCGAGTCCAAGGTTCATAGGTCATATGAGATTCTAGAACGCAGTTGGCCCCGGTGATATCGACAAGGCACCTCCGAGTTTCGGGCCAAATTACACGATGTGTTTCGCGTCGATGCTTCCGTGAGATACCGCGGATGAGTCCCATACCGCCGCTGCAAGAGATGCTAAAGGAGGATTTTGTCAAGGCTGATGAGATAAAACACCATTCTGCTCGAGGTGAAAAAGTCGCTAACAAACAAGTATCGTTAGTGAAAGTGTCTGCAAACACTTCATGGTGGAGAAGAAGCCACTGGGAGCCAAGCAAATCCATGAAAGCACAAGATCCGCAACTCTTGAATCGTATAATTTCGAGGATCAAATTCTATGGAGGAGAGTTGTAACACTAAATTATGCCCTAACACCTTATAAATATGTTTAGGCATAATAAAAGTAAAAGTATATTTTTTACAATTTAAAATAAAGATAAAATAAAATAAAATAAGCAAGAACCCCGAATAATATTAAATTTAAGGGTAAATTAATAATTTACCAATTCAGACTCCGGCATTACACTTAATAAGTTCATATGCCAAAGTAGGAATATGTATGTTAAATTAAGAATAATAGAGAAAATGGAGGGACTTAAAATGTAAAATGGAAAGAAAGCAAAGGAGTAAGCCAAATACGGCCTTAACTCTAAAAGGAGAATAAGATCAGTGGCCAAAATATCTATTTCTGGTCTCTTGGGAGCAGACAAAAGGATAAGATCAGGGCCCTCATTTTTGGGAGACGAAATAAAGTAGAGAGAGGAGAAATAGCTGGAGAAGAAGAAGAAGAGAAGAGAAGAGAAAAAGAAGGACGAAAAGGAGGAAAACAGCATCAAAGGTATGGAAGTCTAAAGGTTTTGCATGGAATTCGAGCATGGTATTTCGTCTAGTTTGCATAGAAAGTATAGATACATGGTTTGAAACCCTCTATTTTGTGTAAGGGTTAGTCAAAACCCTAAACTCATTTCTTGTTAGGTTGAGTTGAGAAGAACTCTAAGACTCCTATATATGTGGTCTGGGTCAGTTTTGTAGTTTAATGGGGTTTATGAAACTTGCTAAAGATTCCCAAAATTTTGAGACTTAGGAAACTCATCTAACCCATTAATTGTGTAGGGTTTCTCCTACTGGTCTTTTCGATTATGTTATGGGGTGTGTTTTGCCTCAAGGAAATGTCTAGTTGCCAATTTTGAACCAAGGAAATTACCCGTTTCTTTATCACCATTATCCTGACTTTAGGACCGGTTTTGGTGAGAAATAAAGGGAATTTGATAGTGAGGCCTTTGGTAAATTGTGTTTTACATCAGTGAACTTGATGGTCTGCTTAAATTTCACCCGACATCTCGTAGACCAAGTTATGGTCCATTTACCAACAACTAATCGCCGCACTGCGTTAGGTCGCCTCACAGCCGTCACCAACAGGTCAAAGTTAGTCATCAAGTCAAAGTTAGCCTTTGGCTAAACTGCTTAGTTCGGCCAGGTCAAAGCTAGCTCGCTGGGTCGTTAGCTCAAATGCAACCCGCCTTCGCCGCCGTGTCGTTAGGCCTCGGTCGGGTTTGATCATCCCTATGTGACTTCCAACTCTAAGGTCATAACTTTCGCCAACTTCGCTTCGAGTGTTCCTCGACCTGTGGCGGTGCCTATCGGTCAAGATTCCAGCCATGTGCCTGTGGAGGACAGTGGGTACTGGAGCTGGCCATGTAGGGCTGGCTATTTGCGGCGAGACCTCAAACTTTAAGTCAACTCTTTCCGTCCGATTCCGTTATGCCTCGACTCTGCGGAAAGCTCCATTGAGTCAAGAATCCATCTTGCAGATAGTTCGTTAAAACTAGAACTTTATACAGTCCAGAAATCATGAAAAATAGTAGGCTCAGTTGGTAAACTATAAAGGTTCATATTATGAACTCCTATTATGAACTCATAAATAGCCTATAAGCATACATGGTAACCATAGTTATTCATGCTTAAAATGAGATATGAAATGAAAAGATGAATAAAATGATTATACATCGCATATGATTAATGGATACAATATTTATTCTAAATATAAGATATGTAATCGAACATAAATACACATGGATTGTCCGCTTAGAACCCGGCAGAGGATAGATATGCATGCCCATGTGGATATGCTGCTGCAACATGGGCGCCTTTACGTGATATCAAGGCCTCGTTTGGGTCGATGACATAGATCCCCGCTGATCATTATAGCGGCCCCATTCGGGGTCACATGATAGAGATCACTGCCTCAGACAAAGACAAAGGTTTCGGCATACACAGATAGAGATCACTGCCTTCGCATGTTGATAGTAATTTTTCGTACATACAGCTATTTATCCGCTCTAAGGTTTTTGTGCATGAAACATAAAAAAGAAATGATAAGTATATGTAAAACATATGATATGATAAGAGGAATACAAAATTGCTATGCGATGATATATACTTACAAGAACAAGACGTGAAGTGAAAGATGATAAGAAAAGTATATGAAATATGAGAAGAAACGTGGAAACATGTTATGAAAAAGTAGATATGAGAAATGGATAAATAGATGTAAATGTTATATTTTCCATGAGTATATGCATGTGTATAGAAGTGTGATGATCCGTTCTACGGGTCGTCCATATGTATTTATTCCACTAAACGTAAAGCTTAGCATGGGTGTTTTTATCCTTGTAGGTACAGAAGAGGAAACTAGAGGACAAGACAATCCACTTTTGCCAGCTTAAAGGCCACTTTATCACAGTGCCAAATTAGAAGATCTTTGCTATTTTGTATATGTAATTTGCTTATTTCAAACAATGTAAAATATTGTAAATGTAAGCCGGAATACTTCCATATAATGGAGCTCAATATATTTTGCAATCCGCCGCCATAGAATATAATATGTTTAAATGTTTAACATTATATGAATGAACAAGCTTAAAGTTTATAAAGTTTAAGAAAATGATACCTTCGGGTCGAAGTACCAAATCGGATGGTGGTGATATAGTTAGTGGTATCAGAAAGACTCGGATTCTGCCCTGACCCACCAATCGTGCTCTGATCAAGCAGCGTTAAGCAATAGTAGTGAGTCGTATGGCGTTACTTTAATGGAGATACAAATCTATGATTCAAGAAGGTGATGATAATACACGAGATTTGGATAAGGAACACATGTAATGGTAGCATGGATATTTAAGTGGCCCATGCCAACATGCTATATGTGCTTTGGTGCACAGTAAATAAGAGCCAATGGACCAAATTTCCAATTTATATCATGTTGATATGTATAGAGCTTTGCTTATTAGTTTAAGATATTGCCATTGAGAAGCAAAAGGTTCTACAAAATGGATTATTTTCTCCCAATTGAGCCACCTCCAATGGAAAAGAATAGAGGAAGACCAAAGACAAAGAGAAAGAGAGAAGAGCATGAGCAAAGACCTAAAAAAATAGGCACAAAACTTTCAAGAAAAGGGATACATGTTACATGCTCCATCTGCAAGCAACAAGGACAAAACAAAGCCAGTTGCTTAAAGGTTTGTTAAGCTTATCTCTTATTTCCTAAAATTGATTTTTAATTCATAAACCTTGATCGTTGATGCCTCGGGTATTTTATGCGTAACATCGTAAAGGGAAATATCTCACATGATCCAGCTCAAACTCAATCAAGCCAAACCCCTACTCATGCCCCTCATGCTCAAGAACCTGCCTCGCTCATGCACATTCCTTTGCTCATGGCCCTACCCCTTCTTATACACCTGTCCCTTCTCATACCCCTTCCCCTACTCATGTCCCTACCCCTGCTCATGGCCATTCCCCTGCTCATGCCCCTCCTCATGGCCTTGCCCCTTCTTATGCCCCTCCCCTGCTCATGTCCCTACCCCTACACATGCAAAATCAAGTTGTAGGCCATCAAAACTTCAGATTTGTGTAGTAGCAAAATCAAGTTCAAGAGGCCACCACTCATCTTTGGTGAAGTGACATTTTTATTTGATGAACGACGTTCTATTAGGATATTGTGTGTTATATGGTGATTTATAACTCATGTTCATTTAGCTTTATATCACATACAATATTTATATTTATATTTTTTAATGAAATGTGGGAGGATATAACCTCAAACAATTGTTCACTGGCGGAGCTACAAAGTACCAGATACAACCTCTGGATTTGAAATGTGTAATGAAGCTCAAAATAGATCAGAGAAAGCTCATAGAAGAACAACTTCAAAAGTAGTAAAGAATAGTCGCTAGAGGTGACGGTGACCTCGCTGACATGTCTAACATGCTTTCTACTGACTGCTTGCAGTGAAAGGGTAGAAGCCTGGCAACTTCAAGGCAATTTCTTGGCAGAAAGGATGGAGTTGCAAGCAAGGAAGCATGGAGAAGCAAGCATGGAGTCACTCTACACAACTAGGATCAATGAACACATGGTCATTTTTGTCATCGGGTTTAGACCATTTTGTAAACATTTGGAGCTTGCAACTTATCTCCATTTTAAAAGATTATGGTTTGAACAACTTGTCCTTAATTTTATAAACATTTACTTCATATGGTTTATAACAAAAAGTTTGTAAACATTATGAAGGTTGAAATGCTTATGAGATATTTGGTAAAATGCTTGCTTGAAGTGTTGATTTACTTCAATTCAATAGCTTAGATATATTTTCCAAGTGTTGATTTAAATTAAAGTGTTGATTTACTTCATTAATGCAATAGAATAGAACATAGCTAATTGAACTAAAAATACACTAAATCTTCATTAAAATATTATATAATCAAAAATTTCGCTTCCATTCCTCAATCGTTTACATCCACATTAAAATGAATATGACAAAAGGATAAATAGACACAAACAGTGCACTACACTTTAGAAAAACAATCATTCCAATCAATGTTGAAATACATCAACCTTCTTTGCTTTGTTATGCAATCACAAAATTCCAAATTTTCTAATTCCTCAACCGTTTTATATCCACATTAAAAATGAATACACAAAGGATAAATATACACAAAATATGTTTAACTTTAGAGCAACTGCTCCATTTGAATGATGCCTTCAAATCATTCAACTCTTTCTTCAATTCATTCATCTCATCGGTTCCTAACCAATCTTAGGCCTTCAATGAATTATGTTGGTCAAAATTGTTCACCTCATCATCATCTTCACAATTTATATTATTTTTGCCCCTCATTTTCCGCATTTCCTTAATTTTCTTTTGGAGCAGCTTTTTTTCCCACCTTTATTGGTTGATAACAACCTTTGCCCTAGGTGTCATCTCTGGTTCATCCCACAAAAAAAAAAAAAAAAAAAAAAAGAAAGAAAAAAAACATCTATTTTCCCACGATTGAAAGAAGGACAACCATAAAACACACAAATTAATCAATCTTTAGCAAAAGAAAACAAACAAATTTTTTGATAAACATCTACTTACATGATATTTTGGGCATGAGTAGAATTTACTCCCTAGATTTGTTTCTTTCCAAGCCGTTAGTACGACGCTTGAAACCATACATCACACAATATTTAAGATGGTTGTTCGATTCGACAACCTGGCTGCCTCGTTTGCTTTAGGAACTTGAAGAAAGGGTTCTAGCCATAGATGAAGGAAATGAAGGAAAGGAGGGTCGAAACAAAACCATAGAGGAAGGAAATGTTCATTTAAGAAAATCGAGAGGTCAAGAATCGGCAAAACCTAGGGTTGTCTGCTCGATGGCTGTATTTTCAAGAAATCGCGTATGAAATTGGGGATTCGACTTCCCCTAATTAGAAGCCCCTTAGGTTTTAAATGTAATTAGGGCAAAAAATTTCCACATCAACTGCTTACATGGTTGGTTCAATAACCAATGTAACGTTCTTTTTGACATTTAATGCCCAAAGTTACATCATGGATCTAATTTAAGCTACGAGCGAAAATGTGTGGGGCCTATTTGGAAGAAAAAAAGCCTACTGTAAGTGAGATTGGGAAAACATGGTGTGGATTTCTTAAAATCTTTACCAAGGAAAACCCATAGGTAGTATAGTCCAAATTGGGGGGGTCTACAAATATGCCCATCTTTTTGCAAATTTTCACGAGCAAGCAAAGGAATAACATGAACAATGAAGTGAAACAAAAGTGTGAAAAGTGAGTGAACTCTACCAAATAACAAAGGAGACCCCCAAAAGCTAGCAAAAAAAGATGAGGTCTAAGATACCACTCAAAGTCACAATGTCAATTCAGACTCCAACCAAATGGTCTCCAAAAAGTAGCTCGAGAATCGATGTCTAGACCGAGTAATAGTTGGACCACTCATAGATTATCAAGGAACCATATAAGCTCTATATAGCAATAAAAAGCAAGGTGACGAACCATAGATAAAAAACACGATAAGAGTCAAAAGGGACCACATAAATGATACTTGGGTAAGAAAGGAAACTCAAGAATAATATGGCAAGGTAATGTGAGACACATGAAGGAATGACTATGCCTAAACTTTAAAGAATCTCCTCTCATTAAACCTAATTATTTTTTTTTTTATAAATACTCAATATATAAATATGGAGATAAAAGATTGTCAGCTCAAATAAATTTATACACATACGAATAAGAGAAAACCTATTATAAACAAGATGCATCCATTGAAACCTTATAATAATTATACAAAGTACTCCAATTCTTGTGAAACAACTTGACTTTGTTCTTTCACAAACTTTACACATTTTAAATCCTTTCGTTCTCTTAGATAAATTCCCACACTAATAAGTGTACAAAAGTGACATATATTACATATTTCATCACAAAGGCCAAAGCCTCAAAATCTCAACACGAGTAAACACTGCACCCAAACATGAATCCAAGCAAAGCTTAATCACGAGTTCCAGTAAAAGTCCTCATACCTGCATCTAAGGGTGGAGGAAAGATAGGGTGAGTCCACAACTCAGTAGAAAACTTTATAATCATTCTATACACACCCTTAATGCTTCAATTAAACATATATCAATATGCATGACAAACATTTGCAAATCATAAACAAAGTATGAAGTAATATCAAATATGCATGCATGGTTGAATGTCTTCCTCTTTTGCTCATCTCATTCATTCTCTTCAACTTGATCAACAACTTTTACCATTCTCTTCCACAAGATATCCGGTTATTATTGCCAATATACATATATATATCATCAATCGCTTCAATAGGAGATCAACCATAATAACGGCTATTCCGGGACTATCACCTAAGGACTACTCTTATCTCGTGTCTTTTGGGACTTACACCTAAGGGTAGAACCAACCCTGTGTCTTTTGGGACTACAACCTAAAGGGTAGGACCAACCCTGTGTCTTTAGGGAGTATCACCCAGGGGCAGGACCAACCCCACACACCTTTATCTAGGTGTCTTCCTCGAGGGTTTAGATGCAGGTAGCAATGTGCTTATCAACAATATCTTCCATCATACATATAATCTCTAAATAAGAATTGTCATTGCTCGAATCATCCTTGATGCGTAACCAAACCATACCAATAACCATGTCCACCACACAAAAACCATGCACAACAATATGAACATCATGACAAAATAACATGTTTCATAAATCCAATCAATTATTAAGATTGCAATATATTTAATGGAAACCATCAAAGATAAACAATAGAATGGTATAAAATTCCCTACCTTCCATTGAAGTCTCCTTTGAAATTCTTCTACGTAGACAACTCTTTTTAATTACAAGGAATTGAAATAAAAGAATGTAATTCAAAAGCTATGGTACTTTTAGTCATATTATCAATCTAATGTTGTTAGTTTAAACCCCCAAATTTTCTAACCTTACCTAATGCCTTTCAAATCAAATTTAAGTTATGCATTAACTACTTTATTTTATCATAATCTCCATCTATTAGCAATTAAGAGTATACTCAAACTTAATTAATCACATATTTCTTTCCAACTAAAGTAACCTAACAACAACCAACAAAACTTTCTTTACAAAGAACTAAACTCAAATTACTTGTAACCCTAATTAACTTAAAATCTAAATACATAATAATGTGATTAACCGTGAAACCCCGAGAAAATCTAATTTTCTGAAAAATGGCAAAATGGTAATTTCGGTAAAAATCCAGAATTTTTCTAGATATTGGATGATGAAATGGACTTCACCGTTGGAATCTTCTCATGAAATATAGCTATCACATAGAATTTCGTTGAATTCCGAGACAATTGGAATTTCACGTTTTTCGAGGCACTGGGTGTTGGGTGCTGTAAAACAGCTTGTGAAAGACATGTGATGTGAAAAAAGTCACCTACTACATGTACTCATGTGACACATATTGCATGATTAGAGAGAGGATGAAATGAATGGCCTAGATTGTGCCAAGTGTCAAAAATCAAGAAAAAAAGGACACATTGGGAATTAATGAAAAGTTAATGAGGATAAGACAAAATGCAAATAGTGATCTTCTTCTCCAAATGAAAGGAGACCAAAACGCAAGGTAATGAAGAAAATTCCAGTGAGCTCGGGTTTTGAAGCCAGAGAGAGAGCTTCTTCCTCTTTAGATTTGCGTCGTCGATCGCCGGCTCGACTTAAGCAAGAAGCAAAGTCGATCTACGCAGCGAGGGCTACGCGTGGGCACCGATTTGGTGGAGTTCCGACAACTCCAAGAGGTGTGGATCTTTCCTACCAGATATTCTTACTAAGAGCCATGTAAATGGTCGATGTTCCGAGGGGCTTGATTAGGCCGCGGCTTTCGGTCCCAAAACACGGAACCGAGGAGAAAATCTCATTGTTGCGGGCCGCGGAACAGCGCAACCCGAGGGTTTCACCGCTCACGTGAATAGTTACGCGATTTTCGTGTGATTTTATGATGTCGAAAGTGATTCAAAATAGTTGCTTTGATTGCAAATTGTTTCCATGTGAGCTAATTCTCGTGTTATTGATCGAGAATCAATAATATGAATTATGGGAATTAATTTGTGTTAATACATGCATATATATATATATATATATATATATATATATATATATATATATATATATATATATGAGAATTAATTGTGTTAATACATTTATATATATATATATATATATATATATATATATATATATATATATATATATATTAGCATGAATGGCTTGGAATTGTGTGAGAATTAATATGTTAATGCATGTAATTAAATGCGTTAACATGATGTGAAATTATATAAAAATATAATTGTGTGTTTATTAGGAAATGAATTGTAATTAGCTCAATGAGCTAATTTTGATGTTATTGATGTGAATTAAATAACATGTGACATGTATGTAAATTTTGTTAATATACGTAAGTGATATATTGGCATGTGTGCCTTGAAATAGCATAATGCATTTCATATGCAATGACAACCTAGAAATTATGTGAGTGCATGACATGAAAGAAATGAAAGGAGGTTTTCTCGCATTGGCTTAGGCATGCAGAAGGGAGCCTGAGGACTCGAGACATGAGAATGGGCAGACATTCAAGTAGGTCATGTATTTTCTTGAGTGTGATTTTTCCATGATATGTGCACTTAAAGGGGGAGTAAATCAAGTAGGTAATTCCACTAACGGGCATTGCTCACCCCGTCGAGGGAATATTATTTGTGCACAGGAATATTATTGTTCATTAGAGGTCGCTTTTTAAGAAATCCGACATTATGTGGCTTTGACATGGATTATGTAAAACATGTATTAAATTTTAATTTTAATGTATGTTTGTATTAAGAGTGATGTATCAACTCGAACTATTGGTATATAGTTGATAGGTAATTTCAGGAGATAATGCACGTGGGCCCGCGCCATTTTACCACTTTAAACCCGTATATGGACCTGTGTGGTCAAGCAGAAAATCAGACAGATTGTACCTTGCAGAGCCCTCGCATGTGCCGAGAGTTCTACTGATTTTCGTGGAGTGGTATCGAAGCCCGACATCTACGAGATCGCCGCTGGACAGTCATTAACGGACCCCCGGGTTTTGGGGTGTTACATTAACACTAATTAACTTAGTTTGTAAACTAAATTTACCATTAACATCCATCACCAACTAATTAGAAACCTAAACTACCAAAAACCACTACTTATTCTTCTTTCTCACAAAAATTTGCACTTTCTGTCTCTAAACTTCCAGATTTTATATAAAAAAAGGCTAAGAATAAACACTAATACAAACTAAAACATATTTTTAAGACTAGATCTACCATTAATAAATTTTTAGAAATCTAGAAAAAAAAAATTTACTAACATTTTGTTCTTCAAATGAAGCGCTCTCTTTCTCCAAGCCTCCTTCTCCTTTCTCTAACCCTAATTTTCACGAAGATAAGGTTGGGAAAAGCTCTACCAACCTTTAAATATCTCCCACTTAGTACAACATGTGTTGGCATGCCTAGAAGTTGCCACCTAACCATTCCCTTACTCATTTTGCCAATTAGTCCCTATTTTGCTAGCTATTAGTGTTTTGTAATTTCTAACTAGTCCCCTTTAGTTCTCTTAACCATAATTATTTCCCAAAATGTTAATTTCAAATGTTTAAGCCAACATTTAATTGTAACTAATCTTAATATAAGATTAATCCATAATAAAGCACAAGATGCCTTAATCCAATTTAAGCCTCTATTTAAATATATTTAGTTTAGCTGTGACGCCCCAAAACCGGGGTGTCCGTTGACTACCCGTCAACCCGCGGAAATCTACATGTCTCATGTTATGAGACCCATACATGTGCAAATACGGCCACTTGGGCCTACACATCCTACTCATAAAATGTATTTTTTTATACAAAATGATTTAATTACAATTTGTTTACAATTTATACAAAAAAAAAAAAAAGGGTCTCTTGCCTTAATTTTAGAAAATACAAGATAAGGCCATTCACGCTTTCTTCACCTCTAAGGTCACGGATGCGCCCCATCCCCAAGCGCGCTCGTACCCGAAAAATATATTCTCGACAGATGAGCAATGCCCAAGAAGGGAATTTCCTACTTGGATTACTTCCTACCTAAGTGCAATGCAATGGTACAACAACATTCAACACATGCTAATATCATCCATGCATATATTAACAAAATTAATTGCATAAATCATGCTATTCAGTTTACAACAATAACATAAGATTAGCTCACATGGGCTAAGGCACAATCCGGCGGTTCATCTTGGAACCGCCCATAAAATCACAATCAGCATGTTATTTACTCATGGCAATAACACAACATCACACAATCACGCAAATACTCGTGGATCGCCCAGTGCCACTTTAGGGATTTTCGCACTTTGGCCCAAATCTTTTGGAACCGAAACCACGGCCATCCAGGCCTTAACAAATCCCCATCCATTACATGGCCCTTAACCAAAGAGTAAAGCAAGTAGGAGAAAAACCCCTATCTTTTCGGAGTTTGTCGAAACTCCCCAAGATTGGTACCCACGTGTAGTCCTTCCGTGGGAGCAATCTTGTTTTTGGCCTCGTCTGAGCTCGCGCCCGATCGCCTGAAATTCTGTAGATAAGGTGTAGCTTTCTAAAATCCCATACTTTCCCTCTCTCTTCCGCTTGCTCTTCTCCTCCCCTCTCTCTCTTTCCTCTCCCAATCCATTTGGTCAAGATCAGACAAGAGACTTGTCCTCAACGCCTACGTGTCCATTTCTCATCGGGACACCTTGGGATACCCTATCCACTTATCCATCTAACTTTAGATTCCCACTCAATGGCATGATGCCATGTGTCACATGAGCCCCACTGATCTCAATGCTGACTTTCCCATAGCTTGACACGTGGTGCCTCTCGGCCACATAACGCGGCTGGGCGTCCCGCACTCTACGTGCCTCGAAACGTGAAATCTCGACCGCCTCAATTCAACCAAATTCGACGGTAGCTAGATTTCACGAGACGATTCCAACGGTGAAGTCCGTTTCGTCATCCGAGATCTAGAAAAATTCCGGATTTTGACAGAAATTACCATTTTATCTTTCCTTAGAAAATCTGGATTTTCCTGGGTCTCACATTCTCCCCCCCTTAAAAGAATTTCATCTCGAAATTCCACACACATACGCATCAAACCACGTGCATATGTAACCCTACACACTAACCTTCCCAAGGTCACAATCACTGACAATCCAATGGACCGTCAACCTAATCCATGTCCTGAATGACATCCATCCACCGAGCCCTTGTCGGTTCACCATCACCCAATGAAATTTCCAATGGGTATCCAAATCTCGAGTCACTCTCGACTCCTATCACTCAACTCTAAGTCTATGTGATAACCACGACCGTGTGTTTTCATCCCGAGTCATTCCCGACTCCTATCACTCAACTCTAAGCCTGGGTGATAACCATGTTCAAGCAGAAAGTCATCCTAGTCCTCCCGACTTATCACTCAACTCTAAGTCTGGGTGATAACCATGTCCGTGTGTTTTCATCCCGAGTCTCTCCCGACTCCTATCACTCAACTCTAAGTCTGGTTGATAACCATGTCCGTGTTTTCATCTCTGGGCAATGTAACTTTTCTACTATACTTCAACCTCTTATATCCAATACGTAAATTTCTCGGATTTCTCCACGGGTCTCTTACACCCATACAAAAATTTCGGAATGGCTTCCCGGGTCTCTTACACCCATACAGAAATTTCGGATTTCTCCACGGGTCTCTTACACCCATATAGATATTTCGGATAACACCACGAGTCTCTTACACCCACACAGAAATTTCGGAAATCTCCACGGGTCTCTTACACCCATACAGATATTTCGGATAACACCACGGGTCTCTTACACCCACACAGAAATTTCGGAATAGCACCCCGGGTCTCTTACACCCGCATTGCAAATTGACATCTCCCGGCCCTACACCCATACGTAAATTCGATCTCCCCGTGTCTCTACACCCATACGTAAATTCGGGATCTCTCCCTGCCCTACACCCATACGTATATTCAGGATCTCTCCCGGGTCTCTGTCACACCCATACAAAATTTGGGGTCTCCCCCCTGTGGTCCACTCGGCGAGCGTAATCTGTGAGGATCTCTAACTTACAATCCCGACCTATCCGGTTAACTCTCACCCTACACCCTAGGGAAGAATATCAACATCTGGTTTCTCTAAAGGCCTCAACCTCTAAGCCCAAGTCTATCACACAAGATGCAACAAAGAATGAGTATGATGCATCCAATTTAAACGTTACTCTAGTCAACAAGTGCGAGAGTAGAAACGCACTCATGATCCCGGCCAATCCGAACGCCGCCGTACTCATGAGACTTCGCCCCTAGACAATCTTGCCTCATATGCCCAGCCGGGTCGGATTTAAAATAACATATAGTCTACCCCGCCCGACCAAAAAAGTCCCGCCTCGTGGAGTCCCAGACCGACCTCAACCCACACTCCGCCCTCCGCCCACCAGGCAGCGTCGGGCGTGTCAGATAAGACCCGAAACCGAACCTGGGCTCCGACCGCACTAGGTGTGGAGGAATGAACCGATAATTGCTCTACGAACTGATCGTGCTGTCCTAACACCCCTGATCCCTGTCTCTAGGGGCAATCCTGTCTCACATGCCCAAAGCCGCTAAAAGATAAGTAATATAATACCCGCCCCATTCGACCAAATGCCCAACTCGCCCTCTCGTCTTGAAGCTCAGGTGAAGGGTAAGTCTTCGCCTTCCCTAACTAGAAGAAGGGCTGATCCTCCTCTGTCCTAACACCCGCATCCCGAGTGCTCCTAAGATCTCGATCTCTCTCTACGGTCAAGGCCGCCCCAACCACGGGAGCCTATGTCCCGTGAGCGGTCCTACATCCCGCACCCGAATGGACAACTTCAGTCCATTCGAATCTCCTCACCTTGGCCAGGTCGGTGGCCACGTAATCATCCGCAAATCGGGCTAACTCTGTGAATCTAGCCACGTAGAGTCCACATAAATATCGCCCTCGCTTCAGCTCTAGGAACCCCGACTTCGTACGCCTCCTGGGCCTCCGGGAAAGTACTTCTACCCACGAACCCGAAACTCCGCCCCATGTCATAACTCCTAAGTTCCCTAAGTCCTAGCCCATCTCCACCATACCCGGCTCGCTTCCTCTGTACCGAACGCAGTTTAAACCGATTCCGTCGCATCGTGAGGTGATTCCATGCAACCCCAAGACGCTCGACCGCGATAAACCAATGGTCCGCCACCATCGATCTCCCCGAATGTTCGAGGATGATGACCTAAACCCCGGAGGTTACTAGGACCCTCCCCGACCACCGCTATTGACCGCCCGTACGCATGCAGCCCGCCGCAATACCCATGTACCTCAATAAAGGCCTACCGACCAACATGCTGGCCGCCAAATGCTCCGCGGTGCCCGACTAGTACCTCGCGGACGCACTACACGCCCTCGCCTCTACTAGCCATCTACACAAGTTAATGGTAGATTAAATTTCAATGCAGTATCTCTAAGGCTCAAACACAGCCCCGAGACAGTATTCATACACCGAGAAAAAAATTTTTTTTCACATACCACGTCGATGCATTTATAGTAATTGCAATACAAATATTTCATATATTAAATCACACACAATTGGGTTGGTACGCGCGCACACCCACAACCCAAAGTTGTCAGACACCGCCGCAAAGGCCTAGGTCGTGGGCGCCATCTACAAGATAGCAAGAAGGTCGCAGCCGCGATAAGCGCTGCGGTCGTAGCAGCCAAGATGCGCGCAACGCGCCGCCGAAGGCGCTCGCCCGCCGCGCGACCCAAATCCCAGTCGCGGACACCTAATTTCACACATGCCAAGTCATACCTTAAATCGATGTCGCAACCGCACTGCTCCTTCCACATAATTTCGTCAGCGACCAAAACCTCGTCGGCACCAAACAAACTACAAAGCAAACAAAACCATGTCGCTGACATCAAATCAAAATAAGGCGACACCACTTAGGCCACCTGTGTCACGACCTCAAACGGGTCGCGACACCGCTTTCTCCCGCCCACCTGCCAGTCGCACACCAAACCAGTCGCGACCCCTCCCGAGACTAACCTATGTTGCGACATCAATTTCATGTCGCGA
This sequence comes from Tetrastigma voinierianum, assembly GCA_016808115.1. NCBI lineage: Eukaryota > Viridiplantae > Streptophyta > Magnoliopsida > Vitales > Vitaceae > Tetrastigma > Tetrastigma voinierianum. The sequence goes on from JAEQBH010006112.1 coordinate 58,296, forward strand.
CCTCATTTATGCCCAAAGTGGGATTTCCAGGTCGCAACACCAAAATTCCAGGTCGCGACCTCCCACACTGCCACCCATGTCGCGACCTCAAATCCAATTGGCCAAATCACAACCTCAAATTCTCAGGTCGCAACTCCAAAAGGCCATCCTACGTCGCGACCTCAAATCCATGTCGAGAAAACGTTTCTGCCCAATCAGAACAAACGAGGTTGCGACCTCAAGACGAGGTCGCGACACCAAATTCATAGTGTCCTCTTGCGACGCCAAAATCCCAGGTCGCCAAGCCTGAGACCTACTGCAACCCAGCCAGGTCGCGATGCCACTTCCTAGTTGCAACCTCACGCTCAACCAAACCAGGTCGCGACCTCAAATCGATGTCGCGACCTCGACGTTTCCTTAACCTCGCAACTAATTCTCATTTTCTGGTCGCAACTCGCATAAGTCCTACATACCTCGTACCAGTCGCGACGCAAAATTTCAGTCGACCTGTCGCCTCAGCTTTCCACCTCGCCTAAATTTAAAATTCAGTTGCAAACTCCCACCTCAGTCGCAACATTCTGAGATTACTGGGAACCAGTCGCGACCTCCTCAGTCATGACTTAAAACCAAAATGGGCGTACTCTTCCCATTTTGGTCCCCCTGCACCTTCCTTTTCCCTTTTTCTTCTCTTTTTCTTTTTTTTTTTTTTTTTCAAAATCCTTCAAAGAGCCTTCCCCGCTACTCTAAAGATGCAAAGAGCCTTATACACTCCGCTCTTACCCACTTCAAAATTTCTAGAATTTAATTATAAACTCTTTTTCCTTGCGGTAAAACTGAATAATTTTTCCGTAATTCCACAAATCCTATTCCGCTCATGTTCAAAAACTGAGCACCGTCCATAAACGATTTTTTTTCATTTATTTCGCGATTTATGACCGTTTCGCCATAAATTCTGAACACTTAAGGTTATATTTTCTACTTAAGTGTTCAACATTCTCCCCTATGCTATTCACCAAATATACAATTGACATTTAACTCCATCACACATCACATTTAATTCACCAAAATGCATAATGATGTATGATCTATCTCGTTTCCCATCAAGTCCTAGGTATTCGTATACCTAAGCTCGATACTGCCGTGACGCCCAAAACCGGGTGTCCGCCGATCACCGCCAACCCGGAAATCTACATGTCCTATGTTGGCGGTAGTTCCATACACGTGGCAAATACGCCACTGGCCTACACATCCTACTCATAAAATGTATTTTTTTTATACAAAATGATTTAATTACAAATTTGTTTACAATTTATACAAAAAAAAAACGGGTCTCTTGCCTTAATTTTAGAAAATACAAGATAAGGCCATCTGGTCGCTTCTTTGCCTCTAAGGTCACTGATGCGTCCCATCCCCAAGTGCGCGCCTTCTGCATTCTGAAAAATATATTCCTCGACAGGTGAGCAATGCCCAAGAGTGGAATTTCCCTACTTTGATTACTTCCCACCTAAGTGCAATGCAATGACACAACAAACATTCAACACATGCTAATATATCACTCATGCATATATTAACAAAATTAATTCCATAAATCATGCTATTCAGTTTACAACAATAACATAAGATTAGCTCATATGGGCTAAGGCACAATCCGACAGTTCATCTTGGAACCGCCCACAAAATCACAATCAGCATGTTATTTACTCATGGCAATAACACAACATCACACAATCACGTTGTAAATGTACTGGTGGATTCCAGCTCAACCACTAGTGATTTACATCGTCCAATCTTGAATCTAAACCACAACATCCAGTTCAATAAATCCCCATCCATTATAATGGCCCTTTAAACAAAAGCAAAGCAAGTAGGGAGAAACCCCACCTTCCGGGAGCTTGCCGAAACTCCTTAAGATTGGCAGGCCCACGTAGTCCCGCGTGGGGAGCAACTTTACTTCGCCCCCGTCAGCCCGCCCCGCCCGATCAGCCGGAAATCCTGGCAGCAGGCTGCAGAGCCTCTAAAAATCCCACACTTTCCCTCTCCTTCCGCTTGCCTCTTCTCCTCCTCTCTTCCTCTCCCAATCCATTTAGTCAAGATTGGGACAAGAGACTTGTCCTCTCAACGCCACGTGTCCATTTCTCATTGGACACCTTAGATTACCCTATCCACTTATCCATCTAACTTAGATTCCCACTTAATAGCATGATGCCACAGGGGTCACATGTGAGCCCCACTGAGCTCAATGCTTGACTTTCCCATAACACATCGTGGTGCTCTCTTGGCCACACATAACGCCAAGTGTCCCGCGACTTTCCACGCAAGGCCTCTCGAAAAACGGAAACTCGACTGTCTCGGAATTCAACGAAATTCGATGTGGTAGCTAGATTTCGCGAGACGATTCCAACGGTGAAGTCTGTTTCATCATCCGAGATCTAGAAAAATTCCAGATTTTGACATAAATTACCATTTTATCATTCCTTAGAAAATCTGGATTTTCTGGGGTCTCACATTAGATAAATAGAATAGAAATATTATGATAGTCATATTTACTTATTATGTTGGGGGTAAATTTATATTACAAAGACTAAACACCAAAATGAAAAGAATAGGCCACTGATTGCCAAAATGAAAATAATGGCTCTGAAAACCAAAATGAAAATAATGGTCATGAACCATAAAATGAAAATAATGGTTCTGAATGTCAATGAAAATAATGGATTTGAACACCAAATTGAAAATAATGGTCCTGAACACTAAAATGAAAATAATGGTTCTAAACGCCATAATTAAAATAATGACTCTAAACACCAAAATGAAAATAATGGCTTTGAACGCCAAAATGAAAATAATGGCTTTGAACGCCAAAATGAAAATAATGGCTCTGAATGCCAAAATAAAAATAATGGCTCTGAAAGCAAAAATGAAAAATAATGGCTCTGAACACAAAAATGAAAATAATGGCTTTGAACGCAAAGATGAAAATAATGGCTTTGAACAAAGAAAAGAAAAGAAAATATTGGCTCTAAACGCAAAAATGAAAATAATAGTTCTGAACGGAAAAATGAAAATAATGGCTCTGAATGACAAAATGATAATAATGACTTTGAATGCCAAAGGAAAATAATGGGTTTGAACGCCGAAATGAAAAGAATGACTTTGAACATCAAAATGAAAAGAATAGCTTTGAACATCAACACCAAAATGAAAAGAATGACTATGAACGCCAAAATGAAAATAATGGCTCTAAATGCCAAAATGAAAATAATGGCTCTAAACGCCAATATAAAAATAACGGTTCTGAATGCCAAAATGAAAATAACGGTTTTGAACGCCAACATGAAAAGAATAGATTTGAATGGTAAAATGAAAAGAATAGCTCTGAACACCAAAATGAAAAGAATGACATCTAAACGCTAGCGCCAAAATGAAGATAATGGCTCTGAACGCCGAAATAAAAATAATGGCTTTAAACTCCAAAATGAAAATAAAGGCTCTGAATGCCCTAATGAAAATTATTCCTTTAAACACCAAAATGAAAATAATGGTTCTGAACGCCAAAATGAAAATAATGGATTTGAACACGATAATGAAAATAGTGGCTCTAAACGCCAAAATGAAAATATTGGCTCTCAACTCTAAAATGAAAAGAACGGATCTAAATGCCAAAATGAAAAGAATAGCTTTGAACACTAAAATGAAAAGAACGACTTTTAACGCCAAAATGAAAATAATTACTTTGAACACTAAGTGAAAATAATAGCTCTGAAAGCCAAAATGAAAAGAATGACTCTGAACGCCAAAATGAAAAGAATGGCTTTGAGCGTCATTGCTAAAATGAAAAGAATGACTATGAATGCCAACACCAAAATGAAAATAATGACTTTGAATGCCAAAATGAAAATAATGGATCTGAACGCCAAAATGAAAATAATGGTTCTGAAAGCCAAAATGAAATTAATGGCTCTAAACGCCAAAATGAAATTAATGGCTCTAAAAGCCAAAATGAAATAATGGCTTTGAAAACCAAAATGAAAATAATAGCTTTGAACATCACAATAAAAAATAACGGTTCTGAACGCCAAATGAAAATAATGGTTCTGAACGCTAAAATGAAAAGAATGACTCCAAACACCAAAATGAAAAGAAAAAACTCTAAATGCTTAGGCATAAATGAAAAGAATGACTATGAACACCAACACCAAAATGAAAATAATGGATTTGAACGCCAAAATGGAAAGAATGGCTTTGAAAGCCAACACTAAAATAAAAATAATAGCTCTAAATGCCAAAATGAAATTAATAGCTCTAAATGTCAAAATGAAAATAACGGTTCTAAATGCCAAAATGAAAAGAATGACTCTAAACCCAACGTCAAAATGAAAAGAATGACTCTGAACCCAGCGCCAAAACAAAAATAATGGCTTTGAACGTCAAAATGAAAAGAATGGCTATGAACTAAATTAAATGAAAATAATGGCTTTGAATGCCAAAATGAAAATAGTGGCTTTAAACGCCAAAATGAAAATAACAGCTCTAAATGTCAAAATGAAAATAATGACTTTGAATGCCAAAAGGAAAAGAATGGCTTTGAACGCGAACGCCAAAATAAAAATAATGGATCTGAACATCAAAATGAAAAACGCCTTTTGAATGCCAAAATGAAAATAATGGTTCTGAACGCTAAATGGAAATAATGGCTTTGAACACTAAAATGAAAAGAAGGACTCAAATTGCCAAAATAAAAAAATTGGTTCTGAACTGTTTGGTTGTTTTCGTGTTATATAAAAGTTTGGTAAAATCAACATAAACCTGCAAGTGTGGGTCTCAAGTAATACAATGGTTTTCAAATTAAAAACCCTAGATATTAAACCCACAGGGAAGAGATGGCTTAAGTAGGGCTTAAGTACCTCGGCTACTTGAGAAATTTACTATTTAAGTGAAATAAATGATTAGGATTGATTGTTAACTAAAAATGAAACTAAGTTAAACTAAAACATATTCTTGAAAATTAATAAGTGGATGGATTGAATCGAGAGAAAAACTTTAGAGATTAACATTAGGGCCAGTTGTCTCCATTGGTGTATTTATGGCTCATATTTATTAAGTGCTAATTAAGTGAAAATACTCTTGTGCTCACCCAAGGAACTTTGTACGAGGTTCACTCTTTTGCGTCTCTTCTCAATTTCTCACACATAATCCCTATTCTCCTTTATGTCCATCTAGGTCAAACAATGTGATACTTGTTCTAAAGTAAATAAGTCCTTAGGAAATTTATCGTCACCTCTCGATCCATGCAATGGAATTTCGTTACGCCGCAGATCGATCAATTTGTGGTCCATACGATCATCACATAAGGTTAAATGATGTCTCTCCTAATAAAATCCATCTAGTACTAGGCATTCCTAATTTCCTAGACTTATTTGATTAAGTTAAATTGATTTTATCAATTATAAGATATTAGGGAATGAAAATCAAGTCTCAAGGGCATACTCACATTCCAAACTGAGGTCTAGGTCTCAATCTCACAACTCAAAGATGCAACAATTGAATAAAACCTGAATTTAGCAAACTACATCCATAAAACCTCAACACAAGATTATATTCACAAAATCATTCAAGACAATATATAAACCAAACACCACTGTCAACAAGCAGCCTTAGAGGAGAATTTAGCCACTCATAACAACCTTAAAACCCAATAAAACCATGTTTGCACCAAACATTATGCTGAAAGATTAAGGGAGAGAGAAGAGTTTAGGAATACAAAACAAATGTGAAATATAAAGCCTCCAAAACTCTGCTTCACTGCTACAAGAAGTCCCCTAGTAGCTGGATCTTGCAATTCAACTCCAAAAAACAAGCCAAAAATCAAGTAAATAGAGGTAAGGATTCTTCCTACTTTGGTTTATTTTCCACTCTAAGGGTTGTTTGGTTGTGCTTTATGCCCTAAGGGCCTGTTTGACCCTTTTTTTGCCCTAAGGGGCTGTTTGGAAAAATTTTGGGATGAGGGAATAGTGCCCTGTTTTGACCCTATATGATGTCCAGCTTTTGGGGTTGATTTTTGGTTAGAAAAAGAGGGAATTCGACTGTTCTCAGAATTGTAGTTGTAATTGTGAACTTGAGGTTAGACTTTCTTGAATTACCCAAATCGACCTCTCTATAGCCTGCTATGGTCCATTTAATTTCCTAATCACAGAGCTCGTCATAACTGCCATCTGTGTTTGGGACCGATTTTTCGAATGGGAAAAAGGAATTGATCAAAATCTTCCGCTGACAATGTAGCTGAAGTTGCGAAATTGATGTTAGGATTTTTAGTCACTCAAATTGGACTTCTATAGCTAAAGTTATGGTCCATTTCATTTTTGAAATTGTCATAACTTAGGCTATTAACTATTTGTATCTAGGTTTTGGGACTAGTTTTTGGTTGGGAAAAAGAGGGAATTTAGACTAGTGTCCTTCATGGAAATTGTAGCTTCAATTGTGAACTTGATGTTAGGTTTTTGAATCACTCAAATTGGACCTTTATATCTCAAAGTTATGAACCATTTTCCAGATCACACAGTCGTTCCTAGTTTGACCCTCATGCTACCACCCCAGCCAGACTGATTCATTGGGAAAAAAGGGAATTTGGACTAGTTTTCCTCATGGAAATTATAGATACACCTGTAAAATTGATGTAGGCTTTTGAATCACCAAAATTGGACCTGTACAGCTCAAGTTATGGCCCATTTCCTAAGACTGCTACAACTTAGGCTGTTTAATGGTTTATGTCTAGATTTTGGGACCGTTAGGGGACTCGTTTTTGAACTGAGTTCGGAACTATTCTGTGGTCCATTATGGCTTATTGTGTGGAATGTTTTGTGGGAATCTCTATGCCATAACTGTTCTTGAGGATCAAGTTGTCATCACTGGACTGGAAAGACATGCTTCGTGGTAATCGGACGAGGTCAATACAGAAACCGAATGTATCGACATGTGATGAGTTTCATAGATGTGGATGCTACCAGATGGCTTGTTTATAGGATTTCAGACATGTTATGTTACAATTTGGCCTAGAGGATAAAGTATGTCATTACTTAATCGTGATGACTTGTCAGATGTTGATATATGTGTGTGCAACATGTCGACATGAGATGTGTGATCGCTTGAAATTATTCTGATTGATATAATTATCCATGATGCATGTAAGTGATATGATGTGAGTAGAATTGTCCATATAGCATTCATCATATATGTGACATGGTATAGGCATGAAATGGCACATCGCATTGCATATGTACAGGATATCAGATGAAACGGGTGCGAGGGCATGATTATAATCAACACCGCCAGTGTTCGACAAGGGTTTCCTAGATGGTGAGACAACGCCCATCAGTGGCTGCATCTGCTGTATACATGAAAATGAAAATATGCTCGTATTAGCAAGTAGGATGTACACCCTCGTGAAAGCCCCACGGTTTCGCTATACATGTTGTCCAACCAAGTGAAAGCCTCGTGAAAGTGTAGAAGGTCTGCGGAAGTCCGAGAGGTGGCCCACTAAATTTGCTACCCACAAAGACACATGGTTTTGAATATAAATGATCATCAGGTGTAACATCCAAAAAGTTGTTTGAAAAAACAAAAATGAATTTTGTTGTAAATGATCATTGAATGTAATCCATAAATGACGGGTTTTATCACACTTTGACATCACTGTGCAGAGCCTGCAGGGTTCAAGAGGGAGCCTGCATGATCTGGTGTGGTACATGATCGAGTCTCATCTCATTTCTTCACGGTGCATGTGATTCCATAGTAGAAATTTCATGTTTTACTGAATGTAACAAATGTGAATCAGAATATTACTATCAGACGCAAGATCTTTTTGTGTATGCAGTGAGTTTCTCGTAGGAAGTTTACTCTACTGGGCTTAGCTCACCCTTTATGGGACCCCCATTTCAGGTACAAGGAGTACACCTATGCACGATGCTCACTCGAGGTCGCAGTTGTGAAGAAGGCTGGGTTATGACTTTGTATTTTTGTAAAGATGTCGAACAAATCCAATTAGCTGTATTTTGTGTAAAAGAATTGTACTAAATTTCAGACTGTTTTAAAATATAATTTTGTATGTTTTAAAATGAGTATGAATAAATGGTCCGAATAAATACTTTACTCATAAACGACCCTGCGGTCATCAGAGCAGTACTGGCCCTGACTGTGGGTCATGTTATCAGATATCCTACAAAGTTGTATTGGGCAGTGGCCTTTCCGCGACAAAGGAGACTGTCTAATTTTATTAAATTATGGGTCCCTAAGAAAGGGACACAACAGCTGCGGCATCTGCCATCTATGATCCATAGCTGGTCGACGGCCGTCACCGCACCCGAAGCCTCGGGGGCAGCCATAGACCACACTGGTACTTTGCCTATCACTTAAAGGTGTCTAGTCTCTATTCAAATGAGGGATTATAAGGATGAAATCTATTATGATGTGCCATGCATGGATGTTGCCCATGTTCTTTTAGGTCGCCCTTGGCTTTATGATCTTAATGTTACCAATTTTGCAAAGATAATACTCTATTCCTTTGGCACAAGGTTAAGAACATTGGCTCGAGATCCTGCTTAGCAAGGTAATGGTAAACTTGACATCTCAAACTCCGGTACTGCACTTACATATTTTATGAAATGCAGTTTGAGAGAGAGAATCATAATAGTATGTGCTTAGCATTAGTGGCAAAAGGAGTTCCATCCGATTCTTCGATTGTCGATGTTCCTTTGGAAGTGAAGAATTTGGTAGGTAATTTTGTTGATCTGGTACCCAATGAGTTGCCTAGTGAACTACCACCTTTAAGAGATATCCAACATGCTATAGATTTAGTTCTAGGTTTTTAATTGCCTAACCTTCCACATTATATGATGAATCCTAAAGAGAAAGGAGCTTGAATGCAAGGTATGGACACTTTTCGAGAGAGGATTGTTGCATGTATTTCTAGTCTTCGTGGTGCCAGCATTGTCGACAACTAAGAAAAGATGGATCTCTGGAGAATGTGTGATAGCAGAGCCATCAATAAGATCACAATCAAATATAGATTTCATATCCCTCTCGAGGATATGTTTGGATCCATTATTGGTTCTAGCTGGTTCTCTAAGATAGATTTGAGCAAGGGTTATCTTCAATTCAAAGAGTCAGTATACTTGTTGAAAACCATTTAAACGCAAGATGTTTGTCTGAGTGGACATTATGCCTTGTCAAGTCTCACGTCTATATTTCATGAGATAACCACTGTCCCCGCCACCTTTCACTATAATTTAAAATAATTCATCAGATGACATATCATCTATGAGTCATCCCAAAGAAGCATTTAGTAACCACTTCTGATATGTTCTTTCTCACTTTTAGATCAACTTATATAATCTAATATGTTCTTTTGATCTAAACCAATATGCTTTATAATGTTATGTCCCAATGTTGTCATATTTAACTGATCCCTGGTAGTTGATTATTAGGAGGTTAAAACCAAAATTCATAGTCTGAGATCTCCACTTTCATGCCATTTTCTTCATGCGAGATTTGCATGCATTTTAGTTAATTTGTCATGATCCTTATTTAATGTTTAAAAAATAGGTATTTCTAATGTCTAATGTTTACTACGACATTAAGAGAAATCAAGGTCAAAATGACTGAGGCACCTGTTTTGAGATATCCTGATTTTACCAAAGCTTTTAAGGTTGCTTATGACGCATCAGGAGTAGGTATTGGTGGTGTCTTAAGTCAAGAAGGTCACCCTATTAACTTTTTTTAATGAAAAACTCCATGATGCTAAAAGATGATATTCTACAGATAATAAAGAGTTTTACTTATAAGCAGAGTCTTCGCTTGGAGGTTTATTTGTTGCCTATGGAATTTGTGTTGTTTTCTGACCTGCTTTAAGATGATTAAGCTTCCACAAAGAAAACTGAACATTGTTATGGGGTTTAGAATTTTAAACGAATATTCTTTATTTAACATTTCACTACCATATTGAAACAAAAGCCATCGGTGTATTTACTTTAATATATCTATGACACTTCATCATATGAGGCTCATGTCATCGGGTTCGATAGATCAAAGATGAGTATTCTCGTACGTCCTCACTTTAAGATATTTACGATGATGTTAAGAATATAACCGGCCATGAAAGTATGTTTGGATTATTAAAATGGTTATTTGTTTAAAGTGACTAAATTGTGCATACTTCGACATCATTTAGGATTTATTAATTCGGGAGAGGCATGGAGGTGGTTTAGCTTAGACATTTGAGGAGGATAAACCACGCATTGGTCAAGATAGATTTATCGCCTTCTCTCAAAAGGATGTTGCTGTGATAGCCGCCCGACACAGAATTATGTCAGGCTAGTTAAGGCTAAGAAACAAAACACTGGCTTATATACTTCTTTACCTATTCCTCATGAATCTCGAAAGGATGTTAGTATGAGCTTTGTTCTTGGAATGCCTAGGACTACTAGAAGACATGATTCTATTTTGGTTGTTGTTGACATGTTTTCTAAGAGGCACATTTTATTCCGTGTAACAAAACCAATGATGCTTCACATGTTGCTAAATTATTTTTTAGAGAAATTAGCACTGCATAAGCTATTTCCACCATTGTATCCGATAGTGGATGTGAAATTTGTCGCCATTTTTGGAAAACTTTAAATTTGCTTAAGAATTACTTTGAAATTTTCATATGCTTTTCATCCTCAAACTGAGCACAAACTGAAGTTCTTAATCATAGTTTGGGTGATATGCTTAGGTGTTTGGTTGGAGTAAAACAAGGTGTTTGAGATTTAATTTTGTCAACAACTGAGTTTGTTTATAACAATTATGTTAACCGTTCAATTGGTAAAAGTCATTTTCAATCAGCACGGCTACTCACCCCGCACACCCATTGATCTGCTTTATCACCTCACATGCTGCAGGTTTCAACCCGTTAAAACTTTGCAAAGCACATCCATGACTTACATACTGAGAATAGGCGAAATATTTCTCTAACTAATGAAGAGTATAAACTGCCTGCTGATGTGCATCGTAGATATACGAAATTTAATGTTGGTGAATATTTCATGGCTCGCATTTGTCTTGAAAGAATTCCAAAAACGTTTTCAAAAAAACTTTATGAAAGAGCCATGGGCCCTTATCTATCATTCATAAATCGGGATCTAATGTATTCGATGGCCTAATGACATGGATATTAGCCTTCTTTTCAATATAGAGATTTGTTACCTACTTCAGACACTTTCAGCCTCTACTTTGCTTTCTAGTGGTATGTAGTGAAGCTAGCAAGTACAACCCATACAACTAAGCATAATATTCTAAGGAGATGGTGGATATTATTCTTGGTCATGAGTTTCTAGAGATGGTGGTTTTCGTATTTTCCTTGTCAAATGTCATGGTCATCCTGATTCTGATGCTACTTGATACAGCAGCACGACCGTTGTCGATCGTTACCTTCCTCCTCATTATTCGAGCTTCCAGCTTTTTCAACTTTAGGGAAATGATGAGGAATGGAGTAAGCCCACATTCAGCCTAGACGAGATGTGGAAGCCCAAGTCCAATGTTGATTTTTATTATTACGGTTATTTATTTATTCAGATTTTTGTATTTATCTATTGTGTGGTTTTCTGTTGTACTTCATAAATAACACCTTATGTTATTGTTTTTGGGAGTTTGATATGAGATTGAAAATTTGAGAACTTCATTTTGTTTATTTGTTTTTGCTTTCTTAATTTTATTATTCTTTGTAACCGAGAGGATGATTTAATAGAGAAGTTTTCTCCTGGTGTCTCCATGGTGGCATCGCTTTCAGCTGGCTATCTCATACCTAACTCTGAGAGTCACACCACATGCGGAACAAAATCGCTGTCGATATCGCCGAAAAATCGGCTGACCCAAGATCGAGAAGAAAAATGAGGAAAAATCGATCAAAGGAAAATCGGGAAAATCTAGAAATCGCCGATTTTTCACGAAAATCTGGAAACCGATTTTTCCACCAAAAAATCGCGACTATGGAGCACGCATCATTGCGGCCGGAATTTATGAAAAATATCAGAAATATTTCCAGAATATCTAAAATACTCCAGAACATCTAAGAATGACTATTTCTGACTCCAAAAATTCTATAAATACCCATAAACTCATACACCCTTTACAAACTCATCCATACACATCCAAGCTCCATTTAACTCTCAAATTATTTTTTTCTTTGTGATTTATCTCAATATTTCAAGATCTTATTATGAAGTATTATCTTTCATCAAGATGGATCCTTCATCAAATAATGTAATGAGTCACATCTACCTTTCATTTTGGTTTTTAATTATTATTGTAATGTAATTTCTTGATAAATTATAATGAATATTATTTTCAATAAGTGTATATTTGCTATTTATGTCTTTTTTTATAGTTCAACAAAGTATTTTACATGAATTTCAAAGTATTTTTATTAATTTTTGCTTTACCGATATTTTTGTCAAAATATCCACCGATATTTACCGATATTTCCGATATATCCGTAAAATCCAAGTACCGATATATCCGTAATTACCGATATTTTGTTCCTTGCTCACATGTTTGTTAATGCCTGCAAGAATGTCCTTAAGTCTATCACTGTTGCAACCGGATGTTCATTCCCGACCTCATGTAGATAAAGTGAAGGACTTCTTAAAGGTTTTTTTGATGATTGGAATAATTATAGAGAAAACTATGTTATGGGGTATTAATTTCAAATTATTTAAAAAATGAGGATTAAATAATCTTATTTAAAGCCTAATCCCAACATGTGATCAAATATTTGATAAAAAGGTCTAAATATTTGATAAAAAGGACTTTAGGTCTATAAATCTTATATACAAACCATGTAACCATTGGGTACAATCATGATGTAATCTGGATATAACCTATGTAAACCTTAGGTACTAAATAAGACTCACATATCTACAACCATCTTTTTCAAATATTTAGACTTTTGTATTAAATATTTGGACTTTTTTATTAAATATTTAGACTTATCAAATAAGATTATTTGGTCAATGTTTTTCAAATAGTTTGAAATTGATACCTAATAACAGAATTTTACTATTGTTATAACTTTTAATTGACACTTTTTTTCTCAGATCCATCTTTTCACTTTGTTGACCATGTTGAATAAAATAAATGCAGGATCCTATCAGGTTAATTTGTTGTTGCTGTGGCCCCAGTTGTAGCTGCTGATGGTGGTGGTGGTGCTCCTCCCCCTAATGAGGAAGAGAAGAAGGAAGAACGTGCTGATGAAGAAGACATGATTCTTGGTTTGTTTGATTGACTAAGTTTATGTTGGTTATGGTTATGTAGACATGAACACCAAGTTCTTAACACTCAGTTTTGGGGACATGATATCCTTTCTGTTCATGTATCATGTTTTAATTAGTTTTAGTTTGGTGGTGGCATTATGAAAGTACTATATTTTTTTACTCACATTTGCATTATCTGTTATCATTGGCTTTCTATGTGATATTCTTTCTATATGCATTATGCTGATGATCTGCCAACCTTTCCTTTTGGAGAGTTCATGAATCCTTTTAGGGAAATTGGTTTAAAAGAGACAAATCCAAAAATTATTTGCAAAAGTAAGTGTAAAAATTACTTTTAAAGGGTCAGTTTTGCAATTTGTTTAGGATTTGTCCCTTTTACACGCTAATCCTTTTAGAGAAATTGGATCCAAAAGTTATTTGTAAAATTAACATCCTCAAAAATGATTTAAAAAATGTCATATGTCAAATAAAAATACCCTTGAATCTCCCATCTCCCACATGGTAACAAAATCTATCATTGTGATAATTAAATCTCCAATAATATATCTCCCTCTCCGACATTTTGTCTCATCCCCAAATTTTAACTAAATTTATAATAGTTAAAAGTGTATTTTTTGTATTTCTTTGTGGATTTCAAAGAAAAAGGTTAATTTAAATTTTTTTTTTTAGGATTTATCCCGGTTATCCCATAGTCTTATGGGTGAGGTGGGCGAGATGGCTTTGGGTATGGCTTCGGATGAGGAATTGTATTAGCTAGGCTTAAGCTTTATATATCTAAATGGATTATGGATGGATATTTTAAAATTAAGCAAAATCTACAGGAACTAGTGATGAATCTGATTAGGATCAAGCTTAGCTTCAGCTTTATCCAAGCATATGAATTAATATCTCAAAACAAGAACTTGGGATGAATTTTACGAGAGTTTTGGGTCAAAATGACCTCCTTTTAAAAAAATAATATTGCTTATAGGCCTTTCCCTAAATTTATGTTTATTTTAGCCCCTTCATGCCACCTAGAAATGCAACATGGGAGAAAGGATCAAAATTGTTGGATTTTTTCTATACAAACAAGTCCAAGTTGTTTAAAACACTAAATGGGTTCATTACGGACTCAGTCTCGGTGTGGAGGCCTAAATGGCTATTAAGTATTCTAGGATTTGTACTCTATAAATAGAAAAGGATAATACAACCCTAGATCTGAATTTGAATTAGTTTTAGAGAATAGCCAGAGAAAAGAAATCATTTCTGTTGATCTCAAGCCGCCGCCATCGCCGCCCATTACCTCGAGGATAGCTTCAAGATCTCACTAGCTTCAGGGTGCATACTCCGGCAAATCCACAAGGTACTATATGATTCGGTTATATTAGTTTAGTAATTAAATCTGAATATTCTAAAATCACATGATGATTCTGCTTCCGCTAATTATCTTACAATTGTATCACGTGAGCATGTGTGTGATTAATTTTCACTCATCTAAACAATTTCATGTATTTCGTGTTTGATTGTAAATATGCACCTAGGTTCTATATCATTTTACCCGCATGTTTGCATGTTTAATATGATTTTGTTTATGGATGGTTAATCAATAATTGTGGTTTGCCCTTCAATCCATGTTAGAGTTTTATGTGTATTTCATCGGTTTGTAACAAGGGGACTAATCATAAGTTTAGGTTTCCTTCGATTTATTTTTTTCCATCATCTTAATTCTCAGACACCCTTTTATTGCATAGATTATTTTTTGTAAAATTCAAGACTAATGAAGAATGTAAGCGGTTAAGAAGAAGAACCCACAGAGAACACTGTACAAGCGAGACTGTTTGCATTGCTACGGAGGCTACAGACATCCAAATGACAAACGGCCACCGGGGTTAGAAGCGCAAGGAAGAGATGACGCTGCTAGACAAATTTCAGGTCCAACTATTCACCTGACGCGCCCTTACAAGTGGTTGCATCGTGCCATGCGCCCACTTTCAGTCGCTGCGGAGAGCCGAGAGGTTTCGCCGCATGATTTTGCGTACTCCTCCTCCGCATGTTATGCTTGCAGGTGGTCTTTTTCTGTGGAAACATCGTATGATGGCTTTGATGGCTAGGTTTCCATGTCAGGTGTTTGGGAGTGTAAGACCCGAGAAAATTCCACTTTCTCGGTATAAAACGGTAATTTTGGTAAAAATCCAAATTTTCTAGATCTCAATGACAAACTGGATTTCACCGTTTGAATCGCTCCGCGAATCTAGCTAACACGCTGACCGTCTAATTCAGACAACGGAATCACGCTTTTGAGGCACCAAGTGTCGAAAGTCAGAAACGTTTGAGAGGCATGTGATGTGACAAAAGTCACCCACTACATGTACCCATGTGACACATGTTGTATGAGTAGAGAGATGATGGAAATGGATAGCCTAGATAGTGCCAAGTGTCAAAAATCTAGAAGAAGGGACATGATGGGAATTAAATAAATTGTAAATGATAATAAGACAAAATTGGTGAATAGCTTTCTTCCCCATTTGAGCCAAAAAAAGTGCAGGAGGAGAAAAATGTGCAGAAAGTTGTGTTTTTGAAATCTAGAGAGAGAAAGTGTGCATTCTTTCTAGATTTCGGTCATCTTGACGTTTTGCTCATGGAGTAAGAAGCAAAGTTGTTCTATCGCCAAAGTGGCTACGCATGGACACCGACATTCGTGAGTCTCGACAACCCAAGAGGTAGGATCTCTTCCTACTTGCTATTCTTTGGCCAAGAGTCGTGGTAAACGTTAGGAATGTTCCGAGACTTGTTTTGAAATGTGAATTCCTGGCCTCAAAAGCTTAACCGAAAGGAGAAAATCTTATTTGTAGTGGGGCCGTGAATGTTGCCACCCGAGGGTTTCACTGTTCATGTGAATAGTGATGAATATTTTTGTGTGAATTTTGCGATGTCGGGTGATTAAAAAGAATTGCTTGTGTTTGCTAATTAGCCCATGAGCTAATTTTTCGTTATCGATGTGAATTTAATAACATGATTTGTTCGTGATTAATTATGTTAATATATATGCATGCGAATATATTAACATGAATGTTTTTGTGTGATCGACATCAATGATTCCATATGCATATCAAATCTGTATCATTATAGAAAGAGTGCATGACATGAAACTAAATTAAAACTTAAAATGTTTGTGAAAGGAATTTCGACTAAGATTTTCTCCGAAGAATTGCCTAGAGGACGTCCAATGCATCACTTCTGGATGAGAACCATGACCTGCTTCTGAGAGTTATCTAGAAATCGCCCCTGAGGGTTGTCCAACATTTTACCAAAATCCCTGTGAGTAAGCTCTCAAGAACAAAAGCTGTTGTGAAACTGTATTTTTACTCGCATATCAAGCCAGTACGTGCGAGGGAGCCTGAGGACCTCGAGACATGGGTCTGGGCTTGTAGACATTCGAGTAGGTTCATGAAATTGCTTGAATGTGATTGTTTTCCATGCATGCGCACTTAGCGAGTAATCCATGTGAAATTATCTCTACTAGTTTTTGCTCACCCTTTGTTTAGGGACCACTATTTCAGTATTGTGAGTGTGCACGAAGATCACACACAGAGGTCGTATTAAGAAAGCCGGGTTGTGGCTTTGGTACTGATTTTTGTATAACATGTATTAAAATTGTAAATCTTAATATATGTCTGAATTAAGAGTAATTTATTAACTCTTGAACTATTGCATATAGTTGATGTATTTTGTGAGTATTGATGCAAGGGCCTAAGTGGCCATTATTTTACTCACATGTGGACCATGTGTGGTCATTGTAAACTTGTTGGGACAAAGCTAGGACTGCAGAGCTCCTCGTAGCCAAAGCTGAGACTCTACTCCGATTGGTGGAGTGGTGTCGGGTCACTTGACATCCACTAGTATTCCGCAGGTTGACGGGTGGTCAAAGGGACCCCCGGTTTTGGGGCGTCACATAGAGTTTTGGGTTTTAACTCAACTTCATTCTTAGCCCTCCAAGCCCGTAAATCTGAACCCAAATGGATCTGGCCGACCAAATGGATTTGATTAATAGCAGGGCTCATGTTGGGCTTTTGTGTTTTTTCTTAGGAAAACCATGGATTTGGGCTTTATATTTATTCATATTATTTTTTTATTCATGGATGATTAAATTATATTTGGTAACATGCTTTAGTTGTGATAACATAACATATAGACTAGGTGGTGCCATATTATCTTGCATCAATAATACACATGTGAATAATTTAATTTTGATTTTTTTAAAATCTAGATATATATAATTATGAAAATCCTTAATTTTTGTAGGTCCAAATAATAAATGGTCATGTGAAGCCCCACTCCGATAATCATGGACGGTTTTATTGATTTAGACCTAAATAATTTTAAAATCTAAATTAGATCAATTTCGCCTACCACCTAAGTAACTCTTAGAGATTAAGAGAAGTTTAAAATTAAACAAGGATTCAAAAACCACGATAATTTTATTAGCCTCCCAACGAGGCTCTAATAATATTATTATGGGCCATATGAACAATGATTGAAATGAAAGTGTATTATCTAGGAAGGTTCTATCTAAGAAGATTGGGATGTAAGTAGTCCGGTAAGTGTGAGACGCCCCAAAACCCGGAGGTCCGTTGACAACCCATCAACCCACGGAATACTCGTGAATGTTGGGTAACCCGACACGACTCACGAAAATCGGGCAGAGTCTCCCTTGTACGGGGAGCTCTACCCGGGGTACCTAACCTGTCCCAATCAACGTCATAAAACATAACATGAGTAAAAACGGCCACTTGGCCCCATACAACAATACTCATCAATATATATACCAACTATATACAATAGTTTCAAGAGTTAATAAATTACTCTTATACAACATATATTAAAAGTTTAAAACATTCTAATACATGTATCCAACTAAAACACTAAAGCCACAACCCGGCTTTCTTCTCAAATCCCTACTTAGGATGAGCCGCCTCCTCATGTGTTCCCTCAGACTAAATAATATAATCCCTTTGACAAGGTGAGCTATCGCTACTGCTGGAATCACCTCTCAACGGGTTACTCCCCAACTAAGTGCATGCAATGATCCTATG
The DNA here is from genome assembly GCA_016808115.1 of Tetrastigma voinierianum. Taxonomy (NCBI): domain Eukaryota; kingdom Viridiplantae; phylum Streptophyta; class Magnoliopsida; order Vitales; family Vitaceae; genus Tetrastigma; species Tetrastigma voinierianum. The sequence goes on from JAEQBH010006112.1 coordinate 76,648, forward strand.
TAAACACATCAAATTGTAAATTGATCCTACTTGAATGTCTAAATGACCAACTCATATCCCGAGTCCTCACCGACTCCCTCACACTTGCCTAAGCCATGTATGAGAAACATTATTTTCAAAACAAAGATATTTGTTTTTAATTGTGGACAACCCTCCGATATAAGTAGTGGACCGACTCCGATAATCTATTTAGTGGACAACCCTCCGATGTATATCAATTGGGCCAACTCCGACGATTGATATTTTATATGGACAACCCTCCGATATTGTAATGGACACACTCCGATAATTTTTATAATTAGTCAACCCTCCGAAACACTTCTCTCAAGAAACCACCTCATGCACTCACTCCTATTATTCTAGGGTGCCCCCAGTGCATATGGAATGCATGATGCCAATTCCTATACATTCATGCTAATATATTCACATGCGTATATTAACATAATTAAAGCACATAAACATGTTATGCACATTCACCATCAATTACATCAAAAATTAGCTCACATGGGCTAATTAACAAACACGAGCAATTCAATTTGAATTACTCAACCAACACATTATCTCACAAAAATTATTTCGTGAACACTATTCACATGAACAGTAAAACCCTAAGGTTACTGTTCACGGCCACTACCCAACATCGGTTCCACTTTGTGAACCCGAATTCCATGGCCATTCCCGGCCTCATACATACCAAAGCACAATTTATGGCATAAATCACAACACGAACACCAAAACAGTCCCTAAAACCGTCATGGACTGATCAATTGGTTCTCAAAAATTTCCACACTTCGGTCCCAAGTTTTGGGACCGATCAAACGGCCGTTCAAGGCCTCAAACCAACCGAAACATTACAAAACACTTACATAAAGTGTAACTTCAAGTAGGATAAAACCCCTACCTCACAGATTTTGTCGAAACTCCTCAAAACCGAAGTCCATGTGTAGGCCTCGCCATGTAGAACAACTTTCCTTCTTGCTCCGACGAATTCCGACGGTCGGATCGCCCAGAAATCTAGAGAGAAGTGGCTCTCTCTCTCTCTAGAAAAAAATCAAATCTCAAGCCAGATTCCCTCAAGACACCGCACGCTTCGGGCTTCAAAAGGAAGAAGATGAGCACTGTTCACGTTTTTGCCTTTTTCCATTAAACTTTCAAATAATGCCCATTATGTCCCTTATTCTAGATTTTTGCCACTTGACACTATCTAGGCCGTCCGTTCACATTATTTCTCTATTCATGCAACTTATGTCATATGAGTACATGTTATATGTGACTTTTGTCACATCAAATATCGTTTTACGGCACTCGATACTCGATGTCTCGAAAAACGTGTAAATTCTGACTGTCTCGGAATTCAACGAAATTCGACGTGTTAGCTAGATTTCGCGAAACGATTCCAATGGTGAAATCCGTTTCGTCATCTGTCTAGAGAATAAATTTAGGATTTTTGACTGAAATTACGATTTTGTCATTTTTTCAGAAATTGAAAATTTCTCGGGTCTTACAAAGTGACCCCCCAATTTTTTTTTTGGGACCTTACTTAGTTGGATACTATTCATTTTATGATCAAGTTTTAGTTTGTTATAAATGTCTTGCCCACCGTGAGCATTTATTATGGAAACTAAATTATTGTTTACAATAAACAACAAATATATTTTTGTTTCGATTTACTAAATATATGTTTATCAGATAATATACGAAGTTAATATTAGTGGTGCATTAATGTATAAATTTTTTTTTTCCAAATGGCATCTTTTAAAACCATCTAGCTATGATTTTGAATCAAAACCATTGGATGGAAATAACTTTAAAGATTGGAAACGAACTTATTCATTGTTCCGATTATGAGAAAATCAAGTTCATTCCGATACCCCTGCAAGCCATTTATCCCAAGATGGTGCTAATGATATAACAAAAAATGTATCATGCGATTTGGGAGAATGCAAACACTTCACTTCGTGTTATATTCTTGCCGTTGTTGTGGGTCATTTCAGGCGCTGAACAACACATCTCGGCAAAGGAGTAGAAATGCTTCTAGACTCTCGGCGGGATGTTTCGTTAAAAGTACGCTTTTGAGACAAGTCGCTATCATTGATTTGATTAACACATCGTATGGATCGGGTGGGCGCGAAGACCATTGTTTGACAATGATTTCACATATCGGCCGAGCCATGAGTGGGCAAACCAAAAAGGAGATGAAGATAGATCTCATCTTGCACCACCGCCTAAACATTTCAATGTTCAAAGTCACTAAGCAATATGCATAAGATGGATTCGACTCGGGCCAATTGGCTGCATGAGCTGAGTGCTGGAATGGGCTTCAAAGAGCCAGCAAGATTAATTTTATGGAGGGTTTTGTTAAACCTAAAGGGAAAACTAAGGGTGGAAACAAGAACAAGAAAAAGAAGGCAAAGTGGATACCGCCATCAAATCAAGCAATGAAGAAGTCAGAATACCCGAGAAAATTCCAATTTCTGGAAAAATGGCAAAATCGTAATTTCGGTCAAAATCCGAAATTTTTCTAGATCTTGGATGACGAAATGGATTTCACCGTTGGAATCGTCTCGCGAAATCTAGCTAACACGCCGCCGACTCGTCGACTGGCATACCGAATTTGCACGTTTTTTCAATCATGACGGTGTCAGAACGACATGCGACGCGACAAAAGTCACCTATAACATGTGCTCATGTGACATAAGTTGCATGAGTAGAGAGATGATGGAAATGGACTGCCAATATCGTGCCATGTGTCAAAATCCAAGAGAAGGGACACAAATGGAATTATGGAAATTTTAAATGATAATAAGACAAAAATCCAAATAGTGTCATCTCCTACCTTTAGTGAGAGCCAAAAGCGTGAAGGAAGAAGGAAGTGCGAGTGAGTGAAGGTTTGATTTTCTGAGTGAGAGAGTGAGTACTTTCTCTAAGATCCGACTAATCAGTAGTCAGTTCCGCCCGGAGGCGAAGGAGAGTCGTTCCTGCGTGAGACGACGCGTGAGTCAGGTTTCTTTGAGGTTTTGACAAACTCAGAGTGAGGTGGGGGTTTTATCCTACTTGAGTTACACTTTGTTTAGAGTGTTTGTGATGTTTTCGGTTGGTTTGAGTGGCCAGGCAGTAGTTTGATCGGTCACGGCTTGGGGCGAAGTGTAATTTGTGGAACCCATTTGGGCAGTCGTGACAGTCCACGGACTGTTTGGGCTGCTAGTAGTATAATTTATGCTATAAATTATGCTTTGGTGTGTATAAGACCGGAAATGGCCATGGATTTCGGGTTCCGCGAGTGGAGCCGTGTTGATTGACCGTGAGCGGTAACCCGAGGTTTCCGCATTCCACGTGAATAGAAGTTAAAGAAATATTTGTGAGAAAATGTGTTTTGGTTGAGTAATTCAAATTGAATTGCTCATGTTTGTTAATTAGCCCATGTGAGCTAATTTTTGGTGTAATGTATTGAGAATTTATATAACATGTTGTTGTGATTTGAATTATGTAAATATAGGCATGATGATATATTTGCATGTGTTATATAAATTGTGTTGAAATGGCATAATGCATTTCATATGCACCGGGGTAACCTATAAACTAGGTGTGTGTGCATGACATGAATTTTATGAAAAAAATGAAAATGGTTGCGAAAGGAATTTCACAGGATGATTTTTCGGAGAATGGTGTTGGGAGATGGTCTGATTACGTCGGAGGGCAGTGTATTGTTTGGAAGGTTCTCCTGACACATTAAGCCTCGGAGGAATTAGTCCCATATTTTCACGGAACGCCCGGTGAGTATATTTTCGAGCAAAGTTTTGTTTAGAAGGCCAGTGTTTTCTAAATACATGGCTTAGGCAAGTGTGAAATTCGGTGAAGACCTCGAGACACAGGAGCAGAGGGCATTTAGACATTCAAGTAGGATCACGTATTTACTTGGGTGTGTGTTTACATTGGAGCATTGCATATGCACTTAGGTGGGGAGTAACCCATTTAGGGTGATTCATGCGGGCATTAAGCTCACCACTGTCGAGGAATATATTATTTCGAATGCAGGGCGTGCGAGAGCAGCTCATCTTGAAATGATTTTGAAGAAAACCAGGTTATGGCTTTACAGTATTATTATGTATACATGTATTAGAATTCTAAAATTTTAATATATGTTGTATAAGAGTAATTTATTAACTCTTGAAGCTATGGTATATAGTTGATGTATATTGATGAGTATTGTTGTATGGGCCCAAGTGACTGTTTTTACTCATGTATATGTCTTTTGATGTTGATGTTGGGACAAGTGGTTCTTGGGTAGGCTCCCCTTACAAGGGACTACGGGTGCTATAAGTGGTGTGGATTGCAGGCATCCATGATGTCCGTAGCGGGTTGATGGGTTGTTAACGGACCCACAGGTTTTGGGATTCCTGGCCGGCGAGTGCCAGTCGCGGACGAAAGGACACTTTCGAAACAAAAAATTGCCCAGGCCACCAAGAAGCCGGTATGGATGATTTACTTGTTGAGGCTTGTTTGGTGGAGAATTTTAATGATAAATGGATCATTGATTCGAGAGCCCACTTAATCATGTTTGTTACTCTTTGCGATGGGTTGAAGCATGTACTTGATACGTAAAGAAGGACAAAGATACTTGGAACTTGGGAACGTGGAGCTAATCTCTGTAAGCCATAGGACCGATTGTTTTATTTTTAAGAGAATAATAGGACTTTATGTTTGAAGATTGTTTATTTATCGGATTTCAAGAGGAATTTGTTTTACATTAGTTGTTTAGTTGAACGGTTTAATGATCTGATTTAATTCCTCGAGTTTCAATAAGTAAATCTTCTTTTATTTATTCGGTGATCTTATGAATAATCTTTATTTTTTTAAGTCCCTTGTCCTATGATATAAATGCCATTGAAATTGTTGAAAATGAACATAATCACCTTGCCAAGAAAAGAAAAGTATCAAATGAAACTTACCTTTGGCATTTGCGATTGGGTGTATTAATCCTAGAGGATACATGGTTTAGTGAAAATTAGGATTTTAATTCCTAGCATTTGAACCTATACCAATGTGTGAATCCTTGTTTGGAGTAAAATGACCAAGAGAGGCCCTTCAAGGTAAGGATATCGTGCGACCAAATCGTTGGAATTGGTGCATGCGTGTATGCGACCGATACGTGTTGAGCCAGAGGTGGGTATAGTATTTTGTCACTTTACAGGATGACTACTCAAGATATGGTTTTGTTTACCTAATCTTGAAAAGTCTAAGGCATTAAATTTCGAATAAGGCTGAGGTAGAAAAGCAATTGGGTGTCCATATCAAACAGCTTCGATCAGATCGAGGCGGTGAATACCTATCTGGAGAGTTTAAGTTTACTTAACTCGATAGGGGATAGTTTACCACAAGCTGTCGGAGTCCACGGAACACCCCTTAGCAAAATGGAGTTGCAAAAAGGAGAAATATAACTCTCCTAGACATGGTGAGATCGATGCTTAGTTATTCATCTCTACCTATATCGTTTCGGGGATTTTCCTTAGAAACTGCTACATACTTATTGAACTTGATTCCTTCTAAGTTAGTTTCTAAGACACCCACCGAATTGTGGAATGAAATAGCCTAGTTTAAAACCATATTCGTATGCAGGGTGCTCGAGGTGCATGTCTTGAGAAGGAACCACATAAGTTGGAATCTCATCTTGAAGTATGTTTGTTGTGGATACCACTAAAGGAGCAGAGAGGTGGACTTTTTATAGTTCATGGGAAAGAAAGTTATAGTGAGCACTAACATGAAATTCTTGAGGAAGATTATGTAAACAATTTCAAACCCGAGAGTAAGGTAATTCTTGAGGAGCTTGACTCATTTGAAATCGCCTAAACCACTTGAATTTGGACCCTATTGTGCCATTGTTTCAGTGCGTGTTCAAGAGGGAAAATGAAAATATACTCGAGGTGAACAACCCTTGAGTGGAACCCCTGATAGTAGAAACAGCGGTAGATATCTGAGTGAACCCAGGTACTAACCGAAAATCAAATTCAAAATGATCAGAGGATCTTTACGTAGAACTTCTGACAACTTGGTGGAGCTTGATTGTAGTGGAAACGCGACACGTGAAGCCATCGAGATATCTCTTGTTGGGCGAGATCAACGAAGCTATAACCATTGATAGCGAAGGATCCGTAAATTACAAAGAAGCAAGCGGGAGGGATGTTGATGCACAAGTGGCTCAAAGACATGGACCGTGAGATGGAGTCTATGTATTCCTAACTTCAGTCTGGTCTCTTGAAGAGGCACCCCCCGAAAGGAGTAAAACCTATAGGGTGTAGTAGATCTCTGAGAAAAAGAGCGACCACATGGGAAGAGTGAAATTCAAAGCTAGATTGGTGGCAAAGGTTATACCTAAAAGGGGATAGATTATGAAGAAACCTTTTCGCCAGTAGCCATGCTTAAATCCATCTGGATTCTTTTAGCTGTAGCTGCAAGTCTAAATTACGAGATTTGGCAGATGGATGTCAAAACCACATTTTTAAATGGGAGTTTAGAAGAGGACATCTACATCACAGCAACGAGAAGGGTTTCATAGCTAGAGAGCGAGAACACATGGCATGTAAGTTAGAGGTCAGTTTATGGACTAAAGCAAACATCAGAACATGGAACATTAGGTTTGATCAAGCCATAACTTTATACGGTTTTGAGAAAAGTCTTGATGAACCTTGTGTTTACAAAAGGATCCAAGGTACAAAAGTAGTTTTCCTAATCCTTTACGTAGATGACATTTTACTAATCGGAAATGACATAGAGGTGTTATCAAGTGTAAAAGGATGGCTGCAAAAGCAATTTGATATGAAAGATTTGGGAGAAGCGCTATGTTCTTTGAATCAAACTTCTACGAGATCGGAAGAATAAGGTGTTGGCATTATCTCGAAGCTTTATATATAGATAAAATTCTAGCTAGGTTCGACATGGAAAATTCGAGAAAGACTTTACCTTTGGGCATGGAGTTCGTCTTTCTAAGGAGCAATCACCAAAAACTCTTGAGGCTTGAAAGAGCGTATGGAAGTAGGATACCTTTTGCTTGACGATAGGTAGTCTCACGTATGTCATGTTATATGCGAGGCGGATATACGCTGCGCGGTGGGAAATGGTTAGTGGGGTATCCAATCGATCGGGGAAGAACGTTGGATTTGCGATTGAAGCATATTCTCAAATATCTAAGGAGAGCGAGAGATTATATGCTAGTATATTATAGTGGGAGTCTAAACTATTGGTTACACGGACTTCGGATTTCCAAGGGATATTAGAGTTCGAGAAAATCCTTACGGATATGTGTTTACACTAAATGGTGGAGCCATTTGTTGGAGGTGTCAAACGAGCTTGCGTTCTTGACTCCTGTTGAAGATTTGAGTATGTGGCACCTTAGAGCGGCGAAAGAAAGCGATATGGTGAAGAAGTTCCTTGGATCTTGGTGATCTTAGAGTGCGGTCGACCCATTACCCTTTATTGTGACAATAGTGGAGTGCATGGCACAATCAAAGGAGCAGAAATTATCACGAGAAAGCAGAAACACACATAAGAGAAAGTACCATTTGATCCGCAATATCATCGAAGAGAGGAATCTGATGGTTACTAAAATAGCATCAAGGAAAATTTGGCGAACCCAGTTTTACAAAGACACTTTACATATTCGAGTTTCGAAACATGTAGATTATATGGGTAAGAGTCTACTAGACTTGTTTTAAGACAAGTGGGATTTATTTGTGTTTTTTAGAGCAAGACGGATGTGTTATTGTTATATTTTACGAGTTTAATTTTAATATAATATGAGTATTCTTCATATTTTTGTGCACAACGATATTTGCGTATAAGGTCAGGATTAATTGAAGTATATGATCATATGAATACGTTCATAGAAGACATGAATAGGTTCTCATAATTAATATGAATAAGATCAGTCATTAAACAAAGTTGGGCTCTTTATTTAGGCGCAATATTTTATGAAATAATCTGTCTTGGTTATTATAAATATTAGTGCAAACTACTCTTGCATTGATAGGATCAAAGTGAGATTTATTTAAGTTAAATTTACGTAAAGGAAATAAATCTCAACAATATTTCGTTATTATTCTTCTCTCAATCCTAGTTTATTATAGATAGGTATTTAAATGATTGTTATTCTTTGAGTTGTCAATAAGTGAGTCTATTGAGCGACCAATATCTTGATGATTTGGGAGCAAGATTATTTAATTGCGGTATTTATGAAATAAACAATATGGAATTTGTATGAAATATCCTCTTAATATGTTTAATTACTTGGATGTTGTAAATCCTTTGGCCAATGCATTTTATCCATTAGAAATGTCATCGAGAAGAGAATAAATAGTTGATTGATTGATAAAATCTTATCAATTAATTATTGATATTTTACAAGGAAAATAATAGTAATATTTAATATTATTAATCTCGGAGTTCAATTATAGGCATTTAGTGGAATAGCAGTTAGATAATTTAGCAGCAATTATGAGGAGCCTTGATTAATGATAGTAGGATACAAAGCCCAGGCTGGGGATAAATGGTGGAGCATGATATCACGATTTACAAGAAAGAACCGGACTTGTTTTATAGCAAGTGGGAGATTGTTGGATTTTGTTATCACGAAGCAAGTCGAGTTGTTTAAAACCTTTAAATGGGTTCACACATGGATTTGGGCCACTAGATGTGGAGGCTAGAATGGCTATTAAGTATTCTAGGATTTGTATACATAAATAGAAAAAGATAATACAACCACAGATACGAGATACGGATTAGTTTTAGAATAGCGGAGAAAATAAATCGTTTCTTAGTGATTCGAGCCCTGTGTTCTTCCATCACCTCGAGGATAGCCTGGAAGATCCGCGGTTCTTGTGTGCATATTTCTCTGCAAATCCACAAGGCATTCCATCCGACTCATATATTGGGGCTTAAGAATTAAATTGAATATTCTAAATCACATAATGATTCTTGCTTCCGCTTATTATTCCTACAAAATTATGATATAAAAAATTCATTCTTGAAGCCATAGTTTCCAACTAAAAATGCCACATAGAAGAGAGGGTCAAAATATGGTATAAAAAATTTCGTTGTTCAAACTATACTTGCCAACCCGTTTTGGGGTAAGGTCCCACCGCGGCCCCCAAATTTCTTTTTCTCTCTTTTTATATATATAACACCATAATTTTATAATTTCTAAAATTTATTAAAAAGATTATATATACTTTTTTTTGGGATAAAAAATGTTGTATATAATAAAGGTCTTTTTATTTTCCTTGCCTAAAGCCTCACATGGAGTCAATTCAAATTTTTTTACACCATTTGGTTTTCATTTCTTTTTGTACTAAAATCGTAATTGTCAATTATAACTTTAGTACAAATATAAAACCATAATTGATAATTATGGTTTTAACACAAATATGAAACCGTAATTGGAAATTATGACTACTAAAGTCATAATTGCAGTCGTAATTGCCAACTACAACTTTAATATAAATATGAATTCGTAGTTGATAATTACTTTTACAGCCAGAACCGTGAACTGGATAACTATGACTTTAATACAAAAATAAAACTGTAGTTGACAACTAACGGTTTTAAAAATAAATTTTTTATACCACATTTTAGTCCTCTCTTCCCTGTGGCATGGGAGGCTAAAATGAACATACAAAGGAGGTTTTTCATTTTTGTACTAAAATCGTGATTGTCAATTATAACTTTAGTATAAATATAAAACCGTAATTGATAACTATGATTTTAACACAAATATGAAACCGTAATTGGCAATTACGACTACTAAAATCGTAATTGCTAACTACAACTTTAATAAAAATATGAATTCGTAGTTGACAATTATGGTTTTAACACAAATATAAACCGTAATTGATAACTATGACTTTAATACAAAAATAAAACCGTAATTGACAACTACGGTTTTAAAAATAAATTTTTTTATACCACATAAAAATAACATTTTTATACCACATTTTAGGCCTCTCTTCCCCGTGGCATGGAATGAACATACGAAGGAGGTTAAGTTTTGTATAAGTGAATGAATATCCCAAAAACTAGGAATCTAAGAACTTGGGGAGAATCTTATTGGTTTAAACTTATCCAAATGGATGGGCATCCTAAACTACATAACACATTTACTAACTTAGAACTTGGGACTGGGCTTTTACAAAATAAGGAGAATCTTATTGTTTGGAAGACGTTAATTCTTTTCAGGTTGTAGTGAAAATATATATTTTATGCATGTTTTTCTTTTTCTTTTTTTCTGTTTTTTTGAACTTTAAATTGTTAAAGGATAATTAGGCAATAGTGACCAATACCTTTTTGCATGAAAGAATCATAAGGGAATTTTAATTGACAACATCAATTAATTGATGTTGATTGTCAATATGTTGCTCCATGCGATTGCAATAATTGAGAAACAATCAATGAGTTGTTGGTCAAATAGAAGTTGTGAGAAAACTTAGGGTCTAGTTGATTCTTGTTTTCTTGAAAACATATAAAAACACCAGTTTAGTGTCCATGTTAATCTTTTCTTTTCTTATATTTCTTTTACTATTTGTTTTTCTTCAAATTTCTAGAAATAAGTAAAAAACATCATAACAAAACAATGATTTGTATTGCAAGACTTTATGGCTCCATTTGGAACCTATAATGTATTAAAGAAAAAAAAATAGAAAGGAAAATAAAGATGAAAAAGGGAAAGGAAAAGGAAAAAAATAGAGTGGATAATAAAAATGAAAAATTGAAGGAAAATAAAAATAGGTTTAATCTCAATAATTAATTTTATATGTTTATTCAATCTCATTTTATTTGTTGGTCACTATTAAGTAAGGATTAAAGAAATTAAAACAGTGTAAAATTTAAGGAATTTTGATTATATTTAATTTTCTTTTATATTTTTTACAGTAAAATTAAACATGAGAAAACTATTTTCCTTTTTTTTTTTTCTTATCCTAATACTTTCTCAGTTCCAAACGGAGCCTATATTCATGAAGAAAGATCTTTAATCTAAATTTGGAAATAAGTACGATACTTTCATTTCGATCTAGTAAAAAAAAATTCTTAAACGTTAAAAAAAGTAACAAAAATCGAATTTAAATATACTAATATTAATAATTTTATTAAATAAAATGCGTATGTGTGGACATCACATTTTGACTATGGTACGTTTCCCACTAAAAGGTGAGACTTGTTTTTTTATTTTTGAAAAACCATTTTTTAAAACAATTTACAGTCGCCACTTATCTTTTTTTTTTTTTTAAGGGAAAACAAAATAAGAAATAACCTAAGGTAGATGAGTTAGATCTAATGGACTAGACCTAAGGTAAATTGGTAGGATAACTAATGGGCTTGAACCTAAGGTAGATGGATCATACCTAAGGTATGAGTCGATAATGGACTAAGGATGGGCTAGACTTAATGAGTTGGGTCATTCCTAAGGTAGATGAGTTGGATAAGTACTAATGAGCTTGAAACCTACAGATGGATCGCACTCCAATGGACTGGATTAATTTAAGTTACGAGTTTGACCCTCATGGGTCGGGCCCAAGAAACTGGACTCAGACATAAGCAAATGGGTTGATAGCAATAACTAGGTAATTAATCTACCTTAACTGTGGATTGTAATTAAAATAATATATTAAAACGAAACTAATGCAAACAGATAAATAACTAAAATTTTGATGCAAGATAGGAATTAATACAAACTCCATCGGAAGATGTTATTATAATGAAAATAAACAAACAAATGGATAAACATGAATGAAAAAAGAAAGGAATATTACATGATCAAGATCTAATTCTCCAACACATAGTCAACATCTTGTTCAACGTGCACGTATCATCCCAACCTCCACTAGGTCATCTCATAATGTAACAACCTAAGTAAATTTGAATTTTTCCAAAAATATCAAAACGGTAAATTGTCGCTAGTGTACAAGTTGCAAAACTGGAATTTTTCTAGATCTCAGATAATAAAACAGATCTTGTCGTTGGATTCGTTTAGCGGAATCTAGTTACCTAAATGAATTTTGTTAAATTCCGAGACAATTGGATTTTCACGATTTTCGAGGCATTGAATGCCTGATGGACCCAAAAAAACGGGATTTTTGAGAAAAAAAATTCGAAAGTGAAAAATAAATGAAATAAAGTTTATTTAAAATAAATTGAACTTGAAGTGGGACGAAAAAAATTGTTTCGGGGCAAAAACGGACCCAGACAAGTTGCAACGTGGGCCAAGCATTTGAACATTAAAAGGAGTTAAAAGAAAATAAGAGGGGAATAATAGAATGACTCATTTTGCTGGTTTTACATGAGAGGAGAAGAGAGAGAGAGAGAGAGGAAGAGAGTCCAACTTCTCTCTATGATCTACGGAGATCGGGTGGTCAGAATTCGTTGGGCCAAGAACGAAGTTTATCTACTTGATGAGGGCTACGCGTGGGTACCAAAAACACGGGATTTTGCCAAGGATTCAAAAGAGGAGTTCAGGAAAGTAAAGGTTTTGGGTTTAGGAAGAGTCCACAGTACTTCCTAAAGTTTTTTCTACACTCCAAGAGGTAGGGATTCTTTCTACTTTGGTTTATTTTCCGCTATAAGGGTTGTTTGGCTGTGTTTTTGCCCTAAGGGGCTGTTTGGAAAAATTTTTGGGTTGTGGGAATGCTGCCTTGTTTTGGCCCTATAAAACGTCCAGATTTTGAGACTGATTTTCAGTTGGGAAAAAGGGGGAATTTGGACTAGTGTGCTTCTTAGAAATTGTAGCTGAAATTGTGAACTTGATGTTAGGCCTTTGAATCACCCAAATTGGGCCTTTATAGCTCAAGTTATGGTCCATTTTCTACGACTGCCTTAGGCTATCCTATTTTGACCCTATACTGTCTAGATTTTGGGATAGATTTGCAATTGAGAAAAAGAGGGAATTTGGGCTAGTGTCTTTCATGGAAATTATAGCTGCATCTGTAAACTTGATGTAGGCTTTTGAATCACCCAAATTGAACCTCTATAGCTCAACTTATGGTCCATTTTCCAAGACTACCATAGGTTGCCTTGTTTTGACCCTATACATTGTCCAGATTTTGGGAGAGATTTTTGATTGGGAAAAAGAGGGAATTTGGGCTACTATTCTTCATAAAAATTATATCTGCATCTGTAAACTTGATGTAGGCTTTTGAATCATCATTTTTGGACCTCAACATCTCAAGTCATGGTCCATTTCCCGGGACTGCTACAACTTAGGTTGTTTAATGGTTTGTGTCCAGATTTTGGGACTGTTAGGGGACTAGTTTCTAAATTGAGTTCGGAACTATCTTGTGGTTTGTTATGTCTTGTTGTGTGTAATGTTTTGTGGGCATCTCTATGCCACAACTGGTCTTGAGGATCAAGTTGCCATTGCTTGAGTTTGAATGACATGCTTGGTGGTACTGATCGAGGTCAATATGTGTGTCCTAATGTATTGACATGTGATGAGTTTGTGTATGGATAAGGCCATTGCATGGCTTGTTTATAGGCTATTTGTGGACATGTTATATCACAATTTGGCGTAGAGGATAAAGTATGTCATTGCTTGATTGGTGATGACTTGTTGATGTTGATATATGTGTGTGCAAATATATTGACATGAATTGTGTGATAGTTTGGAAATTTTATGCTGATTGATATAATTGTTTATGGTACATGGTGAAGTTTACCGTTTTAGCATTGTCCATGTAGTATTCATTATGCATGTGGCATGATATAACATGCAATGGCGAATTGCATTGCATATGCACGGTGACATCTCATTGAATGGGTGTGAGTGCATGGTTATAATCAACACTGCTACAGTGTTTGATCGCGGCCTCTGTGATGGTGGGACAACGCCCAATATGGCTGCTGTACCGCTGTATAAGGAAAATGAAAATATGTGTCGTAATAGCAAGCAAGGATAGATAATTTCTTGGGTGAAAGCCCCGTATTTTTGGTTATACATATGTGTCCAAATCGTGAAAGCCCTCGAAGTGTAGATCTTTCATGGGGGCTTCTCCGCAGTGAGGACCCCTCGGGTAAATTCGCTACCTACAAAACGACACATGGTTTTGAATATAAATGATCATTTAGGTGTACATCCAAAATCTTGGTTTGAAAACAAATGAATCGTTTTGTAAAATGATCATTGATGTAATCTAGATATGATGGATTTTATCACGCATTGCGCTTTCGTATCAGGTGATGTATTTCGTGGCGACTGAAAGTGTGACGGGAGTCGGTAAGGACTCGGCGCATGGTACATGGTTGAGTCTCATCTCATCTCATGGCATGTAGAATTCTAACCTAGGATTGCATAATCTTGTTTGGAATGTGTGAATTGTGGAGCATGACTGTGACACCCCGACTTGGGGGTCCGTTGACAATCTGTCAACCCTCAAAATACATGTAATCATTGAGTGTCTCAATGCCACAAAATGAGTGTCTCTCTACCCGAGACTCAAACATGATTAAAAATGGCCACGTCGGGCCCATACTTCCATATTCACCAAAATATAATCAACTATATTACAATAGTTTCAAGAGTTAATTACACTCTTATACAAACATGTAACAATAAGAATATTTCATACATGTTTCAAAACTATATAATCAAAGCCACATGTCTACTTTCTTCTCAAAAGAGGTCTCTAGTGAGCGTCGTCTTCCTGAATACTCCCTTTACTTGAAAGGGGGATCCCACGATGGGGTGAGAAATGCCTAGTAGTGGAATTTTCCTATAGGGGTTACTCCCCACCTAAGTGCTCATGCAATGGCAAACACACACATTCAAGTGAATTCATGATTCATACTCAAATGTCTACATGTTATGGATAAGAATGTGACTCACCCTTTCCCACTTCTCGAAGCCCTCACTGACTCCCTCACGCATGCCTAAGCCAAGTGTGAGAAAACATTGTTTTTAAAACAAAAGGTTTTTGTTCTTGAAAACATAATACCAAATTCCGATAAAATTCTATTAGACAACCCTTCGAGGTGAATTGCTGGATAACTCTCTGAAACAGTAATGGGTCATCCTTCGAGATGAACTGTTGGACAACTCTCCAAGACAATTCTTCGTAAATTGCTATTCCCGACCTTGGTCCGACCCGAATGGCGGATCCAAACCGAAGTTCGTGGCACGACTATATAATCGGGACTCTTAATTGCTTTTTTTTCTCATAGCTAAACTTGTACCTGTTGGTATACAAACAATTTCTGTAATAACAAAAATCATTTACATATACAAAAGAACTACCACCGGAGTTGTAGCGACCCTTGAGCCCGGTCCGACCCGAATGGCGAGTCCAAACCGAAACCCGGGGACGCTTGATTTATTTATTTTATTTACATTTTTTCGTTCACAAAAGTGTCGCGACCGAATCCCTGGGCCGACCCAAAGGACGGATCTCGAACCAGAGTCCGACATCTCGACGCTTTCAATTACCTTATCAAAACATTTTCTTTTATGTTATTTCCCTTAGGTTTTTGATTTGGCGCGAAGCATTTTCAAATGATGTGCCCACAAAATATTTACATTTCATAAATGCAATTACAAAGGGAAGTGCATTCTATGCCCTTTCAAAATGATATACTATACAAAACATTTCTTTAGAGTTCAACTATTTGTTCACAAAATATTCCATGTTCAAAAAGGAAATGATATGCATGGCGGGGTATGTACTTATACGCCACAACTTGCTTTATGACTTTGCGCTTCACGATCTTGTCTTCCTTCTTATCTACTCGAAACCTGTGCATAGATAAAAACTATACGCTAAGCATTTTCATGCTTAGTGGTTCTATATAAATCTATTTCAATATTCAATTTGCACCCTATGCATTTAATATTAAACTATGCCTATTATATCAACATATACTCATGCTATTCTATTTCCGCATGCTTTCAATTTACAAATCATTTAATATATCACAACATGCATTTTCACGCAACAATTCATTTCACAATTCAATTTATGAGATTTAAGCATATACATAAAAATCCCATTTACACTGGCCAATGCTGCTGGTTATTTTACTTTGACTATTCAATTCAATATTTCGACAGAGATTCGCTTAATGAATCCCCCGCCTCTATTATCATTCGAGCAATGCTACACATTTAACAATTCGGTCTCCCATCACGACGGATGCCGATTTGGTGCACCCCGACATGTGGTATCAATTAAATGCCATACGCCATCATGACGGATGCCGATTGGTGCATCCCGCCGCGGGACATTTCTTCAATGCCATACGCCATCAAGACGGATGCCGACAGCATCCCGGCCAAGTGGGACATTGACACTTTTGGTGTCTTCGATCGATGCCAATCGGGTGCATCCCGTCGCTGCCTATCTCGATATATAATTCAATTCACAATTATGACGGATTTCGTTTGATGAATCCCGTCCTTATCATCATTCACATTCATTCGATTTTCAAATATCACATTTCAATTCCATATTCTCTTTCGTCTTATCTTTTCAAAGATATACTCAATCTATGTACTTATTTCATATACTCATTCACGTACTCATTTCATATACTCATTCATGTATTCGTTTCATATACTCATTCATGTACTCATTTCATATACTATTCATGTACTCATTTCATAGTTACTTGGTAAATCACCAAAATATTTGAAATAAGAATAGAGTCGAGAATCAAACCAAGTTGTCTGATCTAGTTTTCTTCCTTTCGATCTCGATCCTAGGTTAGCGATCATCAATCGTCTTTACCAATAACAATCACGCCACTCTTAGTGGATAAATAATTATCATACTTTTAGTGAATGACAATTTATCTTTGTTAGCGATTTTGGGTTAAGACACTAAGTTTGCCTAAAGACGAACTTCACTTCGCCTCGACGGCGAGGTACGGTACGTTTTTCACTTAGTTATATCCCATTCAACCCCTTAATCATTTCTTAGGTCCCTAACCACTCCAGATACCTGATACCGACTTAACGACGCAAAATATGTCAAAACATATCGCTGGAAGTAGTGGTACTCAATTACCTTTGACCGGTGCACCGCGTACTTAGCCCCTCTCCGCACCCAGACTAGTACTAGTTTGAGTGGTACTGCATCGACAAGGTTCACGTGATCATGGTACCCGCATCAATTCTTCGTACCTGGGCATCACTCATCGGCTTTGCCTAGAAATGCTTGATTTTTGGCATTTTGACACATTTTTCTTCCACCAATCTTCTCCAATTCGTCCCATATCAAAAATCCACCATGGAATCCACTCAAAACAACTCCAAAAGTGGTTTAGAATCAATGAAAACCCTTTTCCTCTATTTAGGGCTTTTTTTTCCCCAAATCGAAAATCACAAAAAGATGAGGTTAGGGTTTGATTTTCTTACCTTAGCCCCTTCAAATCTTCCCTTCCATGTTGCTTGGCCTCTTAGAAGCAAAAAGTGGGAAAGGATCACACAAAAGCTTGATCTCTTGCAAACCCTAGCTTTCTTCTCCCTTTTCTCCTCTCCCTTCTTTAAAACGTGATTTTAGCTTCTTCAAATGAGCCCTAAGACCACATTTTTGGTCTTATAGTCCCTTAAAAACCATAAGGCCTTGCTTGGCCTTTTTAACTCCATTTAAGTGTAAGGCCATGTTTGGCCTACACACTCATTCTTATTCCTCATTTTCTCTTTTTTTGGTCTTTAAATCACTTATTCTCTTAAAGCCATGTTTGGCTCAAAACCCATTATTTCATGTAAGTCTCCTATTATTCCACTTTGGCCATCCATTTATCATAAATTCACTTTGACATTTATTCTTTATAACAATTGACCCTTAGGTCCTCATTTTATACCCCACATTTGCCCTTTTCACTTGGTTATTTCTCGGTTCAATCACTTTTCATTTTAGCATATAATATTCATTCATATGCTCACACTTTCAATTTACATTTCACAATTTATCGATTTATCAATTTTTTTCCTGGAAAAACCTAAGTTTGGCTCAATTCATACCCGGAATATATAATAAAATTATTATAAAAATTCTAGGGTATTTTTGGGGCGTTATAGGAGTGGTGTCCATCAAAATCTATACACATATACTGAGTCACATTTACATATACAAAAAATGTACTTTTACATTTACAACCGAGCGGGACATACTTCATGATGAACCCCTACTTAGTGTGTTGGCCCACCAGCGCGAAGATCATGTTCTTTCTTAGGCCTACACGCGATTAAAAAACCCGTGCTAAGCTTTATGCTTAGCGGGAAACGATTCTATGACTTATACCGGTACACATGAATTTATACTCGAATCATAATAAACATATAACAAAGAATGTATCTCGAATCTTCATGAATTCACATATAACAGATTATACATACATAATTATCCTTGTAAACTAACTTTATGCTTGTTCGTGATCTCGATAAGGTAATGCAACTTATACTTATAGAAAACTTCTATTCTTATCCCGATCTCCCATGTGATTGGCCATAATTATACTTATCTCCCGTGAGGGACACATACTTATACTTATCTCCGTAGGACACATACTTATACTTATCTCCGTAGACTGATACTTATATAAATTTCGCATGCATACTAATATACATATACATACCGACGCCCGTAGGACACATATATCTAATTTATTCTCATACTGCCTCGGACTTATAATTATTAAGATCTCCTAAAGCGGGCATATATATATCGACTTATACTTAAACTTATACTTGTCTCGGACTTATAGTATTCAGATTCTCAAAGGACATCTTACTTGAACTTCACGATCGACACTTATCCGTAGATCTCTCGTAGGAGTTACCGAGCTTAGACCTTTACTGAGGTACCCGTGGGTATTGCAAAACTTATACTTGTACTTCATATCTTACACTTGTACTACGGAGCTTATTCTTGTACTTCAGATCTTATACTTATATTACGGAACATATACTTGTCTTACGAATCTTATACTTGTATTACGGAACTTATTCTTGTATTTCAGATCTTATACTTGTATTCCGGAACTTATTCTTGTATTTCGGATCTTATACTCTGGTATTACGTGGAACTTTATTCTTTATTTCGTATCTTATACTTGTATAACGGAACTTATTCTTGTATTTCTTTGATCTTACAATTTGCATGCAGCTTATTCTTGTATTTCGGATCTTATACTTGTATTACAGAGCATATACTTGTCTTACAGAACTTATACTTGTATTACGGAGTTTATTCTTGTATTTCGGATCTTATTCTTGTATTACGGAGCTTATTCTTGTATTTATGATCTTATACTTGTATTACGGAGTATATACTTGTCTTACTGATCTTATACTTGTATTACAGAGCATATACTTGTACAAAAGTACCCGTAGGTACTACACAGATTCATTATACGGAGGTACCCGTAGGTACTACACAGATTCATTATACGGAGGTACCCGTAGGTACTACTGGACTTATACTTATATTACATAACTTATACTTATTTTGCACTTTATACGTGAAGTACCCGTAGGTATTACGTAGATTTTACTTAGGCAAAGTACCCGTGAGGGTACTACGTAACAAATACAGAGGTACTGTGAGGTACATTCAGATTTTACACTATATCTATTTCTTTACTCTCATTCTTTGTCTTAAAGTCTTATCATTAACCGCCACTACCCGCACTCAATCATAAGAAATGAGAGACAAAGACAATGGCACCGAAGGTATAATACAAGCATCGAGGTGTCGTAGCACAAAGCGTGAGTGTCAAGACCGATCGAACGTGCCTCGCCCACGTAACAAAAGTGTCGAGTGCATTAGTAGGAGGCCGGCATTGATCAACGCGTCCGCCATCGTAAAAAAGCAATGTATATCGTATCATTCCATATCTCTGGCCTATGCGCTTCTACAATTATATGTGATAATAATCATATATAATCTATTTTTTATTCGTATTTAATAATTAGGCATTCTAGCCACATTATGTTCATGACATATTGCCTTTCATGTTCATGTTCATGTTTCACTTCGTTTTCATATTTCATATCATATTCATGTTTCATGAACACATTTATACATATCGTATTTCTATTTTTTTTCTGTTTCATGCCCGTCAGATCTCGACATTTACATAGTACTTGTACGGTATGACACCTATGTATTCACACCTCATTCATGTATTCTTCTTCCTATGAATCTATTTTTACTTAGAAATTGGAATCATTCCAATTGAATCTTCCAAACTTCAAGCAGGTATTTCTCATGCCAAACTAGTCATTTTTTGCACTCTATTACACTAGTGGCATTTTGAAATACCCATTTTCAAGTGTCTTGACTCCATATTTGACACTGGCTCCTTGTGCCTTTAAAGCTGTTGTGCTAAGGGTTCTCTCCAACTGAATTCACCCAAATCGGAGCACCGATACCACTATATGTCCTAAACAATCGGACTACTCTATGTTCAAAATGTGAACTAGAAACGCTAATATCTCACTTTGAGGAATTTTTAAGCCAAGAAGATTCAGAATTCGAAGGCATCATTTGTGGTATTTTATTCTCCTTGAAGTCTAGTTTAACTAGCCACTTGAATCACTCAATTAGGATAAGAAATGACCAAGTTATGGCCAAACTACTAACGCTGGTCCAAAACAGAATGATAGAACACTTATGGTACCGGTACCACTCTGTTTGGTACCAATACCACCCCTCGAAAATGCCCAGAAATGGTGGTTTTTCTCCCATTTTTCCATACTTTTCTACCCAAACCAACTCAATAATCAATATACACATCAAAACCACTCTATATCCATCTTGTAACCTCTATTCTACTCAATTCATCTTTCAAATACTTATCTTACTTCAAAAACCTTTCATGAATTACTCCCAAAACAACTCTAATATGGGTCATAACCATACACAAGTCCAAAACACAAGGATTAGTTAGGTCATTCTAACCCAAACCTGGCCATTTTGTAATTAAACCATGAGTCCAACCTCAAAGGGAGGATTCCATATTTTTCTTGTACCATTTACAGTGGTTTCCACTAACCCTACTTTTCAAGAAATCTGGTGGTCGGGATGAAACTTAACAAACCCTAGGTTTGAAAACCATAGAAATCCCTACAATGGTCCAATTATACATAATCCCATACAAGATTCATAATTTCCATACAAAAATCCAAAGATCCATACTCAATGTTAGATTCCATACCTTAAATTCGGCTTCTTCTTCTTCTTCCTTCTTCTTCTTCTTCTTCTTCTTCTCCTTCCCTTCTTCTTCTTCTTCTCCACGAATTTTCTCCCCCAAAATGAGACCAAATTTGGTCTTAAATCCAAGCTCTCTCTTTTTTAGGCCATAAGCTGTACTCTAAAACCATTTTTTTGGCAGTTTCATTATTTCACTTTAGTCCTTAGGTTCTTCTTTTGCAAACTGGGTTAGGCATATTTCTATTTTAACCCCCAGTCTTTCCCTTTTATGACCACTAGGTCCTCAAGTGGTAAATTACATATTTACCCTTTGCTCTCATATTAATTTCCGGGTTTCTCGTTTTATTTCCCAAAAATTCATATTTAACTTTTATTAAACCCTAAACATGTCTGAAAACTGCTACGGTATATTTCGGGGTGTTACAAAATCTTCCCATGAAATTCATTTGACAACCATGTTTTTCATGTCATGCACTCATACCAACTGTTCTAGGTTACCCCAGTGCATATGAAATGCAATATGCCATTTCACAATAATTCATGTTAATATATCACGCATGCATATATTAACGAAAATCACACACAAAGAACATGTTATTCATTCATAGTGATAACACCAAAATTAGCTCACATGAGCTAATAAACAATTCGGTAGTCCATCTTGGAACTGCCCAAAGAATCACACCAATAACACAACATGTTATTCAAACATAGCAATAACATATCAACATGCAAGCAACACATACAGTCCACGGTCAGTTTCGGGACTGTCCAAAACCACTCTAGGGATTTTGCCACTCAGTCCATGTTTTTGGCACCGAATGAACTACCGCTCAGGCCCCTGAACATCCCTAACTGTTAAAATGGCTCTCAGCTAAAGAATAAATCAAGTAGGAGAAAACCCCTACCTCCCGGTGTTGCCAAAACTCTACAATACCTGTACCCACGCGTAGCTCTTGCAGTGGGGATCAACTTTGTCTCTTGTCTCGCCATAATTCCGACGTATCAACGAGAAATTCAGAAAGAAGGTAGAGCCTCTGTCTAAGCTCTTTCTTTCTCTCTTTTCCTTTGCCCTCCCAAACCGGGGTTAGGAGAAGATAGGGTCAACTTGGTGTCCTCTCACTTGCCAAGTGTCAAGCTCCCATTGGCTCCTTAGATTACACCTTATCCCCTTATCCATCTATCATGGATTTTCACCCAATCACATGTTGCCATATGTCTCTCATGGGTCCCATTTGAGCTCATGTTTGACTCATTCTGCACATGACACGTGGCACCTCTTGAGCCACTCACAATGTGCCAAGTGTCCCGCACCACCCCTAAGCTTTAAAACGTGAAATTCGACCGTCTTCTGGCCCACTAAATTCGACGTGGTAGCTAGATTTCTTGAAATGATTTCAACGGTGAAGTCCCTTTTGTGATCTGAGATCTAGAAAAATTCCATATTTTGACCGAAATTACCATTTTACCATTTTTTAGAAAATTAGTATTTTTTTTTTTTTGGGTTTTACAATGACCATTGCATGTGCACTTAGGTGGGGAGTAACCCTTATAGGAAGTTTACTCTATTAGGCGTGGCTCACCCTATATGGAAACGCTTCAAAGTAGCATGCATAATCGGTGGACACGCTCATTCAAGGACGCCACACTGTGAAGAAGGCCGACATGTGGCCTTGTTACCGCTTTGTAAATATTTTGGAACAATCTTGTTCTAATGTGTGTGTAATATTTAAAGAGTGTTGTAATTAAACTTTATGATTTGTTTTAAATATAATTTTGTATGTTTTAATTGAACATGGATAAATGGACCATGTGTGGTCATTTTTTTTTACTCATATGACTAGGTGAGGTCAGATATATCAGCCTCTGAAGCCATGTTACTATGTTTTGTACAAAGCTGATTTTGGATAGAGCCCCCAGCACAAAGGAGACTCATTCGATTTTTTGCTTAAAATTATGGATCCTTAGCAAATGGGACATATAGCGTATTGAGTCACCCGATATCCACGAAGCTTCACAGCTGAGAGTCAATAACGAACCCCTGCCATGTGTACAGCCACATAAATGAAAAGATTAACCCCCACCTCCACTAAGTCATCCCATAAACAAAGCATTAATCCCATTCTCTCCACTACACAACAAATACTACCCAAAATTGCACACAACCTTGAATATAGAAAGGAATAATATATGAAACCCATAATATCCACTTACATGGTCTCCAAACAGGAAAACATAGGGTAAACCGTTGAGTTTTGATAATGGTGAGTAGGATCAAATGAATATCAAAAGTGAAAATACTACTCAACAATCTTGCAAGAAAATCAAAACAGGGAACCGAAGAGTGAACTTATAAGATCAACTATTCAATATGAGAAAACTCGGCATATGCGAAAAAACAATAAGAGATTAGGAGGCCATGGAAAGGCCTATGCTTTGAATGAAAACCTGAAATTTCTTGTAACCTAGAAAGAATTCTCCGATTCCGTCCTTCCACTCTTCTTCTCTTCTCTAGCCTTCCGCACGCCTCTTCGCCCCCACAAAACTCCTTTCTGTCCTTCCTTTTGATCATCTCCCCTTTCTCTTCCAAAAGCTTCTTCCTCCCTCACCTAAAAGTTCTCGTTTCTAATATATAAGAACTCCTAGAGAAAACTAACCCTAAAACCCCCCCAAATGAAAGGATCCAACACCTTCCCCAAAAGAAAAAGAAGAAAATAAAATAAAAAAAGGAAAATCCAATCAAATAAAATTAAAATCTAAAAAATCAAAATGAAGTAAATAAATAAATAAATAAAGAATAAGGAGCCCAATTTAGGGTCTAGAAATATGTCCTCTTGATAAACCAGATAAAGAGCAAGCTCAATGAAGTGAAACAAATGTTAGAAAAATAAGTGAAGTGAGGTGAACTCTATCGAAGAACAAAGGAGACCCCAAAAGTGTCCACGATGAACGTGACCTCGCTTGAAACGAGGTGACCTAAGAGGCTTTGACAAATTGGCACAAACAACAAAAGAAAAAAAGTCTAAAATGCCACTAAGTCACAAAACAAGTCCAAACCTCCCAAATGGCCTCGAAAGGTGGTCAAGGAATCAGTGTCAAAGTCAAGTGATAGTTGTACCACTAAAGAGAAACAAACGAATATGCATAAAGGGAAATCAACACTCACCACATGAAGGCACTAAAGACTTAGATAAGACAACTGCATAAAAATCAGGTAAGCACACCTCGAGGGGGAACTAATAAGGTGCCTGTTTATAGAGAGTGCTCCAAATGATACTACTAACATGGATGAAGAGGGTGAACACAATCAAGGTTCGGCATGGATCAAAGACTAAGAGAGGGAAAAAAAAGGAAAAAAAAAAAAGAGCTCCAGGCTGAGAGCTCATGGCTTAAGAAAGCTCAAGGCCTAAAAAGGAAAGAGAGAGAAAAGCAAGCTCTAGGCTTGAAAAGGAAATAAAGCAGCTCA
The DNA here is from genome assembly GCA_016808115.1 of Tetrastigma voinierianum. Taxonomy (NCBI): domain Eukaryota; kingdom Viridiplantae; phylum Streptophyta; class Magnoliopsida; order Vitales; family Vitaceae; genus Tetrastigma; species Tetrastigma voinierianum. The sequence goes on from JAEQBH010006112.1 coordinate 101,299, forward strand.
AGGTTCATGGCCTAAAAAGGAAAAATCGAGAAAAGAAAGCTCTAGGCTCAAAAAGGAAATAAATCAGCTTAGGGCTGAGAGCTCATGGCTCAGGGCTTAAAAAAGGAAAATACGAGAAAAAAAAGCTCCAAGCTAAAAAAGGAAATAAAACGGCTCAAGCTTGAGAGCTTAAGGCTGGACAAGGCTTAGAGCTTAAAAAGGAAAAAAGCGAGAAAAGCAAGCTCCGAGTTCGAAAAGGAAATAAAACAGTTCAAGGCTGAGCGCTCAAGACTTAACAAGGCTCAAGGCTTAAAGAAAGCGAGCTCCAAGCTGAGAAGGAAATAAATAGCCTGGCTACCGAGAGCCCAAGGCCCAAAAGGAAAACGAAAAGTGAGCTCCCGGCCCGAAAGGAAATAAAATACTTTGTCGACCTCATGGCTCAAAAAGGCTCAAGGCCTATGAAAGGAAAAAGCAAGCTTTGGGTTTGAAAAGGAAATAAAACAACACTCGACAAGGCTCAAGGCCTAAAAAGGTAAAAGCGAGAAAAATGAAATCTGCCCAAAAAAGGAAATAAAATAGCTCAAGGTTGAGAGCTTAGGGCTCAACAAGGCCTAAGGCCTAAAAAAAGAAAAATAAAAGTCCGGGCTTGAAAAGGAAACAAAACAGCTCAAGGTTGAGACCTTAAGGCTTAACAAAGCTCATGGCCAAAAAAAATGAAAAAGCAAGTTCCAAACTCAGAAAGGAAATAAAACAGCTCATGGCTGAGAGCTTAGGGCTCAACAAGGCTCAAGGCTTAAAAAGGAAAAACAGAAAGCGGCTCCAAAGCCCAAAAAGGAAATAAACACCCAGGCTATGAGCCGTGTTTAACAAGGCCTAGGGCCTAAAAAAGGAAAAAGCGAGCTTCGACTCGAAAAGGAAATAAAACAATTGAGGGTTGAGAGCTCAAGGTTCAACAAGGCTTAAGGCCTAACAAAGAAAAAAGCAAGCTCTAGGTAGAAAAGGAAATAAAACAACTTAGGGTTGAGAGCTTAGGGCTCGACAAGACGCAAGGCCTAAAAAGGAAAAAGTGAGAAAAGCGAAATCTAGGCTGGAGAAATAAATAAAACAGCTCAAGGCTCGGGGCCTAAAAAGGAAAAACCAAGAAAAGCGAGCTCTAGGCTTGAAAAGGAAATAAAACAACTCAAGGTTGAGAGCTCAAGACTCGGTAAGGCTCAGGGCATAAAAAGGAAAAAGTGAGGAAAACGAGCTCCAGACTCTAAAAGGAAATAAAACAGCTAATGGCTGAGAGCTTAGGGCTCGACATGACTCAATGCCTAAAAAGGAAAAAGCGAGAAAAGCGAAAAGTGACTTAGAAGGGAGATGCCTCAATATGCAACTCAAAAGGTCAATGTGATGGTAGTGAAACCTACTAATGATCTAACAACATAAATGGATGGGGTATGCCCCTAATATGCTAAGGTGACTAAAGGAATAAGTGAAATGTCCCCCAAAACCACTGACACTCTAGAGTATGCTCATCAATCACGTAGTGAAGTGCAAATCTAACCTTAAGAATGCCATATAGGACGATGCATCGAGTCATGCCAACTGGATAAAAAGTGAAACCTACTAATGATTTGACAACATTAGTGGATAGGGTATGCCCCTAGTATGCGAAGGTGACTAAAGGAACAAGTAAAATGTCCTCTAAAACCACTGACACTCTAGATTATGCTCATCGATCATGCAGTGAAGTGCAAAACTAACCTCAAGAATGCTAGATATGACCATGCATCGAGTCATGCCAATTGATAAACTAACTAAAGACCGAAATCATAGTAATCCTAACATCAACATGCTAATTGCCAAAATGGAGCCATTGTCACAAATGAGTCAAGAATCTATAAGGGTCCGTAATCATGGAAGGTGTTGGAACTCCAAAGACCACAATAAGGGCAGTGAAGGCTCGACTGTAAAACTCAAAAGATTATGGCTTGCATCATTCCTGATCACAGAGCAAACTATAAATTATGGTGAAAAATGAGAGTAGTCAAAGAAGATAAAGGATAAACTGCAAAATAGGTATAGATATGATGCTATCAAGCAGGAAATATCCGAGTATGGAATTGAGGATAGGTAGATATCCAAGATCGAAGAGTTATGTTGAAAAGACTAAATCTCATGTGACATCAAATCCACAATGCATCAAAATCCTCCATCAAATAGTCACTCACTACGTTGATGAACCAAAACAATGAGGTAGCTATGCCCCAATAACAAATAAAAAAACTACATCTCTGATAAGTGTGCTCTCTGAAATGACCATACTCTAATATAGGAATGTCTCAAGATCCATCATCCAAAGAAAAGAGGGTTATGCCCTAGTATAGATCATCTCAAGGATTCACCAACAACATGATAGGTGTGCCCCAGTATCGAGTACATACATATGTAATAAAAATGACCACCAAAGTAGCCATGTCCCGGTGTAAGAATGTCTCATTATCCATCAATCAAAATAGGGACAACCCCCAAGTATATCATCATCATTGAAGCTCCTCATCCATCATGCTCCGAAATAGTCCCAACAACAACTAATACGCCTCATGTGTGTTATAAAAATAATGTATGACATCATGGCCTTAGGGTGGTCTTACGACTTGGACTATAAGATAGGCACGGGTAATAAGGTAAAAGAAATGAAGGAAAATTATGCTCAAAATCCCAATGAGAAAAATATCAACAAACCCCTCATGCATGTAACACGATGCATAGAAACCTCATGAGTAAGGAACCTGAGCACGTCATGTGAGAACACTAAATAGTGGGTAGTGAAGTATCCCATGTCAATAGGATGAGTAAAAACGATATGTGAACAATAAATATTTGCTCAAGTGCGAAGTGAGGTATGAAGGGGAAAAAGCAGTCTTGATATGGTCAAATCGAGCAAAGGTAATGAAAATGGAGGTTAACAAGAAAAACACAGGCGGAGGCGATAGTCTCTTACATCATATAGCATGGAGGGAAGTCACATATGAAATGGATGGTGTGATGGATAGGCAAGGATCCAGATATTCTGAAATGAGGTCACAAGTCTTTCTCAAACGTCGCCATCTCAGAAGATAACCTGAAATGGATGAGGTCACATCTCGTGGTTATAGCTCATGTAACGTCCCAAAATTGCCTTTTTCGCTTTATTATTTTACTTTATATCATTTTCTGCTATTATAATTTTTTTTATTTGATATTTTATTGGTTTTAAGTGATAAAAAGAGTGGTTTTTAAAGTGAGAATTCGCATAGTGGATTAGTGCACCCTAAATTAAGCCCTAGTAGTTTAATGATATGTTTAAGGTATAACACAAGTTAAAATAAAACTGGAATTAATACAAGAGTCAAGGTTAAATTGGTAAAATGTCACAATGTGGACCTAAAGGTCATAAATGAAGAAGAGTATATGCCACAGTAGAAAGGTGATAAGTTGTTATGCAAATGAAATAGAAATGAAGGGCTTTAATGCAAAAAAATGAAAAAAAAAAAAAAAGCCAAAAAGGGGAAGGCCAAACAAGGCCTTATACAAGATGAGAATAAGACCAAATTTGGTCTAGTGAAGTGAGATCATTTCTCATTTGGGCAAAAGTGGAGCTAGGGCTTACGGGTTCACATTTTGGAGAGAAGAAGATCGAATTTTGGTGATTGCTCTTCAATGGCTTTGGAGATCCACTTGTGCTTGCAAAGAAGAAGATAAGAAAAGGTGAAAGGAAAGTTCAAGAAGTCTAAGTAGGGCTACGGTTGAGAGAGGGGGAGAATCCATCTTTGGACTCTACTTGTTCTTGAAGAGGAAGGAAGAAGGAAAGCTAGAGGAGTGTTCAAAAGATTCAGCATGGATACTTGTCTGCTTAGGTATGGATTCACCCATTCGGCTTGTTAGAACCCTAACTCCCTCTTTGATTGTGTTTGATTGGTAAAACTATAACTGTTATATATGTTTGAGTTAGAGTTCAAGCAGCCTTTTTGCTTTGATTAGGGATTTATTGGCGACCAGATAAAGCGAAATGGCTGTGGCTTTATTGGTATTTGATGTCGTAACATTTTCAAACTCCATGTTTTTGTTTTCGCTATAACTTACAATTGCTCATCCAAATTGAGTGATTCAAATTTCTGGGTAAACTAGACTTCTAGGAGAATTTTCTTGAAATAAGTGTATTTAAATTTGGACCTTAAATTGCCAAAATGAAGCCTGCTTTCAGAAAATTCGCATGTTTTGGTGTTTTGGTATTTAGGCCATAAGTTGAGTTTCACTCATCCAAATTGAGTGATTCAAATTTCTAAGTAAACTAGACTTCTATGAGAAATTTTTTTCTTGAAATAAGTGTATTCAAATTTGGACCCAGCAATTCGTCAAAGTAAAGTTATGTTTTCAGGCAAATTCTGGTTATGTTTTGAAAATAGAGTAGTCCCGGTTGTTTAGGTATATCTGAAGCCTGATAAGCTCACTGATTATTCTAATTTATGAATAAAATATATTTATAGAGAACAATGGAATTGAAGGAAGTTTGCAAATATGACTCATTTGTTCCTGCACTTATATGAAAGTGTATTAGGTAGAAATCAACCCTAACAAAAAACACTAGCATGCATGATTGATTTTTATTTGTTTGTTCTTTGATTGTGATGTATTTGGAATGGATTAGGGGCTGGTGATGATAAAACTTGAGCTAAGATCGAGATACAAGGAATATGAGTTAAGAATCGACAACCCTTTTGGTTTGTTCTTCATACTTCTCTTCTTGTTTCAAGTTTTGTGTTTGTTTGTCAAACAAATCTGGAATGTTTGTTATGAAATCTGCGGTTTTGCCTCAACCAATTAAATCTAATGTTTGACAACATCTGCATATGTGCTTCTATTTGAACCATAAAATGAATTTGTTTGAGTGTTGGTTAATTGATTTATAAATGAACTATGTAGTAGAAGATGACGGGATTCACGTATGTACAAGTGAATCCGTCGAGAATGTTAATTGTGTTGTGGAAATATGAAAATGGTATTGTAAATGACTAATTATTAATGCCCTTAAGAGAATGTTAACCGTCATGTTTGATTTAGGGATAGATTGGTATACCAATAAGGGTCAATGTAGCAATACTGCGAACAAAATGATTTATAGTGGCATACCGATCCAGAGGTTCAACGAAGGCAGATCGATAGTGTACAATAAAAAAATGCAAATGTAAACCACCAGAGCGCCCAACATGACAATAATGAGTTATTAAATGTTTTATATTGGCCTGTAGCCTAACGAAACCATTCCGTAATTTCGTTATCCTACGCACCAAAAGTTTCAATTAGATCTGCTGCGGGAAATGGGATTAATAATTGTTTCGATTGTGTGGAATTTGAGTTATGACAAGAATAATAACACATGGAAGCATGAAAGATGAGAATTATTGTATTTATATATTTGAGACAAAATGAAAGTATGTTAAACTACTAGAATATGGTATAGTTATAAATATTGTATGGATCACATGAGTAGTATGCTGAAAGGTTGTTTGGAAAATATGTTGAATGTGTTTGAGATGATTAAGTGATGCATATAGAAAAAGTTAATTGTTATGCATATAGATGTGATATAATTGTTTGAAATGAGAATAGAAATGCAAAGAACCACTAAGCATGAAAATTCTTAGTGCGTTGGCTTTCCACGCGCAGGTACCGAGTAGATAGTGGCAGGACCAAAAACCTTAGAGCCTAGAGTCATCGTCAAATTGTGCGGAGTATAAGTAAATGCTCTGTATCATGCATACACTTCATTCCATGATATCATGTGACTACTTTGTATTGAAATAAAAAAGATGTAAAGATCTTCATAAGAACATTTCATTTTTAATTTTAATTTTTTTTTATCATGGAATGTACTAAGCATTGTGGAATTTCAAAGATAAGAGGTGAACTCTGACAAATATTTTGTAAATGATTTGGAAAGGGCATGGAAATGACATTTCATATAAATATTGTACTAAAGTATAGTTATGGGTTATCTAGAAAAGATATAATGCATACTTATTATATTAATGAATGTGGTAGTGATATCATATCTACATATATGAATATGATTAAATGGATATTAAATATCCTATCGGAAATGAGTATATGAAATGTGTTTACAGATAAATAGATTTAGTGGTCCGCGCCCTCGTGTCCGGCCCAGCTGGCCGGTCGCCAGGTCGTCAAGGAGGGGCGCGACAGCTCACATACAAACTATCATCATCATATATAATAAATGTAACAAGATGTCACATCCATACCGATGCCCCAAGAAGAAGGATACAATGGAATATATAAATGAATTTTTATTTATTTTTAAATACTCAGATCATCAATGACTAATATGAATATGAATATATACATAACCAAGTAGATGAATCCACTACTAACAAGATAACCTCTCAAAACTGTAAAACCTTAGTAAAATTGAATTTTTATAAAAAATGGCAAAACAGTAAATTGATGCTATAGTACAGGTTGAAAACCTGGAAATTTTTTAGATTTCGGATGATGAAACAGACCTCACTATTGGATTCATCTCGTGAAATCTAGTTACCCAGAAGAATTTCATTAAATTATGAGATAGTCGAATTTTCACATTTTTCGGGATGACGAGTGTCCAATGACTCCCAAGGACAAGATTTTTACAAAAATCTTGGAAGTTAGAAAATAACTTGAGTTAAGTTCATGAAATATGATTTGAACTTGAACTGATATGAAACAAATCACTTCGGGCTAGAATTGGACTCGAACGGGGGTGGACACGTGGCAAGACGTGGGCCATGCACTTAACTTAAACTTAAGTTAGAAAAGAAAAGGGGAATGAGGGAAAAAGGAGGGCAAAAGGAGAGTCATTTCCCTGATTTGACCGAGAGAGAGATAAAGAGAGGGAGAAAGAGCATCAAATTTCTCTCTACAATCTACAGAGCTCCGTTGGTCGGTTTTCGTCGGGCTAAGAACAAAAGTTCATTACATCGACGAGGGGTATGCGTGGGTACTGAAAACAAGAGATTTCTCCTAGGATCCAAGCGTGGAGTTCGGGAAATTAAAGGTTTCGGGTTTAGAAAGTGTCCACGAGGCTTCATAGGAATTCTCTACTTCCAAGAGGCAGGATTCTTCCTACCTTGGTTTATTTTCCATCTTTGGGCTGGGAAAAGAGGGTTTTTCGTTAAAGAGCCTGTTTGGCAAAGAAAAAAAAACTAGATTTTCGGGTTTTGCTCAATGTTTCTTTGCCTAGGCGAAGGCATGAATCTTCTCATGGAAGATTGGTTCTTCGTCTAGGTGAAGGGATGTTTTACCTAGGCGAGGGAGTGTTCGCCTAGGTGAGCTCGAGGACAGGAAATAGGGCTTTCTGGTCTGCCTAGGCAAAGGTAGGCTACGCCTAGGTGAGCCTGTGACTGCGTGAGGTCTGTGTTTATGGCATGTTTGGGGGTCGGTCTCTTGGCCTGGCTCAGGATTATTTACAGGCTTGTTTCCTTGGGGGCCATTGTACGAATTTGTTCGAGAGTATCATCAGCCAGACAAAGAGTGACATGCTTGGATGTCAATATGTGTGTTCTAATGTATTGACATGTGATGAGTTTATATGTGTAAATGGCCATTACATGGCTTGATTGTGTGTGTGTCATTGCTTGAACATAGAATGAGACATAAGTTACTTGTTGATGTTGATAACAAAAGATATATTGGACATGAATGAAAAGATTTATGAAGTCATATGCGTGATGTGATCATCTACGGTTACGTAAGTGGTATGGATTGTGTTGTCCATGTAGCATTCATTATACATGTGACATGATATAACATGTAATGACACATTGCATTGCATATGCACGGGGACATCTCATTGAATGGGTGTGAGTGCATGGTTAATGAATCAACGCTATGTTTGATGTTTGATTGAGTAGGCTCGATCAGTGGGAATGAGTCAACAAAGCCGCGTAGTTGAATAAAGCGGTAAAAAACGTGGCATTCGGGTGTGCCAAGCAGGATAGACACCTCTTCGGGTGAAAGACTCATCAATTGTGGTTAGACATAATTCCAGCGGTGAAAGGTCATAAATGTGTTGGAATGCGTATGAAGCCTACGGTGGGAGCCCGGAAATTCGCTACCCACAAAAGACACGTAAGTTTTGAATGTAAATGATCATTGGGGTATAATATCCAAAAAGCTTTTGGTTTGAAAACAAATGAAATTTTTTTTGTAAAATGATCATTGGATGTAATTCATAAATGATGGATTTTATCACCGATGAGTCCTAAACTCATCTATTTTTATCCATTTTTCTGGCATAATTTTAGAAGTTTATAATTTATGTTAATGTTGAATTATGGAATGTTCACCAACTTTTTGTTTTGCAGGTTTTTAATTAAAAAAAAAAAAAAGACATTCCAACAAGAAAAGCAAAAAATTTGGCCATGACAGAATCCTCTGTCTCGACACAGCTTCAGAATGTTGCGATAGAATCCTAAATGACCATCAGGAGTTATGTTGCAACAAGGATCAAGTTGAACTCAAGCCATAAATAAAGGCTGTCGCGACATAATTTTTGATAGACTGATTGATTTCTGTCGCTACAATGGATTTTTATGTTGTGAAAAACCTGGAGAAGTTCACAAAGAAGAATGTCGCGACATTCCTAACTCATGTTGTGACACTGATCAAGCACATGGAAGTGAAACTCATGTCACGACATCTCACAACTCTATCACGACATAAAGAATTGAAGATAGTAGAAAAGCTTTGTCACGACAAAAGACAACTATGTCACGACATAAATGTTAGTGAAGTGCCCTAGGGCAATAGTGTAATTGTTTTTACTTTCATATTTCAATAATAAAGAGGCATTTTCATTATCATTTTACATTTCTAATTTGGTGATTTACTCCATGAGTAGTTGATTCCACTTATGGTCATCGAGTGTGTGACTTGATAGTAGAACCCTGGACTTCAAATGGAATACTATTCTAAATTGTCCCTAGTTGTTCATTATTGTTGGAGCAATAGTGAATTAAGACTAGTATGGAGTTTGAAATTACATTGATCATGTTCTCACGATCATGCATATATGATATTAAAATTGAGATCCGCAGTACATGTTGGTGAACATTGTACTGGATTGACCCATCATGAGAATACTACATGGATTATAAGTCACAAGTACTTCTCATCATAATAATGTCTTATTTTTGTCCTACGACCTAACACAACCATAGGTCCCTACACGAGGAGCTTTATGTTTTGACATAGTTCAACATCATCTGTAATAAGGTGGTATTACAGACTATAGTTGGACATATAATAAATCATGTAGAGGGACATGAGTGGATAAAAGAGATTTGTTCCTCATTCTAGAGAGATATCTGTGGGCCCCTAGACATGTGAGATTGGAAATTGTATGGCCATGCTCAAATTAATTAATAAGGGTTATTAATGTCATTTGTATTATCAGTTTACATGGAGGTCGAGAAAATTGCATGATTGAACTTTACGAGGGAGACATAGTCCATGACTTGTGTTCAATTAGGATATCGTGAGACAAAGGGACTATGACATTTATTATGGATTAGGTTATGTCGGGCTATTGACATTCACATAATTTGGGTGGTCATAATGCCTTGCTAAAGGTTGCTTATGATCCATGGGCTCGAAATGGGCTTTTAAGCCCACTGCCAACATTATGTGGACCTATAAGGTAACACACATAGAATGGGCCAGAAACCAACCCTTGGGCCTAAAATTGGATTTAAACCCAAGGGACCCCTATGTGGATTGATTTGTTTTGTTTTTCACAATTGAGAGAGGCGACTATGGGTTTTCGTGAGACTCAACCCGGTACTAGCACACTCATTTCTCTCGGTTTCCGAAGAAGGCTCGTTTGTGTGGATAGCTGTAGAGGGTGGAGCGATCTGCTGCGCCTTTCAATTCGACAAGGAAGGTTTGACGCAGACACGACGCTACGGAGCAAAGATCTTCTAGCGAGAATAAGGTATTCTTCTATCCCTAAATCATCTAATCGGATCACATGGATCCCTGGTCAAGTGTGAAAAAGGCGAAATTTCAATTTTTTCCGCTGTGTATGTATGCTTAATCGCCAATAGGAACCCAACAGTGGTATCAAAGCCACTTATGACCCCGATCAGTATGGTTTCTTTATCTTCTATGCATATGATGTGTATGAATTCGTCTAATATGTTAAAAATCGTATCTTTATGCATAGATGATGCATAGGATTTGTGTAGTTCATTAAGGATTGTGTCTTTATGCATTGTTGATGCATACAAAAATATATGGTTATGTAAAAGGGGGTATTAATTCTAGAATCATGAAGGGCAATGGTACTAGGAGAAAGAATGTTAATCAATTAACGAGATCTTGGGTTTTATGTTTTTTTTTTTTTTTTTTTTTTTTTTTTTTTGGGCGTGCCCCGGGCCTTTGCGGCGTTGCCCCCTCGGCCTGGATTGATCGTCGTGGGACCATGCAAGGACTTTGCCTTGGCCCGACCAAGCGGCGCCTGGACCGGGGCAGCCATGCTGAAAAATGTAGGGGTTTATTTTCAATTCAAATTCTAACCATTAAGTTTGCATTTATTACGTAAATGTTTCGAATTAATTCTTACAATTAAGTTTGACTTAATTCATAACGTTTCGAATTAATTCTTACAATTAAGTTTGAATTAATTCGTAGCGTTTCAAATTAAATCTTACAAATTAATTCAAACCAATTTTTTTCTATAAATACAAACGGGTCTTGATGTTACAAAATACGGTCTACACATAAATTATTGAGATATTATAATTATTGTATGTTTTGTGAAAAATATGTATGGTGCATAGCATGGCCCTTAGACTAATGTGAATGTGGATGTTTTAATTTAAATATTTGTTTATTTTGGGATATGTAATTTAAATACGCCTATGTGTTGTTTTTAATTTTTAAGCATTTTTGAGACCATGTAATTTAATACGACATGCGTGTCGTGTTTGACTCTTATGGTATTTATAAGTTGTATAGTATAAATACAAGTTGTAAAGAAGAATAGCTGCTCAAGGATGGAGATCACTCAAAATCACAAAAGGCGGTAGAGGATGCATTCTTCTCAAACTTTTATTCGATGGTGGAGACCATTCAGCACATTCCAGGCAAATCCATGGAGTTGGAGTTTTTACCTAGGATTGGCCTTTGATCTTCATATTGGATTATGAAGATCAATCTAGTTTTGGGCCATGCTATGACACGTTTAATTTATGCCATTATTATATGCATGTGATGATATGATGGATGAATTATAGTTCAAATGGTAGGATTAAAATATAAATTAAATCCCTCTCTAGAAATTAAGTCATAAAATGCCGACCAAAATTTCACACTTGTCAAGACTTCGATTGACTACATGGGTCATGCCAAAGCAGGGTATGTAATCCATCTTAGTAAGGCATGATGGATAATGGTGATATCCATATGTATGAGTTTGGTGGACTTAACAAGGTTATCAAAACAATTTTGGACCTAGGGCATTGTGGAATTTTACTTATAATGTGATTGTCAAGTCCATGGGAATCCAAAATTGCATTAGATACAATTGGTAATTGGTTCCTACCTAAATAACCAGACTTTGGGTGATAAACCCAAAGCTTACTTAGAAGTTTGGTGAAATATGGGTCTTGGACCCACTTCAAGGTCTCAAATATTGAGATTATCAATTAAAATAAGAGGGTTAAATATTTGGTAATATTTGGTAGAGTATTTTATGCCTCGCATATTTAATTATTGAAATTCTAAAATACTACGTATGACTTGTAGATAATGACGATAAACAACACACCGACTTTGTCCTTTGCGATCGAGTCCTTGAATGACAGACTCGATGGGACCCGACTTCCTTGACTGGCACAGAAACTTGAGAATCGTTCTCAAGCAAGAAATGAAGTTATATGTCCTAGATGAACCTATCCTTGAAGAACCTACAGCAAATGCTCCTAGGGCTCAAAGGGATACATATATTAAGCATCAAAATGATTCAGTCGATGTTAAATGCCTCATGCTTGCCACCATGGAATCTGAGCTTCAGAAGCAGATGGTTGATATGGAGGCGTTTACCATGATAGCCCGTCTCAAGGAAATGTTCCAAGAGAAGGTCCGCATTGAGAGGTTTGCCACCATAAAGGCGTACTCTGCAAAATGGTTATGGCGGCTTAGTCGACCCTCGTGCTCTTAAAATGAAGGGCTACCGGATCATCTTAAGAAGCTTGGTATCTGGAATTAGCCCGAGTTGGCTGCGATATCATTCTCCAAACTCTACTGATGCTTATGATGGACATTTATGAACTACAGCCAGCAACATGGAAAACGATTTAAACTACGGGATGCTTAAGACTGTTGAACATAACATTAAGACTACTACTAATGTTTAGATGGTTCCAAAGGGTAGAGGTAAAGACACGAAGAGGAAATGGGTAACAAGGGCAAGGCAGGATAGCAAGCGAAGCCCAATCCACGATACTAAAGGGAAAAAGCCTAAAACTAAGGAACCAAAGGAAGGACAATGCTTTTTCTACAATGAACAAAGTCATTGGAAAAGGAATTACAAGCTCTACTTGGAAGATTTGAAGAAGAAGAAGGGTAGTGAGACTACATCTTCAAGTATTTATGTAATATAAGTCAATTTATCTACTTCTGTTTCATGGGTATTGGATACCAGTTGTGGATCTCACATTTGTGTAAATATGTAGGGTCTCAAAAATAGTAGATCATTTGCTAAAGGCGAGGTGGACCTACGAGTAGGCAATGGAGCAAGAGTTGCTGCTTTAGCTGTAGGAACTTATTATTTATCGTTGCCTTCAGGACTAGTTTTGGAATTAGATAATTGTTATTATGTTCACGCAATGGTAGAACATGTTTCCATTTCTTGTTTGGACATGGTCGGATTCTTTTTTATTATTAAGAATGATACTTGCTCCATTTATTATGGTGATATCTTTTATGGGGATGCTCACTTATCAAATGGTCTATATATCCTAAACCATGACAATCCAAATGTAGTCATCTATGCATTGTACAAAGGTTTAGATCTAATAATTAAACCATGACCTATCTTTAACCTGCCAGCGTCGTTTAGGCCATATGAGCAGCGTATTTTGACTCCATCAAGATGTGCATTTACATTCATTTGATTTTGAATCTTATGAAGTATGAATCTCTTGTTTTAGGAAAAATGACCAATGCACCCTACGGGTCATAGTGAAAGGGTTAGTGACTTATTAGGCCTTATTACACGATGATGTATGTGAAGCAGATAAGTTCTAGTGCCAGAGGAGGTTACCAATACTTCATTACCTTTACAGACAATTATAGTAGATATGGTTATCTATATCTGATGAAACATAAGGATGAGACTTTTGAAAAGTTCAAAACATTCAAGAATGAGGTACAAAACCAACTTAGTAAAAGTATAAAAGCTCTTCGAACAGATCAAGGTGGTGAATACCTAAGCCAAGATTTTGATGACTATCTTAAAGATTGTGGAATAGTTTCACAATTGACTCCACCACGAACACCCTAATGGAATGGTGTTTAAGAATGGAGAAATAGAACCTTATTAGATATAGTTCGATCAATGATGAGTCAATCAGATCTTCCAATATCTTTTTGGGGGTATGCCTTAGAAACTAATGCATTTCTACTTAACCGCATTCCATCTAAGTCGGTTCAAAAGACACCATACGAGATATTGACTAGGAAGCCTCCTAGTTTGTCTTTTCTTGAAATTTGGGGCAGTGAAGCTTATGTGAAGCGTCAGATCTTTGAAAAATTAGCACCCAAATCAGATAAATGCCTATTTGTGGGGTATCCTAAGGAAACAAAAGGATACTACTTCTACAATATTTCAGAGAACAAAGTGTTTGTTGATCGAAATGCTATATTTTTGGAAAGAGAGCACATATCCAAAGGAACTAGTGGGAGTAAAATTTAGCAATGAGGTCGAGTACCACAAGAAGCATTGAGCAGGTTATGGAAACTGTCGGTTTCACAAGATTTTGTTGAACCTACAAGAGCCACATAGGAACCTAAAGTTACGGGTGGGATACGTTAGAATCCTGAGAGATATGGATTTCTTGTAATTAACAATCATGATGTCATTATCATGGATCATGATGAGCCCGCATCTTACTAAGAGGCCATATCTAGTCCAGACTCCGATAGATTGCTAGAAGCCATGAAATCTGAGATGCAATCCATGTATGATAATCAAGTTTGGACCTTGATTGATCCACCCAATGGTCTAAAGACTATAGGGTGCAAGTCGGTCTTCAAAAGAGAAGCGACATGGATAGCGATAATGCATTACCTTTAAAGACCGATTGGTTGCAAAAGGTTTCAAGCAAACACATGGTGTTGACTATGATGTAAATTTTTCACCAGTGGCTATGCTTAAGTCTATTAGAATCCTATTAGCCATAGTTGCTTACTACGATTACGAGATATGGCAATGGATGTCAAAACAACATTTATTAATGGAAAATTGCTCGAGGATGTGTACGCGAGGCACAGCGAGGAGGGTTTGTCAATCTAGAATGTTGAAAGGTATACGGCTTGAAGTCCATTTATGGATTGAAGCAGGCATCTCGAAGCTAGATCTTCGTTTTGATGAAGCAATTAAAGTATTTGGTTTTATCAAAAATGAAGATGAACGTTGTGTTTACAAGAAGGTTAGTGGGAGTGTGATATTTTTTCTAGTGTTTTACATTGATGACATCCTACTCATTGGAAATGACATCCCAACTTTGCAGAATGTCAAGTCTTGGCTAGGTAGTTGTTTCTCAATGAAAAACTTAGATGAGGCTGCCTATATTCTAGACATTAAGATATCTATAGAGACATATCTAAAAGAATGAGTGGCCTAAGTCAGAGTACATATATAGACAAGGAGTCTTGAATAGTTTCGGTATGTAAGAGCTACAGAGGGATTTTTACTGTGTGTCTGTGGCATTGATCTAAGCATTAGAGTGTCCAACGATCACAAAGTAGGTGAGGACCGCATGAGTAAGATCCCATATGCTTCTGCTATTGATTCTATCATGTATGCTATGTTGTGTACTCGACCGAATATGTCATATGCCTTAAGTATGACTAGCATATACCAATAAGATCCCGGTGAAAGTCACTAGACAGTAGTTAAGAATATCCTTAAGTACTTCAGAAGATTTAAGGATACATTCTTAATTTATGGAGGATAGGAAGATGAGCTAGTTGTAAATGGTTGCAGTGCTAGCTTTAGTCTAACAGGATGATTCGGTCCTTGATCGGGTTTGTGTTTTTGTTTGAATGGAGGTGCTATTAGATGGAAAAGTTCAAAGAAAGACACCGTAGCTGATTCTACTATAGAGGCTGAGTAAATAGCTATTTCAGAAGTAGCTAAGGAGGTTGTTTAGATCAAGAAGTTCATCACTAGACTTGGAGTGGTTCCTAGTATCTCGAACCCGGTGGACCTATTTTGTGATAATAATGGGGCCATAGCCTGTTTAAGGAACCTAGATCACACAGGATCTAAACACATACTTAGGCATTTTCATCTCATCTAGAGAGATTGTTGGCCAGGTGGAGATGTCAAGATATGCAAAGTATCTACTAATGATAGCGTTCTTGATTCACTAACTAAGCCCACTCCTGGCCCAGTATGAGAGTCATATTAAGTCGATGGGTATTAAATACATGTCGGATTATTTTTAATTCTTAGTGGGAGATTGTTAGTGATGTGCCACAAAAATGATAGTGTAATTGTTATTACTTTTGCCATTTCAATAATAAAAGGCATTTTCATTATCATCTTACATTTCTAATTTGGTGATTTACTCCATGAATAGTTGATTCCTTATGAATTACCATCAAGTGTGTGTGACTTCACTAAGTAGAACCTGGACTTCAAATGGAATACTATTCTAAATTGTCCCTGGTTGTTCATTAGTGGTGGAGAAATAGTGAATTAAGACTAGTATGGAGTTTGACTGATGATCATGTTCTACTAATCATGGATATATGATATTAAGTTAGCTCATAAGTACGTGTTGTGAACATTGTACTGGATCGACCCATCATGAAAATACTACATGGATTATAAGTCACAAGTACTTCTCATCATAATAATGTCTTATTTTTGTCCTTCGACCTAACACCACCATAGGTCCTATGAGGAGCTTTATGTTTGATGACACAGGTTCATCATCATACGTAATGGGGTGGTAATACATGCATGTGAGTTGGACGCCGAATAAATCATGTAAGGGACATGAGTGGATTACAAAGAGTTTGTCCCTTATTTTAGAGAGAGGTATCAGTGGACCCCTCAACATGGTGAAGTGCATTATATGCTCAAATTAATTAATAAGAGTTATTAATGTCATTTATATTATCGGTTACATGGAGTCGAAAATTGCATGATTGAACTTTACCAGGGCATAGTCCATGACTTGTGTTCAATTGGGATAACCATTGAGACAAAGGGACTATAACATTTATTATGGATATGGTTATGTTAGAAATTGTGTGTTATATTTGGGTGGTCATAATGCCTTGCTAGAGAAACGAACATGATCAGTGGGCTCGAATGGGCTTTTGAGCCCACTGCCAACATTATGTGGACCTATAGGGTCCACACATAGAATTGGCCGGAAACCAACCATTAGGCCTAAAATTGGTATTTAAACCCAAAGGATCCCTATACGGATTGATTCATTTCGTTTTTGACAATTAAGAGAGGTGGCTAGGGGTTTTCGTGAGACTCAACCGGGTCTTTGCTTACCTCGTTTCTCGGTTTTTCTAAAGAGGCTTGTTTGCGTGGATAGGTTGTAGAGGAGATTGGAGGCGAATCTAATAGCGCCTTCAGTTGACAGGAGGGTTTGAGAAACTGAACCTAGCGCTACGAAGCAAGGATCTTCCGAGCGAGAATAAGGCTGCCGATAAGTCCATTTGATCGGATCACATAAATCCTTGGTCGGGTTAGAAAAAGGCGAAATTTCAAAATTTTCCTCTATGTATGCTTAATCACCAGTAGGAACCCAACAACAAAATCCACAATCAGCTTTGAAGGGAAAGAAGACTCTGTCACAACAGAGAAATTTTATGTCGTGATAGAAAATAGCAAAACAATGGGCATATAGGCAAGAAGTGCCTAAACTAAATTTTCCATGTTGCAATAGGCATTTCGGCTTATGACAAGACCAAGGCAGATTATATGTTGCAACAAAAGAAAACTATGTCAAGACACAACATTCAGAGTCAGCAATGAAAGATAAGAAGACTCTGTCGCGACAGAGAATTTTTAAGCCATGACAAACACAACATAAGGCTAAAGTGAACTCTGTTGAGAAAAATATGGCTACTGTCATGACAGAAGTTGAGAAGAAAGACACAAAAACTTATGTTGCAACATAGTAAAGAAAACAAGGCAGAAATCTCTGTCGCGATAAAAGAAGATTATGTCGCGACAATAAAAATTGTTATGTAAGATATTTTTGTCGCGACAAAAAAAATTTATGTCACTACAGGAAATGGAAAAGATATGAGACCAACTAAGATAAATATGTTGCGAGAAAGACTTTAATGTTGCAACAAACAGTTCAGCCAACGACTAGGATCAAAGACGATTAGGTCACAACAAAGAAAAAATCTGTAGCAACAAAAAACCAAGGCAACTGTGAGAAACTCTGTCATAACACAAAAATTCTACGTCGCGACACAAGTAGCGCAGTAGAAAGAAACTTAGTCGCGACATACTATTCAAGTATTCAAGCTACAATGTATCCAAGAATTGCCATGACACAAGAAAAGCTTTGTCGCGACATAAATTAAATAACCTCAACAGAACTATGTCGCGACATTGCCAACTTATGTCACGATAAAATATGAGAAGAAAGCATAAAATGTCCGCAGCCAAGCTTTGCATGTATCACGTCAGATGTCGGAGATAGAGATGAAAACTTTAATAAGTGAGCAAAGTTACTAATTGGGCTAGAATTTTTGGGGATCCACAATTAGTACCTAGAAGTGCGACCCATATCATTTGAAAATCTATAAATAGATGCATTTAGAGGCAACGTAGCGCGACAGCCAAACCAGGGGAACCAAACCCCGAGAACCTGGATAGTGGGAGACTCTTATATATTATTTTTATTTTATTTTTCTTTTCTTTTGTTTAGTTTTTAGAGTAGCATTTTAGCTAGTGTAAAGCTTCGAGCTAGGTTTGTTGTAAAATTTTGTTTTTCATTACTTTCTGATTAAATGAATTTGGAAATTTTATGGAGTTCATTTATTTCAGTTCGTTTGCAATTTCAATGAATTTACTTGATCAGTTAGTCACTGTTATTTGTGTGTTGACTTTGAAAAAGGCGAACTCCATGCAAGAGATGGATCGATGTTGATTATTATTTTCTGCTCAACTTGAAAGAATGTCATAGTTTGAATGTTTGGATTTATTTAATTGGTATTGTTCTTGAAAATTTACTTGTTGAAAATATTAGTGTGTCCTAGAAAAGGGCGTATCTTGCTCGAATGCATTTCGAGAGCCCTCACAGTGTCTCGAGGAGATGGACATTCATGGAGTGAGTAGTTACTTGGGGAATGTTGAGCTAATATTATGGAACACGAGACTCGAAAATTCACTTAGATCCTTGACTTACTCATAGTGTGAGGATAGTTGGATGATGTATCAACAATTATTCGAGAGGTTTCTCCTGATATGATGAGAGGATCTTGATCACAATGTTAGCATAGATCTAATCAAGGAAATAGAGTCTCATCAAATTAGACGGATGAGTTACCAATTAGATTGGAGAAGGCTTGCAATATCCTGTCTATAGGGGCAAGAAGTCTTCGGTCCTAAGAAATGGGTATGAAGTACTGAAAAGGAAAAACACCCATATTTTAGAAAGACGTTTCTATTCTATAAGTAACTAATTAGACCCATGTATCCGAAAGGAATATGGATCTCTAATTAGTGAAAGGTATGGTTTATGGAGAAATCCTAACTATACTACCTTGCATCTTTCACAAGTTCATATATCAAACTAATGGCTAAAATATGTTATAAAATGATGCAGAAATTCATAATTCACACTGATCTATTTCCTAGTGTTACTTTATCCAATGAACTCTCCAATCCATTTCTTTGAATTCTTTACACGTAGTTATAGAGTTTTATCTAGTTTTTGTTTTTGCTTAAGTTTAGAAACAAACCATATTTAACTTTGGAGTTCAAATAGCAAAGATCTTGAGTAGATGGGGTACTTGATATTTAGATTTATCATCAATCCTCGTGGGAATGATATCTGGACTTAAATCCATTATATTACTTGTATGACCTATGCACTTGCAGTGATTTAGACCAAAATCAATTTTAATGGATCCTTCTTTCAAAAAGAGGCTAAACACATATTTTTATCAAAATTTAGTCAATAAAGTTTATGGCATTCCAGCTGGGGACTGAAAAGTCTTTGGATGGAATTGCTAATTACTTAATCAGATTTAGTCTGTATTTAAAAATCAGTCAATCAATCATGCATGGGCTTAGGCATTAGCACATTAGAGTCGATGGGACTTTCGGATGTGAGTGGGAGTTGGTAGGACTCGGGCATGGTACATGATCGAGTCTCATCTCATTTCATGACATGACATGTAGGATTCCATAGTAGAAACTGCATGTTTTTACTTACAATGTGAATGTGTGGAACATGACCATTGCATGTGTACTTAGGTGGGGAGTAGCTCTTATAGGAAATATTCTCTACTGGGCATGGCTCACCCTTTATGGGAAAACATTTCAGGTACAAGTTGTACACTAGTGGGCGACACCCATTCGAGGCCGTAATTATGAAGAAGGCTGACATGTGGCCTTGGTAAACCTTTTTATAAAATTGTGGAACATTCTAGTTTCGGTATATAATAATGGTAAGAGGGTCGTGATCGAACTCTTATGGATTGTTTTAAATGTAATATTCGCATATTTTGTAACTTAAATATGAACAATAGATCCCAAAAAAGGGACATATCGAGGTGGTACCGAGTCACTCGGTATCCATAAGTATTTGAAACTAGTTTGGTATCAAAGTTTACGTATGCGATTACCTAAGGTAGTATTTTCGTAGGTTGATGGTTGGTCAACAGGACCCCGGGTTTTGGGGCGTCACAGCTACCAAGATATCTAAATCACTACACATGGGATGAAATGAAGGAAAGACGTGTCTATCCTCCACACAAAGACCTATAGAAGATCATCACTCAAGGGAAAGTAAAAGCATAAATGACATGGGAAAGAAAGGGGGTAGGACACTAATGGTGACATGTGATATAAGGGAGTAATAATGATTTCAAAATAAAAAGATTGCGGTAATGGAGTGAAATGGACCATAATATGTTTGTCGAGTCCAAAGCCCATGAGATCTCTAATCAAAACATTCATACATCATGGAGCCCCCAACCCGGTGTAAAGATAAATGAGTTCATAAAAGAAAAAGCTATAACATCCATGTGAGGCTCAATGGGCTAGCAACTTATAACTCTATATGTGTATGGGATAAGATAAAAGTCTCATGAAACGATGACCACCCATCCTTTGACCACAACATCATGCATCATGTTCTCAAGATTACACATGGTCAACAATAAAGATTAGCACTCACCCACTATAGCAAAGTCAAATCCTTTAAAATCATGTGAAAGCTCATACTATATGCTCTATAAAACTTCTCAGACCATCTCAATCATAGTATAGCAGTAACACTCTCATCAAATCAACTACTTTCTTAATACAAGCTACTCATTGTCAACCCATCTAAACCAGCCCCCATAGCTAAATCAAACTCATGAAGTCATATGTAACTGCCCGAATTGAATATCGTGTAACAATTCAACTCCTCATCTTAGCCATAGATGATCAATGATCCCACCAAGTAATCGAACTACCCTCTCATCATAAGTCACATCTTATAAGATACAATACTCTCCTCTAATCCAGTCATCTCAAACTCTACCTAGTCAAACCAAGGGAGTGATATAAAAGGCTAAGGTATATATGGGGGAAAATGAATGAGAATGTCGTGGTGCTCGAGTGACAATATAAAGCTCATGATAATAGGTAATCAGGTCCAAAAAAGGCTAAGGTAAGAATACAAATGTGAATGAGATGCTACTCTGATCCAAGTAGACTGAGTCTCAATCTCCAACTCCTTGAGTCAAGTCTCCAATCTAAGGCTAATAAGCTCAAAACCCTCCATAATGGGTAGTGACTGAGTGATCAAGACATGAAAGTGAAGGTGTCTCAAATCAACACCATAACATAACACACTAACTAATCCTATGGTGGCAATCATAATCCGAATATAAGATGGGAACCCTAGGATCATAAAGAAGTCCACTGTAAGATGGCCATAAACATGATTAGATAATTCACATCAGTAATCTATGATGGAAGTACTACACTAAACAACACTATCATGAGATCAATACTCTATCTATAGTCGAGTCCTTGATTCAACCTTCAATTCAAGCCCCATGACGAAAAAAGACAAGGTTGTAAAACCCGGGAAAAAATTTATTTTAGAAAATGTAAAATAGCCAAAATTGCCAAAATAGTTCGAGGCTTTGGAAAATTCTCTGAATCGGATGAAAAACGGTTTACTCGGGTTAGTTCGTCTTACGAATATAGTGACCAAGAAAGAAGTTTCATTGGATTAAAACCTTTGTCGAATTTTCATGTTTTTCTAGATAATTGAAGGGACATCCAATGACTCCGGGGCTGAGATTTTTACAAGTCTCGGGTCGGAGAATAGCGGAGTTAAGTTCATTTAAAATGAATTTAACTAAAAGAAAATAAATTGTTTTCGGATGAGAAATAATAGGACAGGTCATGGACGCATGGAGCAAAGTGGGCCCGTCAGCAAACTTAAATGAATAAAAAAGGGGCGGAGAGAGAGAAAATCACAATTTCTCCCATTTTCAGTAGTGGGAGTGAGTTAGAGAGAGAAATGAGAGAAACTCCTCCTTCTCTCTATGATCTACGGAGATCGGGTGGTCAGAATCAATCAAGCCAAGATTTAAGGTTCATCTACTCGACAAGGGCTATGCGTGGGTACCGACAACACGCAATTTCGTCGAAGATTTCGTATTTGGAGAAGAAAAGTTAGAGAGAGAACTGACTTCTGCAGATCTCTGAGGTTAAATTGAGTGGAATATAGGTAATCGGGCCAAGACCCAAAGTCGGGCACTCGGCCGAGGGCTCTGGCGTGGATCTGGGAAACTGCGAGTTTCACAAAGTTTCATGCAAGAGGTTTGGGGAGTCGAAAGCTTCGGGTTCAGGAAGTGTACGCGGGACTTCCTTGGGTCGTTTAACTCGCGCAGGTAAGGAACACTTCTGCAGTTTTAATTTTCCATATAGGGTCATTTTGGTGCTTAGTTTGAGCCTTGGAATTTGTTTGGATGGCATTGAGAACCCGAGAAGCAGTTTTTTACGGGTTCGGCGTAAGTGCTGTTCATATGAGGCCTCGACTTTGGGCCAACCAATAACTTTCGTCTAAACTCAGGTCGGGTGTTCTTGGATTCTATGGAAATCCTTTTGAGTCTAAAATCCATCCATATATAACTTAATACAATTTGAACTCATATTTTTCCAAAAATGATGAAAAATAGTAGGCTAATGGTTAACGGCGCAAGTCGCGAGTTCATATAAGGCCTCAGCCCAGGGCGACCGCAGCTTCGTCAGACTACGATTCGTGTGTTCTTGGACTCTACGGAAAGCCCCTTGAGTCTAAAATCTGGCCATATCCCTATGAATGGCATTTGGTGATGTAGGAGCTTCTATAAACACATCAAACATTGGGAATTCAGCCCTAATTATTGAAGAATTGGATTGAGGAGGTCGAGACGCAGTGAATACACATGAAAACTCCTTTTATGGACCTCATTTGGGCCTTGGAAGGCAAAAAAACGTGGTCAGACTTGGACAAACCCTTGATGTGGAGCCGCCATATTCATTTTAGAAAGATTTGCCGTAGGATCTTCTGGAGCATTTGTTTTATGATTATGCTGTATTTCTTTTAGAAAGATTTGCTCCAATATTTTGACTATCCCTTTTAGGAAGATTTGCTTTATTTATTTTAGAAAGTTTTGTTTTTAGGAGTTGCTTTTGTAATTTAAAAGTTTCTTTTCCTAATTAAAGTAGAAGTTGCTTTATTTGATTTAGAAAGTATGAAACTATATATACCCCCTTAATGTAGTCTTTTAAGGCGAGTTCAAGTTTAATAATATTTTCAGATTTCTCTTTTTAAGAGTTCTCTCTTGTTCTGTTATCTCTTAGGTGGATTCCCTTGGGGACGAGTTCGTAACTTCTCATACCTAGGTGGATTCCTTGGTGGCGAAGTCTTTGTCTAACATCAATCCAACGAGATCCATAGTTGATTGTGGCGCCTTCACTCGAGTCATCATCTTGTGTGTGGATCGTTTCATTAACGCATTAGTAAGCACTCTTGTGCAAACTCTGCTCTCCTGCCATCTCATCTCCTCTCCCTCTTTAAACTTTCCATAACCAATTTTTCAACCTCTACCGGCATTTCCATATCTTGTTACATACTACTAAAACATTCTAATACCATTTCCCATATATACCACAAATACACATTCCTAACTTAGAAAATCTCATAAACTCGTCCATAACTGTTTTGGCCCTGAAAACTACCCTAAACATATTTTGACTTACAACACAGATCATCATCACGGTCCAACCTTGCATCAAAGTGGTATCGAGCTCAAGGATTTGATGGTGATCATAAGCTAAAGGGGTAATTGGTTTCGGAGACCAGAGTCCTAATCATGGTTCAAGTGGTTCTCGATCCCATTGCAAACGCGTCATGATCTTAGAATATGTGAGTTGAAATCACACCAAAAGCAAATGGCTATCAATGATGATCCTATGGCGACAAAGACCTTCATGAAGTTGAAGTTAGTGAATTTTGACAGAGGAGCGTGCCGCCTAGCCAAGTTCGAGATTACTTGAGGCGCAGAAGCACAAAACAAGCATTCGAGAATATGATTATGGAGGAAGGTATGAATATCGATACCGCGATGATGATTACTATGAGAAACGTAATAATGATGAAAGTTCCAGATTCAATCCAAAGTTTGATATTCCGAAATTTGAAGGAAGAATGCATGTTGATGACTTCTTGGATTGGCTTAATACCGTCGAACGTGTCTTTGAATATTGTGATCCCCCCGAGCGGAAAAAGGTGAAGTAGGTGGGCTGTCAAGATGCGCAAAATGCTTCTTTTGGTGGGAAAATTTAAAGAACACTTGTCGGAGAGATGACAAGAAGAAGTTGAAACTTAGGGGAAAAAAGATGAAGAAAGAACTAAAAGAGTATCTTCCCTTCCACTATCGCGAATATCTTCCTGAAAATTAATTTGAAGCGACAAAATCATTGTGGAGGTATTTAATTTGAGTTTAGAATTGATGATCAAAGGAGACTTGCCAGAGGCTGAGGAGCAGTCCATAGCCAGCTACCTTGCTGGTTTGAGGTTCGAAATTTCTAAAATTGTTCAGTGCGGCCTATAACACTCTTGAATGTGATAAAGCTTGCCTTAAAAGTTTGAAACTTTAAATAAGTATGGGGTTTTACTACAAATCAGTTAAAGAAGGATTTATCAGAATTCGACTTCAGGGGTCTAATCTTGCTAAAACCACCCTTAAACCTCAAGTAAAGGTGAAGTGCACAAGCCCTGACAGAGTCTACCTCTAAGTCAGAGCGGTGCTTTAAATGCCACGATTTGGGCATATGGCTTATGAATGTCCTAAGCCCAGTGGTTGCCCTAGTTGAGAAGAATATGAAGGCGAGGAAGAAAGGCATTCGAAGAGGCAATTGAATCCGACCATGAAGATAAGGATGAGCTTACTATGCCCAACCATGGGACTTCCTTAGTTGTTCAAAGGAGTCTTAAGATAGGGGCAGCTGGTAGGGGAGGGTGGTTTAACGTCTGATGTCTTTCACCTGAGTGCACATCTAAGGACGGGGTTTGTTTGGTTATTATTGATAGTGGGAGCTTCGAAATTGTGTTTCCTTGGAATTGGTGCAAAATCTTGATTTGAAGATGGATCCACATCGAGAAACCCTATAAACTTAGGCTTCGAGAGGGTAGTAGTATCAGGTAAAGCATAAGTGCCTTGTCTCTTTTACAATTGGAAAGCACTACCAGGAAGAGGTATGGTGATGTTGTTCCAATGGATGTTTGTCACTTGCTACTTGGGAGGCCATGGCAATATGATAGGAAGGTCATTTATGATGGCTTCAAGAACACTTACACATTCCGCAAGGACAAGGCCAAATCGTTTTAGCACCGTTGAAATGCCAAAAGAATCGCCTCCAAATTTCTCCAAACCAAAGAGGAGTAGAATTTTCATATCAAATCCGAGTCGAGAAAGAAATCGCAGTCAGGTTCAAATGTGATGGCCTGGTTGCTATTGAAGAAACCGAAGTGAGAAGGAGATCCTAAAGAAGTAGAGCCAATTTTAAGTGCACTTGTTGATGTAGTACCCAAGGAGATTCCACGACACGGGTCGCCCCTAGCGAGAGATATTCAACATCAAATAAAATTCCTCGTACTGTGTCCCGCTTCTTTGCCCAATAAAACCAGCCCATAGGATGAGTCCTAAAGAATACATGAAGAGCTTCATACAAGGCAAGTTGATGAGTTGCTCAACAAAGGGCATTCGAGTAAGAGCCCTTGTGCAAATTCCTGTACCCTACTTACTCAAAGAAGGATGGATCTGAGGATGTGTGTCGATAGCAGACAAATAACAAGATTATTAGCCTGATTATCGATTTCCCATTCCAAGACTCTCAACATGACGGCCGGATCAACTCTTTGGCGCGTCCATCTTTTCGAAGATTGATTTGAGGAGTGGATACCATCAAATTCGTATGAGGGAAGGAGATGAACGGAAGACGGCCTTTAAAACTCGAGATGGGCTCTATGAGTGGATGGTAATGCCATTTGACTATCCAATGCCCTGCAGCACTTTATGAGGTTTATGAATCATATCCTGCTCATGCATTGAAATTTTGGTGGTATACTTTGATGATATTTTTTTGATCTATAAGAAAACTCCTCGATGGAGCACTTGGAGTACCTGAGGCAATTGTTCTCTATTCTAAGGAGCACGATTATTTGCCAACTCAAGAAGTGTGACTTCTATGCCGACAGGATCATATTTTCTTGGTTATGTGGTTACTAAAGATGGAATTGAGATGGACCAAGAAAGATAGAGGCGATTACTTAATCACAATCCCTAGCTCAATCCATGATGTGAGAAGTTTCTAAGGGCTAGTCTCTTTATAGGAGATTTATTCGCGGATTTAGCCTCTATAATGGCTCCCGTGAATCGAATGCTTGTGCGGAGACAAATTCAAGTAGATCTAGGTAAGGCCGAAGAAAGCTTCGAGTTGATTAAGAAGAAAGTAACTGAAGCCCCATGTTTGGTTTTACCTGGGATTTAAATCAAAGTCTTTGAAGCAGAAAGTGTGATGCATCCTAAGTCGATTTGGTGCTTGTCCTTTAGCCATAAGGAAGACTCCATCGCTTTTTTTTTAGTGAGAAGCCACAAATGAAGAAAAAGGAAGTACTTCACCTATGACAAGGAGTTCTATGCTATCTATAGAGCTTTATTTCATTGGAGTCAATACTTGCTTTATAAGCCATTTGTGCTTTTCTCAGATCATGAAGCACTAAAATTCATCAACCACCAGCAATAAGTCGAATCAAAGACACGCGATACGGGTGGAATTCTTACGCGCATAACTTCACAATCAAGCATAAAGCCGGTGTCTATAACGCTGTTAAGTGATGCCTTGAGTAGGATACATGCCCTAGTGACTCCATGCAAGTCCAAGTAGTCGGATTCATGTGCTGAAAGAACCATACAAGGAGGGGATGCCGATTTCGTGGAAATCGAAGGTATGCGCCGACAAGCCTTCAAGGGCTCAGAAGAATGGATGGTTTTCTCTTTAAAGGAAATACCCCCATGTATCCCGGCCTTGTTCCTCGAGATTGAGTATTCCGGATGAGTTGTATAGTGGAAACATTAGGAGGACAATTTCGTGAAGCAAAAACCTTAGCTCTAGTGAAGGCAAACTCTTTCGCCTAAGCTGTAGAGAAAGTTACATCATTTAGGATTTGTCAAGAAGTGTGTCAGGTGTACGGTCGATAAACTCATGGAAAGTCAATGGTGACTATATACCCATTGCACCCAAATATGCCATGGAGGAGGTGTTTGGATTTTGTTTTAGGATTACCTAGAACACAAAGAAACAAATATTCGATTCTAGTGGTCGTTGATAAAGTTTTCAAAGATGGCTCACTTCAGACTATGCAACAAGTCTAATGATGCTTCAGATGTCATCGACTCAGACTTCCAAAGAGATTGCGCGTCCATGCCATTCCCAAGACTATGGTTTCAGATCGAGACTCTAAGTTTCTTAGTCACTCTGAGAACTCGTGGAGTGAAACTGACTTCTTATCTGCTCAAGATTTATCACCCTCGACCGATGGTCAAACCGGTTACTAATGTGGCGTCGGGAAATTTAAGCAAGGAGCTATGCGCGGGAAAGAACTTGAAACAATGGGATTTGATTCTACCCCAAATCGAGCTCACACAATAGGTCCATGCATAGAATCTGGGAAAGCCTATTTGAGGTACTATGGACTACAACCGATCGACCTGGCATGGAATTAGGCACTCCCATCCGACTATTCAACAATTTAGTGGAGATGTCAAGCTAGAGCCAAAGAGATCAAGAAGTTGTACAAGAAGTTCGCTTTGAAGATTGAGAAGAAGAATGCCAAATATGTGGAAATAAGCAAATAGACGCAAGTATGTCGAAGCCTGAGGTCATGAATTATTCGGGGTACACTCGCAAGGATGTTTCACCATGAAAGTTTGGAAAGCCTGGCCAAGGGTAGATGGCCCTTTTCAAGATTATAGAGAAAACTGAGAGAATACCTACAAGTTGCGCTTGCCAAACGAATATGAAATTTCTCCAATGTTCAATGTCAAGGACTCGAGGGGCTTATCACTTGAAGCACTCTGGTGGGCAAGTCTTTTTTCCAACATGGGGATTTTCGGGGACGTGCGTGGTTTCTATAACACATCAAACATTGGAATTCAGTCGTAATTATTGAAGAATTAGATCGGGGGAGGTCAAGACGCATTGAATACATGTGAAAATCCCTTCGACCCCATTCGGGGCCTTGGAAGGCAAAATGTGGTCAGACTTGGACAAACCCCTAATGTGGAGCCGCCATATTCATTTTAGAAAGATTTGCCGCAGGATCTTCTAGAGCATTTGTTTTATGATTCTGCTGTATTTCTTTTAGAAAAATTTGCTCCAATATTTTATTCTATCCCTTTTAGAAAGATTTGCTTTATTTATTTTAGAAAGTTTTTTTAGGAGTTGCTTTTTGTAATTTAAAAAGTTTCTTTTCCTTGTTAAAGTAGAAGTAGCTTTATTTGATTTAGAAAGTATGAGACTATATATACCCCCCTAATTGTAACGCCCCAAAAATACCTTGGAATTTTTATAATAATGTTATTATATATTCCAGGTAGGAATTGAGTCAAACTTAGGTTTTTCCTGAAATTTGATAAATTGGAGCAAATTGTAAAATGTAATTGAAATAATGGCGCTATGACGAACATTATATAAATCGAGAAAATTGATTGAACCCGGAAATAAAACCTGAAGTGTAAAAAAGGGCAAATGTGAAAATTTGTAAAATGAGGACCTAAGGGTCAAATGATAGCTTAAATGCTAATGTGAAATAAATGATAAAATGATAAGGAAAGTGAAATAAAGAGTTAGAATGCCAAAATGGAAAATTGATTTATTGAGTGGCCAAACAAGGCCTTATGAAGATTAAGTGACTTAAGACAAAAATGAGAAATGATAAATGGGTGTAGGCCAAACATGGCCTTACACTTACAAGGGATTTAAAATGAAGGATCCCAACCTGGATTAACCTCATGAACCCGAGGGGACCTCCCGGCACTCCAACGGATATAGAAACATTTCCTTAAAACCATCAATTTAAAATCTGTGGAGCAAACCCCTTTACAACTCCCCAACATATCTTTATAATATAAATGCGGAAGGAAGTGGGTAAATTTTTTTTTCTTTTTTTTCTTTTCAAACACTTAGATTTTTCAAAATCTGGGCCAGGTTTCCTCTCGCTTCTGACTATCCTAAATTTACAAAACCCGATAAAAGCATTTAAAAAACACTTATAAATCCCAATTTTCAACTTCCATAATAGACTCCTCGTCCACAACCTAATCTAAACACAATATACATACATATACATTTATTTACTTCAAATCATCAAATAAAACATTCAAACCTTCTTCAATCCTATGCACATTTTTATCAAAATTTGGCTCGAGCCTGGCTTGCCGACCGCCTACGTACCATCCAATCGAGGATCAAAGCCCATGTGGTAGTTCCTTTTCAAACTATATACATATATACATATATACATGACAAAATATTCAGCATATACAATATGAAAAATATTTATACAATGCAGTTCATAATTGGTCAGGCCTTCTCGATGGCTCCGACCTTCCACTCGCGCAGGGGATGTCCAACCCACAAGACTGCTCCTGCCTCCGCGAAAATGGTTTTGAAACATACAAAATGTAATGAGTCAAGGAGCCCTGAAGTGAGTGTATACATTTTCATTAAGATAACATTTTCAAAAGATATATCAAAGCAATACATACTTATACAATTAAAAATCCATTTATGTCTTAAACTTTCTTTCTTTCTTTATTTCTTTTCTTTCTCGATGGAACCTGGGGTGGGATAAACACACTAACAGCCTGGTAATCGACGGTGAGGGACAGCATATTCCAAATATAACCACTTACGTCGCGGAGAAACTCGCTTGCATAGGTTTCAAATACATAACACTTTATCACGTGTAAGGATATTACCTAAACACCTATTTCCCCTCCCCGCTTAGTAACCTATAACTTACTCCTCTAAATCCTTACACGCCTTAAAGTACTCGGCCGATATCACCATACTACCATATAGGGTTAGGGTAACCATCGCGAAAACCTTTCTTCAAAATACATTTCTAAATCCCTCAAACACTTTACTTATTATTTATACATTTATGCATTCTTACACATTTTAAATCCATAATGTTTTAACACATGCATACATATAATTTAATAAAAATATATATATTGATGCAAGATAAAACATTTCCATATGCCTTAACATTTATATAAATACCATTAAACTTTCGCTTTAATATTAAAACCATTCACTTTTAAACTCCAATTGTCAAAATATCATTTTACACTCACGCTTCACCGCCAATCCCGCTGCTTCCCTCGAATTCCCGCTTTCCCGTCCAATAGTCCTTTTCACCTTTTCAAGAAAACTACAACTACATTAATCATAACTTCCATTTTAATTCACTATACACACATTCATTTAAAGCCAAATGAACAAATTACCTTTGAGCACTAAAAGCCACTCATTTTGGCCAACCTTTCCAACAATACTGGTAGACTTTATGATCTAAAAATTATTCAAACGGTGTCTTCTAAAAATTATGAAACTTCAGATCAGTCCTTTTATATATCCATAATGACATCTCTTAAATTTCAATCACTTAAAAATTTTCCTCTAAAGCCTCAACTACATAACACAATTTATGCATGTTTTTGATGCCAACTCTTGGTTAAACTCACCGAACTACCCATCATATCCTGATTTATGGGATCTTAACCATAAATTGAAATGGTTTTACTCATTTGAATCTATGGTTCTAATGTTTCTTCTCCAATTGGACCACCCAATTTGCATCACCAAAACTCAAGTTATTGTATTTGGCATCTAGATGACTCAATTTGGCAGAACAGAATCTGCACATAGCTCCACTTTGACAAATTTTATGGGCAATTTTGGGGTTATAATTTGCTTTCACTTCCTTCATATAAATTTTCCTAGAAGCTTCTTATTTTACCCAGAATTTTGAATCACTAATTTGGATGAGTGAAACTCCACTTGCTTATTTCCAAAACAAACATTACAACCATACCCAAAATAGAGAGCAAAATCAGTGAGCTACAATGAGCTCACATTTCAGTCCATATTTGGGAGCTTCCTTAGATCTACTAATTTGCTCTTGGTCCTCTCTATACATTTAACCCTATTCTTATGGTTCTTTACTAATTGGAATCAATTCATTTGGATAATTATAACTTAATCTATAGCCAAAACAAAACAGGAGTTTTACAGAAATTTTGACAGTACTTTACTTTTTACAAATATGATCTTAATGCCCTAATCTAAATCCTTTCCTTTCAACCAATTCCAATGCATTATACCTCACCTCTTATAAATCCCTAACCACCCCCAACATATCATACAAAAATTCAACATCAAACCTCCTAAATCCATTCACTCACTTGATTTTTCAAACCGTAACCTAATCCATTTCTTTCTCAATTTCTATCAAAATCATCATGATTCATTCCAAATACTCCCACCCTACCATCCATACAAGCAAGAAAATCAAAGCATTAGGTATGGAAAACACTCAAAACTAACTTTCCCACCATTAAAACTTACTTGTTCTTGGTTTTCCTTGTATCTCTCTCTCTGATTCCACCTTCGTATCACTCTGAAGAGCTTGGAAGAGAAAAATAATCACACCTCACCTTGCTCCCTTAGCCCTAAACGTTTTCTCCTTCCCTTCTTTCTTTCCTCTCTTTTCTTCTTTCTCCCTTCTCCTCCTCTCTCCTAATGGTTGCCTTAGAAATTTTGAGACCAAATATGAGTTTTGGCTTTTGTCCCACAACCTAAAATCACTCGAATCCAAAGAATCCTACTGGTCCATTTCCCCATGAGTAATAACCTAACTTAGCCCTAAAAAATTTTGATTACTCAGCCTAAGAATCTCATTGGCTTCATTCTCATGATATTTTTAATCATAACTCTAGCCATTAAGAAAGGTTTTGATTGGCCTCATAATAAAATATCTCCCTTATAGCATTTTATCTCAGCTTTCACCTTATACGCTTTATACCGATTAAACTTCAAAATATTCTACGGTCGTTCAAACTTCCATCGACCATGAATATCTCTAATTAAATCCTTCACAAGTGGGATTCCGTGCTCAAATCAACAACCGATTTTAAAATCATTAAATCTAACCGATAATAGAGTATTATTATCCGACCATTGCCTTGATTGGCCTTAAAACTATTCAAACGGACTCGCTTTCACTCGCTTTCGCCAGCGACTCTATGATTATTTCCGACATTTTGTATTTTTCGCCCACTCAAAAATTCCAACACAGCTCCAAATTTCAAATCGGAATTACTATTTACTTAAATCTCCAATTCTCTTCTAAATATCAGTTCAAAGTCATAGGAACTGAAATTTCTTAAAAATTCCTTTGCAAACCCCTCAATCCGGATATAATAAGAAACATCACTATTCCTTAGGGCATTCGGGTTAAATTTTGGGAAGAATTTCACTTTATGCCCAAATGACGCCTGTGCCGCCGAATTTCTAATCTACCCCTCGTTTATCATCGGACTCTAATCAGCTCAAAACTACTATTATAACATTCAATCAAAGTTGATTTATATTAAAAGACCAAAATGGGTCTTAGGGCTCATATGAGCAAATCACGTTTTGGAGAAGGAGAGAGGAGAAAAGGGGAGAAGAAAGCTAGGGCAAGAGAAAGATCAAGCTTTGGTGTGATCCTTTCCCCACTTCTTGCTCCTAAGAGACCAACTAACATACAAGAAGAGATTTGAAGAGGTTCAAGGTAATAAATCAAAACCCTAACTTCATCCTATTTGATTTCGATTTTTGGGAAAAGCCCTGTAACTTGAGAGAAAAGGGTTTCATTGATTCTAAACCACTTTGGAGTTGTTTTTGGTAGATTCCATGGTGGATTTTGATATGGGACGACCTGGAGAAGATTTGTGGAAGAAAATGAGTGGAAATGCCAAAATCCCAGATTTTTGGGCAAAACCCCATAGGTGCAAATTTTACTTCGCCTGAGTGGTACTGCTACTGTGGATGCAACGGTGATCAAGCACGGTGACCGACCGGGCAGCTGACAACGGCGACTAATATATCTGGCCAAAGTGGTACCTACTACTCACTAATTCCCAACATCCCCGTTTTGACATATTTTGCAACTGCTTAAGTCCCGTATTCATATACCGGCGTTTAGTGGGACCCTAAGAAATGAATAATAATAATGGGGTTCAAATAAGGATAGAACTATGAAAACGTATGCAGACTACCACTCGGGCGACCTGGCTCTTCGCGCACTTAGTGTCTTAACCTAAGACTGTTATCGTGAATAAATTTGTAATCTTCACTAAAATTGTTTAACAATTGTTTATCCACTAAGAGTGGCGTGAATATTATTAAATAGGATGGATGATGACGCCTTAACCTAGACTTTAGATTGAAGAGGGGTAACATAGATTCGATAGCTTCGGTTTGTTCTCTGACTTTATTCTTATTTCAAGTATTTTGGTAGTTTACCAAGTAACTATGAAATGAGGACATGAATGAGTATATGAAATGAGTACATGAATGAGTATATGAAATGAGTACATGAATGAGTATATGAATGAGTATACGTGAATGAGTATATGAAATAAGTACATAGATTGAGTATATCTTTGAAAAGATAATACAAAAGTGAATATGGAATTGAAATGTAATATTTGAAACCTAACAAATGTGAATGATGATAAGGACAGATTCATCAAACTAACTGGCCATAAACGTGAATCAAATGATATATCGAATGAACCACCATTTCCGATGCACCAATCGCATCCTTCACGGCTAAGGCACCCCCGAAATTGTCAGCCGTCTCACTTGGCGGATGCACCAATCGGGCATCCATCATGATGGCGTATGGCATTGAAGAAATGTCCCATCATGATGCACCAATTCCAGATCCGCCATGATGGCGTATGGCATTTAAGTGATACCATGTCGCGCAATTAAACGCATTCACTGCGATGGGAGACCGAATTGTTAAAAGTGATACCACATGTCGGGGTGCACCAAACGGACATCCGTCATGATGGGGAGACTAATTGTTAAATGTGTAAAGCACATTACCGAATGATACGGCGGATTCATTAAACAATATGTCATAAATGTGGAATTGAATAGTCAAAGTGAAATAACCAAATATTGACGATGTAAATGGATTTTTATGTATATGTTTAAATTTATAAATTGAATTGTGAAATGAATTGTTGCATTGAAGATGCATGTTGTGGGATATAGTATATGATTTGGAAATTGAAAGCATGCTAAATAAATAGCATGAGTATATGTTGATATAATAAACATGGTTTAATGTTAAATGCATGCCGAAAGTTAAATTGAATATTGAAATAGAATCAGATAGAACTACTAAGCATGAAAATGTTTAGCGAGTTTTTATCTATGCGCAGGTTACGAGTGTATTGTGAAGGAAGACAAGATCGTGAAGCAGCAGTCATAGAGAGAGTATGGCGAGTAAGTATAATTCATTATTTGGCTATCATCTCTTTGAATAAGTGGTATTTTTGTAAACAAAAAGGGTTAAACTCAACCTTGATTTGTATATCATTTTGAAAAGGCATGAATGCCTTCTTCAGAATGTATTTTTGTTTTGGCGGCCTATCGAATTGCATTGAAATTGTAAATGATCACGGGCTTCGTCCTTAAATCAACTGGCTTCGTGAAAGAAATGATATAATAAAATGTTTTGGATAAGATAAATAAAAACGTCTGAGTAAATCGGGCTCGTTCGATCCGCGCATTCGGCCTGCCGTGGATTCGGTCCCGAAGACTTTTGAAAAGAAACTTTAATAATACGAAAATAAAAAGAAATAAACCGAGCGCCCTGCTCTCGCTTGCTCGCTTATCTCGGTCGGACTGTCCGGGGTCGCTACACTAATGTAGTCTTTTAAGAGGAGTTCAAGTTTAATAATATTTTCGCATTTCTCTTTAAGAGTTCTCGCTCTCTTATCTCGGGTGGATTCCCTGGGGGGGACAAGTTCGTGGCTTCGCATAATTTAGCGGATTCCTCGTGGCGGTCTTTGTCCTACTTATCAATCAACCCGTCCATAGTTGATTCTGGCGCCTTCACTTCGTCATCTATCTTGTGTGGATCGTTTCATTAACCGGGTAAGTAGCCACTCTTGTGCAAACTCTACTCTCCTCACCATCTCATCTTCTCTTTAAACTTTCCATAACCAATTTTTCAACCTCTACCCAAAACTTTCCATATCTTGTTCCATACTACTAAAACATTCCTAAATACCATTTTTCCCTTATATACCAGCTAAATACACATTCCCTAACTTAGAAAAATCCTGCAAACTCTGTCCATAACCTCGTTTTTCGCCTTAGAAACTACCCCAAACCCATATTTTGACTTACCAAAACTTCTAGATCATCCATCACGGTCCCAACCTTGCATCATTTGGTGCCTAAATATTTTCTGAAAATTTAATTGTAGCACCAAGTGTGCAAATTGCTTGGTTGTGATGACGCGTGAGGTCTAATACATTGAAATTAGTGTATGTTGGTTGGTGATTATATGCATGTTGATCCATAAGGCTTGGGGAAATGCATGAGTTTGTGTATGATTGAGGCCATTGCATGGCTTGTTGTAGGCTACTTGTGGACTTGATATGTCACAATTAGGCCTAAAGGTTAAATTATGTCGTTACTCGAGTGGACTTATGATGTCAATGTATGCGTGTATTGATATGTTGGCATGAATCGTGTGAATTAATTGAGATTTATGTGTTCATTGATATAAATTTCCAATTGATGCATGGGTAGAAATGCATGAGTAGGCATGTACATATAGCACTCATATATATGTAGCATGGTGATAGGCAATGGCATATTGCATTGCACGGCGCGCAAGTACATCGTATGAAACGGGTGTGAGTGCACATGGGAAAATCAGCATTGTGTTTGGTGTTGATGTTGGTTTCGGTCTAGGGATGAAGTCCTAAAAGGTCGCATGAAATATTGGAGGTTGCCTAACATGGCTTTTAAACAAAGCGGTTTTATCGGAGTATGTCCAATAAATTATATCGGAGGGTTGTCCAATAAATTTTGATATCGGAGATTGTTCAATGAGTTTTCAAAAACAAAAATCTTTTATTTTGAAAACAGTTTTTCATACATGGCATATTGCATGTTGAGAGAAGTAGGTGAGGACTTGGTACATGAATCATGAGGAGTAGCATCTCATTCATGTCATGTAGATTCCTTTCTAGGATTGACATAATCGTGATTGGAGTGTGCTTATGCACTTAGGCTGAGTACCAGAGGATTTCACTCTATCGGGCATTTCTCATCCACTATGGACCTTTTCTCAGTAGCCAGGATGCAGGAGATGTCGCTCACTAGAGGCCGATAATGAGATGAAAGTCGAATTGTGGCTTTGATTTATATTTTGTAAAACATGTATTATAATTCTTAATTTTGATATATTTTTGTATAAGAGTTGTGTAAATTTAAACTCTATGGACTATGGTCCTATAGTCATGTGCTTATATGTTCGAGTATGGATAAACGGGCCTTATGTGACTATTTTTACTGTATGTGGACCCTGGTGGTCACATAATATTGGGACAAAGCTGTAATTGCACAGTTGTTTGCAGAGCCCCAGACAGCTGAGACTCGCCCCGATTTTGTTAAACTCGGGTCCCGGGAAAAGGGGACTCAATGGTGTGGTGTCGGGTTACCCAACATCTACGAATCTTCCACGGGTTGACGGGTTGTCAACAAACTCCTGGGATTTGGGGCATCACAAAGGTTGATCAAGGCAAGTCAGAAAAAATGTATGAATTTAAAAACATGCCTTTCACCTTTCATATGGAAATAACATGCCTTAAATTGAAAATTGAATCAAGTATCCAATAAGGAACGTATTGAGCTCATGATAGGTGTGTGGTGCAAGAGAAGTGATCAATGAGCATACCCAGGTATCATGCAGGGAGTGATGATAAACTAAGTGTCAGCGTCAACCCAAGAAAATAAGTGTGACGCCCTAAAATCCGGGGGTCCATTGATCACCCATCAGCCCGCGAAATGCCTGTGGATATAGTATAACTCGATACCACACCGTTTTGTCCCATTTACTGGGATCCAAATTTAACAAAAATTGGACAAAGTCTCCTTTGTCCAGGGAGCTCTATCCAAAACCCAACCTGTACAATATACAATCACATGACCCACCTAGGGCCTAATATAACACAATGACCACATCGGGTCTATTTATCCACCTTCATGTAAAAACATGCAAGACTATATTAAAAACAATTCATATGAGTTCAATTACAACTCTTTTATATGAAAATACATGCCAAAACTAGTTTGCTCAAAAAAAATTATTAAAAAAAGAATTGTAAAAGCTAAAAATCGGCTTTCTTCACCCTTGCGATCCTGAATGAGAGCCTCCCACAAGCATATATCCCGCACCTGAAATGTTTTTCTTGTATAGAGTGAGTCACTCCCAGTAGAGTAATTCTTACAGAGGCTACTCTCCACCTAAGTGCACATGCAATGCTCTCCTTTGACACTTTACATTTACATCACAATTCCAAACAAGAATATGTTGACAAGACCCGACCCGGATACCCTCCCCGGATTTCCCGGATGGTCCCGCCTAGTGAGTCCCACTGTATAATCCCTAGGGAAGATACGGTGGACCCCCACCCATGAGGGAGTAACACCATGTATTAATTTAATACCCACTATACATGTATATATAAAAACCCGCAAATAATTATAAATAGTCTCATAAAAGTTCGATAATGGTCATCGTGAGCGTTCTAAGAGTATTGTGGATTTAGGGTACAAGTAGAAATGAATAAGTCCAATACAACAAACACAAAATAGATAAATGCGATAGAGTACGTAGCCGTGGCGGGGGAGAGCGACGCCAATTCAAGGACAGTCTTTACGAACTGTCCGACTTAGTGGAACAGATTTGCACACAATGCGAGATAATAAATCTGAGTGGCATAATTTATAGTAAGGAAAATAACATTTTTATATTCTCACGGTTCTCCTCTCAAAACCTTCCGCTCACTCTTGTAAAGTTCCCCCGTTTAGGAAACATTTCACAAACCTAACTTTTACCCCCAAGTCCAGGCATGCAAATCATGCTCCACAACAGCCGATACAATGTTAAGAAAAACTATAATTTGCACCGTACACAACATAAAGCCAAGCACAAAATGATAAAGGAGAAATATCAAGTAATAAAATAACTTTGAAATGCACCAAAATCATGAGTATTAAAATAGTTATACTATATTTAGAAAAACAACAACGTCCATACGACATACCCATCATAAACCGTCGATAAGCCGATCCCACGACACCGTGACAACTAATGAACCCCGTGGTTGGCACCCGCCATCACGCGGCAACCAACAAACCTCCAAGTAGACCCGCCACGCGGCAACTAACAAACCTCCGCAGATCCACGCATCACGTGGGCAACTAACAAACCTCCAGTAGACCCGCCATCACGTGGCACTAACAACCTCCGGCAAGCCCTCCGCCATCACGCGGCACCTAATAAACCTCCGGCAACCTGGCCAACACGCACCTAATAAACCTCCCGTAAATCCTGGCCATCACGCACTAACAAACCTCCGAAACTACTACCACGTGGCACTCAACAACCTCCGAGTGAACCCGGCCCATCACGTGTCCCTCTATCAAAACCTCGTAACCCGACTCATCACGTGCGGCAATTCACAAACCTCCGTAACCCAAGCATCACGTAAACTAATATAATCCATTCCTTCTCATGTACTTCAACAATACCGTGACAGCCACCCACAAAATCTCCAGATCCATTTTTTTAAAACAATAGTTTTCAAGATAATTTACAACCTCAATCCATCGACCCAAAATGTCCAAACACCACCGACTCATCCACGAACACAAAAAGAAACTCTAAAATAGTTAAATGTTAATGAAATTAAGTGAAATGGTAACTCTGTTTTATATGAAACCGAAATCATGTTTGAATGCAACCAACCATTTGATCAAACAAAGATATATATGTAAAGTATTTAATCACAAATAGATATATCAACATAATACCCCAAATCATTTAAAACATATAAACTATCCCCACTGTACTCACGTACGCCGTCCCGTCCCTCAAGCAGGATCGCAGCCCACCGCCCGACGTGAGTGCCTCGTAATATAAAATAAAACACCATTTCAGCTCCAATAACTGAACTAACAATATCGATACCCCGCGCCTTAGAATAATTTTTTAGAACTATGAATCCATCCCAATCGACTCCGATGTCCACCATACAAGGTGCTCCTATAAATTCGATGTTACCCAAAATTGGGGCTTTCACCGAGAGCTAATTTCTCGAAATCAACCGTCCAATAATTCCTAAAAAACATCCACTCTACTAAATTTTGTCCAATTTTACCAATTGGTACTACATTTGATCCCGACTTCTCGGTAATTTCAAAACAACTAAAATGGAAAACTAACTTAAGCGACGTCAAAATTTACAAGCCACATATCAATGGAAAGCGAGACCAGAACACATCGGTAGCCTCACCTTGGTCAAAGGTTCTTTGTGAGTGAGGCGGAAAACTTCGATCGACAAATCGGCCAAATTTGTTTTTAGCCGTATCTCAAGCGGTGATGAATCTGGAGAAAAGGACCACGAAATGAGTTGGAGGGTCCAAAATGGTGGAAAAAGGCTGTAGGGTGGCTGAGGCGGCCGAAAATGGTGAAAAATCAAGAAATTGCCATCGGTGACCCGCGGTGGCCGCCGCGCCTGCCAGCCGGCCGTCGGCGGCGTCGGCGGCCAGTTGGCGTGAAATTTCACGGGCGGCCGTGCGGATGTCCCTCTCCCAAGCATGCGCGTGTACGATGATGCAGTGGAATCAGCTCCTTTGGTTGAAACTTGAGCAGTGCAAATGAGTGAAATGACGATTGATGCTCACACGGGTTTGGGGAGTTTTCTAGGGTTTTTGGAGTTCAAAGTGAGTGTTTGGGGTTCAGGGTTTCCTTTGGCATGCAAAGTATGTATATAGGGCTTATGAGTCGTTTTAGTAGGCTGCTGAAGGCGGCTTGGACAACTGCTTCATCTTTGTCGTTTGAACTTCTGAGAGTCATAACTTTTATCGTAAGTCGGATTTTGGCGTTCAACTCGTCTATGAACTCGTATCGACGGGGCCTCGGTGTCTTAGTCAACCCAAAATTATTCATCCTTGAAAAAGTCAACTTTGCCCCACCTACTATTGGTTGGTCAACTTTGTCAAACTTGGTCAAACTTGGTTAAAAAAATTGTATTATTTGGTGCGGGTCATTACATATGCAATCCTAGGTTGGAATTCTACATGCCATGTCATGAAATAAGATGAGACCCACTCATGCACCATAACCCCAAGTCTTTACCAGCTCTCACCACACAATGCGATGTCAACGTGTAATAAAAACCGACATTGATGGATTACATCCAATGATCCTTTTCAAAATAAAATCACTTGTTTATAAACCAAATTTGTTGGATGTTAAGCCTCGAATGATCATTTCATATACAAAACCGTGTATCTTTTTCGGGCAGCGAATTTTCAAAGTCTCACCGCAGGCTCCACACACCTTTCGACACTTTTTGGACTTTCACCATTGAAGTATATGAACCAGTACCAGGTCTTCCATCCGAAGGAGTGTCTAGCCCTTCTTGATATTACCCAACACAAGTTTTTACCATTTCATATAACAGTGCGACTTTGTTGTACTTCGTCCAACGGTGCAGAGCCCACTCATCAATCACCAATGTGGTGTTTGATTTCAAGCATGCACTCACACCCATGAAATGCGATGTTCCCATGCATATGCAATGTGATGCACCATTGCATGTCGATATCATATCCGCGTATGTGATGAATGTCATATGGACAATTTAATTCATACATTTTACCATGTATCATGGACAATTGTATTACATGCATATAATTTCCAAAACCAACATTTATTTGAATGTCAATATATAAGCATACCCATATCAACATTCATCAAACAACAATTATCAAGAAAGTTATCACCAATCAAGTAATAACACCTTTAACCCTCAAGGGAAATTGTGGCATATATAATGCTCACAAAAAAAAAAAAAAAAAACCCCACAAAAGCAGCCCTAAACCGGCTCTTAAACAGGCCACAAAACCGGCTAAACAAGCCCTTAATAGTCCAGATTTTTTTTTATCCAAACAGTCCTTAAACACTTTTTGAGACATATTACACACAATCACAAAACAATTCACAAAGCCAACCACAATTGGGCCGTAAAACAACCGGTAAAGTTGCTTTAACACAGTCCAAACAACCCATTAATAGTCCAAATTATTATTATTTTAATCCAAACAGTCCCTAAACACTTTTTGGAACATATTACACACAATCACAAAACAATTCACAAAAGTGACCCTGGCGGCCCGGTAAAAGCAGTCATTTAAGCCATTTGCCAGTCTAAACAACCCCTTAAGAGTCCGGATTATTATTTTTAATCCAAACAGTTCTAAACACTTTTTAGGACATATTACACACAATAAAGCAATTCACCGTGAGCTATTCGGGCATAAAACAACCATTTAAAGTCATTTTAACACAATCGAAGCATTATACTTAGGTTTGAATTGTATTTTTAATCAAAACAGTTCTTAAACACTTTTTGGGACATATTACACACAATCACAAAACAACTCACACAACCGACCAACACGGGCCACAAAACAGTCATTTAAAGTCATTTTAACACAGTCCAAACATCCCCTTAAGGCATCAACACAATAATTCTACCTTAAAACAACCCTAAGGTTGGAAATAAACCAAGTAGGAAGAATCCCTACCTCTTGGAGCGTAGTAGAACCGAAGGAGGTCTCAAGAACACCTCCTAAGCTCGAAAACTTCAATTTTCCCAAATCTCCTCCTTTGGATCTTCAGCGAAATCCCTCGTTTTTGGTACCCCATGTGTAACCCTGTTTGAGATGATGAACTTTGGTTCTTGGCTCAACGAATTCCGACCGACGGAACTCCATGGATCGTCGAAAGTAAGCTTAGATTCTCTTTCTCTCCCTCTTGCTCTTTTTCTCAAGTAAAAAAAAAAAAAAAAAACCAGCAAGAAAATGAGGTCCCTTCTACCCCCTTTCAGATTTTTTTTTAATCTTTTCCACACTTTTAACACTTAGCCCACGTCGCGCCCATGTGTCACGACTTGTTGGTCGTTTTGCCAAAGCGATTTATTTCATCGATTTAAGTTCAAATTATTTAAATGAACTTTATTTGAATTATTTTCCACTTTCAAGATTTTTCAAAAATCGTTTTTTAAGTCACGAGCACGATCGCCCAGAAACTTGAAAATTCCGATTGTCTCAGAATTTAGCGAAATTCGATCTAGTAGCTTGATTTATAAGATGAATCCAACGATGAGCTCCGTTTTGTCATCCATGATTTAGAAAATTTCAGGTCTGCAGCCTGTACTATAGTAACAATTTACTATTTTGCCATTTTTTGAAAAAAATTTAAATCTACCCGAGTTTTACAAAAAGACTCGCGAAAGTTTTATGGAGAAGGCTATCTAAAGACACTAAATGACAAGGAGTAAATTGGACGCTCAAAGACAAGGAGTGGTCCAACTAACACTCAAAACTTGAACACTTAAGAGGAGACCAAAGGGAGAACACTAAACCCAATTGCGACTAAAGTGGCCCTAAAGG
This sequence comes from Tetrastigma voinierianum, assembly GCA_016808115.1. Taxonomy (NCBI): domain Eukaryota; kingdom Viridiplantae; phylum Streptophyta; class Magnoliopsida; order Vitales; family Vitaceae; genus Tetrastigma; species Tetrastigma voinierianum. The sequence goes on from JAEQBH010006112.1 coordinate 144,182, forward strand.
CTCTCAGATGCACCCACGTGTAGGAAAAGAAATCCTAAAAAAAGATATAAGTTCACCTATAAGGTCAATGTGACTCTAAAATAAAAAGGGTGGGCTTTTGAAGGGGTCCTTAGTAAGAACCATCGCACCCTCCAGTGATACGCAACCTCTTACACGCCTCCAAAGAGACGGGGTGCTTCCATCTAAGTTGGTTATTACCTCCACACATACACTACCTCGACATCCCAAGGAGGTTACCTATGGTGAATGTTCTCACTACTCTGAGCAAAAAAACTAAGTGTATAGTGAATGTGTGGGTGCATTTGGAAAACCTAATAAATCTAAGCGCAAAGAAAGCACATTGGTCACACAAGTAATCCTGAAATCTATCTCTAGGCTATACAATTCTTCAAAGATCAAACTCCAAGCAGCATCAATATGTCGACCACCTCCGAAATGCTCCTAAACATAGATATAACTCATCGCTAGACCTTACTCCTATTCACTAGTTCGGTCGAAGCGCACACAAGGAGTAGCAAGTCTCCTATGAAAAACACAATCAAGGAAAACCGAGTCGATCGAGACTAGTGAGTTGGAGTAAGGGAATACATGTGTGTCCCACATAAGCAAACAACATACAATCAAGCAAGAGAAAGGGTAGTCATGCAAAGCACAAGCATATCATCCAAATCTACACACAATCTAAGCAAGAATACAAGATAAATATGTAACAATTATAACATGTTAAAAAAAAATCATGACAAATAGACAGTAGAGATAATCAATATATCAATAGGAATAAGATAATAACCAATGAGAATGTACATATGTCAAGATCTTTAAGACAACAGATAGTCAAACATGCTCCTCAAACAAATCATCAAAATAAAGATCTTAATATGCCATCAAACACCAAAGCATGCAAAGGCACAAAGAGATAGGGGTACCCATTGATCGACTAATCAAATGCCAGCCTTCAACTCGTGTCTGCTTCTCGAATTCCTAAAATGATTCTAATGGAGTCGCTGCATACTGTGGGTACCGCATTTTGGCTACGGTATGTTTCCCACTAGAAAAACAAGACTCGTTTTTGTATTTTTGAAAAACTATTTTGAAAACGGTTTGGAGTCGCACACTTATTTATTGATTTTTTTAAGGGAGAACAAAATAAGAAAGAAAACCTTAAATATGACTCATAATATGGAAAAATAGGTTTGAGAAAAATCGAGTTTAGGTCCGCGAGTTAGGTTACTTATTGGGAAGGTACGGTGACAAGCCGTAGCCCCTCTAAGTCCCTAAAGTTCGGGTCTCTAATAATCAAGTTAAGGCTAATATGAAAACTAATGATTCAATTTAAGGATACTGAGAAATAAGCAAAAATTATAATACTAAAGAACATTAAACGTATAATAAATGAAAAAAAAAAAATCAAAGTCAAATGAGGTAAGAGCATGTACCTTGGTGACGAATCAAAAATATTATCAATAGAAAACAAGGTTAGTGCAATAACAAATATAGAAACATTTATGATTAAATTAAAAAACCAGGTTAACCAAGTGTCAAATTATTTATTGGAAGGATACATGAGATGTCAAGCCCCTACCAAGGCCCATTTATTTAGCATGCGAGTATTCTCCATCAGGTTCCATTTTATTGGAATTATAGAGTAAACAATGCTTTTAGAATATTTAAATCATGTTGAAAATATAATTTTTGAAAATAGAAATTTGACTTGAGGAACTTAGAGAAAGCGAATTTTGAATCCTTGAATTGTAAGAATTTTTTTGAAATATATATATATATATATATATATATATATATATATGAATTTTGAAATTAAAAAAATATATTTTTAATAAATTAAAGAAAATGAATTTTGCCCTTTTGAAGATTAAAGAAAAGGAATTTTTATTTGATTTTTTTTCAGAAATTAAAGAAAATGATTTTGGAATTTTTGAAATTGAGAAATTTTATTTTTATAAAAATTAAGGAAAATGAGTTTTGAAAATTTGAAGTTAAAGAAAATGACTTAAAAATTTTTAGGAAATAAAGAAAGTATTATTTTATCTAGAAAAACAAAAATAATAGGGTGAAAGTTAAAACAATAATAATAATATTTGTTTGAAAGTTGGTATTAAATAAAGTTAAAATTGATGAAAATGGAGGATGTTAGAAATATTATTTAAAATTGACAAAAGTTCGAAACCAAAAAAGATGTAAACTAAGTGGTTTAAGGTGTTTACTTACAACATAAAGGACATAGGTCCAATTTCTTATGTTGCATTTGAGATTTTATTTTTGAAGGTGGGTGTCCTAAGTGATGTGACAGTGAGTCCTAAATGAGGTGGCGATGACATGGCAGTGGGTCCTAAGGATGGGCTAGGCGTAAGGTAGATGAGTTAGGCTAAGGGAGTAGATGGGTGGGGTAACAAATGGACTTGAACTTAAGGTAGATGGGTTAGGGTAACTAATGGACTTGGACTTAAGGTAGATGGGTTGGACCTAATGGGTTGGACCTAAAGTATATGAGTTAGACCTAATGGACTAAACTTAAGGTAAATTGGTAGGATAACTAATGGGGTTGAACCTAAGGTAGATGGATCGAACCTAATGGGTTGGACCTAAGGTAGATGAGTTGACAATGAGTCCTAAGGATGGGCTACACTTAAGATAGATGTGTTGGGTAACTAATGAGCTTGAACCTAAGGTTAATGGATCAGACCTAATGGGCTAGACCTAAGGTAGAGGAGTTAGACCTCATGGATTAGGTCTAAGGAATTGAACTGGACATAAGCAAATGAGTTAGATAGTACAACTAGGTAATTAATCTACCTTAATCATTGTGATTGTAATTAAAATAATATACTAAATCGAAACTAATGCAAAACAAGATACATGACTATAATTCTTGATACAAGATAGAAATTAATACAAAACCTTATTGGAACAACATGTTATAATGAAAATAAACAAACAAATGGATAAACATGAATGAAAAAAAAAAAGAAAGGAATATTGCATAATCAACATCTGATTCTCTAACACACAGTCAACGTCCACGTATCATCCCAACCTCCACTAGGTCATCCCATAAACAAAGCATTAATCCTACCTCCACTAAGTCATCCCATAAACAAAGCATTAATCCCTTTCTCTCCACTACACAACAAATACTACCCAGAATTGCACACAACCTTGAATCTAGAAAGGAATAATATATGAACCCCGTAATATCCACTTACATGGTCTCCAAACATAAAAACAGAGGGTAAATTGTTGAGTTTTGATAATGGTGAGTAGGCTCAAATGAATATCAAAAGTAAAAATAGCACTCAACAACCTTGTAAGAAAATCAAAACAGGGAACCGAAGAGTGAACTTATAGCGTAGATATGAGAAAACTGGCGTAGTGCTAAAAAAAACAATAAAATTAGGTAAAATATGGAGAGGCCTATGCTCGGGAATGAAACCTGAAAAATTCCTGTAACCCAGAAAGCACTCCTCTTGAGTCCGCTCCTTCCACCCTTCGTCTCTCCTCTAGCCTTTTCGCACGTCTCTTTCTAGTCCCCTCAAAAATTCCTCTGGTCCTCCCTTTTGATCATCTCCCCTTTCTCTTCCAAAAGCTGTTGGAAAATATGAGTTTGAGCACAATAAATTAGTTATCTTTGAGCTAAAATTACAATGGGTCCCACAAAGCTTTTTCGGTGGGTCCACATGGGAATGTGTTCTCCTCCATGAGGAGATGAAAATTATATATTGAGTTGCTCAAAACCATTAAGGAGTGAATTAGAAATTGCCTCCAAACATCACCCCTTGAAAATAGCAACTAAAGGTTTAAGCTTGTGAAAAAGCTTGTGTCCCACATTGAATGAGAACAAGACTTCTAAAGGGTATATATACCTACGTAGCCAGATTAGGTTTGGGCTGAGGGCACCCAGGTTGTGGAAGGGAGGACCTAGCTCATGCTTGGTTCACCACACACGCGCACGCACTGCCGCCGCCCCTAACCGGGCCGAGCTCGAGTTCGGGATGTATATATCCTTAATTTTTTAAAACTTGAAGGGTTACCGTTGGGAGTCCAAAACGCCGTCGTTTTGATGGCACTTGTTGGTAGATGGACTGACTTCTTCCAGTATACGAACAATCCACTGACCTAGCCAAGCTTCATGACTGTACCGAACAGTCATGAGCAGGTCTATAAATAAGCCACACATTCTCTCATTTGAGATTTCATATTTTTTGCATTCATTTCATCCATTCACATTCACGTTTGAGAGGAGAGACTGAGTTTTGTACAGTTTGGGTAGGCAACACAGTTCGGGATGTCTATATCCCTTAATTTTAAACACGAGAAGGGTTGCAGATTGGGAGTCCAAAACGTCGTCGTTTTGATGGCACCTGTTGACTGAATGGACACCTTCTTCTGGCCCGTACGAGCGGTCATGACCAGCGAGAAGCTTCATGGTATCTTAGAGCAGTCGCGAGCGGAATCTATAAATAGGCCACACACATTCTCTCATTTGAGATTTCATATTTTGTTCGCATTTCATCCATTTCATTCACGTTTAAGAAGCCCGAGTTACGCCTTGCACCGGTTCGGGTGGGCAACACAGTTCGGGATGTCTATATCCTTAATTTTTTAAAACCTGAAGGGTTACCATTGGGAGTCCAAAACGTCGTCGTTTTGATGGCACCTGTTGACTGAATGGACACCTTCTTCCCGACTATGTCTGAACAATCACGACCCTAGCCAAGCTTCATGGCTGTACCAAAAAGTCATGAGCAAGTCTATAAATAGGCCACACATTCTTTCATTTGAGATTTCATATTTTTTGCATTCATTTCATCCATTCACATTCACGTTTGAGGCGAGTTACGCACAGTTCGGGTTATTGACCAACAAAGGAAGTGCTTTCTTGTTGGGAATCATTTCATCATGGAGGCAGTGCCATCTTTCCTCGAAGCACCGTGCGAGGGCAATATTTGTCTTAAGGAGATTGTGTCAACACAAAGACTTGATACGCAAACGAGGTTCCCGATTACTTTGCGGTTTTCCTGCCAAACATGTTAATTATTCGGCGCTACTTAGCGGTTTGTCTATTTTCTGATGCGATACCTAACAATCTTAAAGACAAATCGGTTTTTTGTTTTTCCGTTTTACATAAATCTTGCAAATAGAAACGTTATACGCTCTGTTCTGCATGCTTTGTATAAAACCATTCTTTTAATATAATTTTTTTTTTGCAAAAACGTTCTATTTATGTTATTTTTTTTTATATCGATCGTTTTTTTATATAGATATCGATGCGTTTTTTATTGACATGGAGTTCAGTTACGGTCACGCGGTTTTACGCATTTTATTTATATATTTGAACTACAGTGCGGAATCTGTGAGCTGGCACCTTTGGAGTTGTTTATTTTAAATATTGATATCAGTATAAGTTTACACTGGATTTTTTTATTTTAAATATTGACATCAGTATAAGTTTGCACTGGATTTGTTTATTTTAAATATTGATATTAGTTTACATATATGAGTTTGCACTGGATTTGTTTATTTTAAATATTGATATAAGTTTACATATATAAGTTTGCACTGGATTTGTTTATTTTAAATATTGATATCAGTTTACATATATAAGTTTACATATCGGTTTCTCGGTTTCTCGGTTCTGATATCCGTTTACTTATATCAATTTATATATCAGTTTACATTTATCAGTTTACATATATCGGTTCTGGAATTGTTGTGCCGATTAGTAAGCAAATAATTTGTTTGTTTTAATATATTTAATTTCACTTCGAAATTTGGCAAGTCATATTTTATTTTTAAAGCTGCATTTTACGTGAGCATTAGCCACTTTGATTTATCTTGGTTTTATTCAAAAATTTAGCAACGTTATTTTATTATCTGGCTGTTTACGCAGCGAGTCGGTTCGATAGAATGACCTCTTGATTCTACCCCTGTGTGGTGCCTCCTCCAACACTGTTATGGCACGATGGCGTGGAGTCATGGAGAGAAGCCGAAGAAATTTAATGGGACAAAATTCAAAGGTGCTTAGCAAAGATGTTGTTCTACTAACCACCTTGAATTTGGCCCCCTTTCATGAAGGATGCTCCCGCATTAAGGAAAATGGCGATAGGCAAGTGGTTCTGTGCTGTTTGTGGAAGCATGGAAGCATGTTGATTTCTTGTGTCTCAACTACCTCCTGAATAGCACAGACTGACACACTATATAATGTGTATTGCGCCTTGTCTGCAGAAGAATGTGAGAATCCTTGGACAAAAAGTACAAGACTAAGGATGTAGGGCTCAAAAAGTTTGTAGTGGGAAAATTCCTAGACTACAAGATGATTGATTCCATGACAGTGATCAGCCAAGTTCAAGATCTACAAGTGATTCTGCATGACATAAATGTAGAAGGGATGTCTCTCAATGAATCCTTCCAAGTGGCTGCATTGTGAAAATTGCCACCGCTATGGAAGGAATTCAAAAATTACCTAAAGCATAAGCGGAAGGAAATGAGACGAAGACTTGATAGTGAGGTGAGAATAGAGGGAAGACAGCAGTGCATCGAGAAGAATGCGGAAAGGGGCTTCATGGAATCCAAGGCCAATGTTGTGGGCAGGCCAGACCTCCTGATATGAAGAGGAAGCACGACAACGGTCATAAATAGTCCTACGAAAAGTTCCAAGGCAAGTGCTATGTGTGCAACAAGCAAGGGCACCGTCTTCAGAATTTGTCGTGTCATGAATTCTAAGGAATCCAAAGAAGAAATGCCCTCAAGCCAATGTGACTGAAGTAGACGATGTCTCAGACATGAACCTCTCAAGTAGTCTCCGAGGTGAACTTCATTGGCAGCAATACCAAGGAATGGTGGGTGGACACAGGGGCTACTCGTCATGTTTGCTCAGACAATAAGATGTTCTCATCATATCCAAACCACCATAGATAATGGAGAACAACTCTTTATGGGCAACTCATCTTCTTCCCGAGGTTGAAGGCGAGGAAGGTAGTATTGAAGATGACATCGAATGAAGACTTACTCTCAATGATGTGCTACATGTGCTAGAAATTCGAAAGAATCTAGTGTCTGGATCATTGTTGAGTAAGAAGGGCTTCAAGTTGATGTTTGTCTCAGACAACTTCACCCTCACCAAAAATGGGATGTATGTGGGAAAGGGGTACATGAGCAATGGGCTCTTCAAAATGAATGTAATGATTGTTGTACCTCCCATTAAGAATATCAATAAAAAGAACACGCCTTCTACTTATATGCTTGAATCTTCAAATGTGTGGCATGGTAGACTAAGACATGTTAATTATGATACATTGCGTAGATTAATTAATATTGAATGTTTGCCTAAATTTCAAATAGATCCAAATCATAAATGTGAATTTGTGTGGAATCTAAACACAAAACTTCATTCAATCAATTGAAAGAAGTAGTGAATCTCAAATTAATACATTCGGATATAATGATGAAATTTATTCAAACGAGGTGTGAAATATTTTCTTACATTAATTGATGATTGCACAAGATCTTTGTATGTTTGCTTATTGAGAAGTAAGATGAGGCAGTGGAAATGTTTGACATTTCAAGAATAAGATGGAGCTTGACTTGATAGAAAAATCAAGGTAATAAGAAGTGATAGAGGTGGTGAATATGAAGCACCTTTTGGTGAATTTTGTTCACAACATGGCATATCACGCCCCAGCTTGATTTGCACCACATTCCATATCGGCAAAATGGGTTGAGCGTGAAAGAACTTCAAAGAAATTATGAATGCATTCTTATTAAGTTTTGTTACCTCAAAATTTGTGGAAGCAATTCTTTGCTTAAATTATATTCTCAAGCGAATACCTCACAAAAAAACCAATAAATCCCCTATGAGATTTGTGGAAAGATTCGAAGACCTTCTTACAAATATTAAAAGTGTGGGGTGTCTGGCTAAAGTAAAGTACCTATACACAAGGTTAAAATAGGACCAAAAACAGTTGATTGTGTTTTCATTGGATATGCACATAATAGTAGTACATATCGTTTTCTGATTCATAAATAAAAAATTATCGATATGCATGCCAATACTATTATCAAATCAAGGAATGCATCTTTCTTTGAAAATGTATTTTCGCCCACAAATCCACGGTCGAACTCAGTAAAAAATAACTCATGATCATAATAGGTAGTAGTCAGGAATGACTAGATGATGATGAACCTAGACGCAACAAAAGAACTAGAACTTCAAAATCCTTTGGTCCAAATTTTCTAACGTATCTATTAGAAGATGAGCATCAAAGCTTTAAGGAAGCTATATCGAGCCCTGAAGCTCCATATTGGAAAGAGTACCTTGATGAAGTAGAATCCATCTTGCGAAATCATACATGGGAGCAGAGTGGATCTTCCACCGAGGTTGAAAACCTCCCAGGATATAAATGGATATTCAAGAAGAAAATGAAAGCAGATGAATCTATTGATAAATATAAAGCCAGACTGGTTATCAAAGGTTACAAGCAAAAAGAAGGCTTAGACTATTTTAATACCTATTCACCAGTGACAAGAATATCATCCATTCGAATGTTAATAGTTATTGCAGCTATACACAATCTTGAGATACATCAAATGGATGTAAAGACAGCTTTCTTAAATGGTGACTTGGATGAAGAAATCTACATGGAACAACTTGAAGGGTTTATTGTTCCAAGTCAAGAAAAGAAAGTTTGTCGGCTTGTTAAATCCCTTTATGGATTAAGCGAGAGTACGATGCGGTGGCATAGAAATTTGTGATGTAATGATGACAAATGGATTCGAAATCAACGAGTGTGACAAATGTGTATATGTGAAGAACACGAAACGTGGATTTGTCATTATTTGTCTCTATGTTGATGATATACTCATCATAGTAGCAATAATAGAGTCATTAAAACTACCAAGGAAATGTTCAACAATAAGTTTTGACATGAAAGACTTAGGTTTTCTTGATGTTATACTTGGGATAAAGATCTCAAACATGGATGGACTAATATCATCTCAATCACATTACATTGAGAAAATTTTAAAATTTAAACAAAATGATAGAAGTCCAATGAGAACACCTGTAGATGTAAATCTGCATCTATCGAAATAATGGCGAAAGCGCTGCAGTAAGAATATGCCGCAGAAACGATTGGCGGCTAATATGCGTCGTACCTTGTACACATCGAGACATAGCTTCTTATTGTCGATAAATTGAGTAGATACACCGTGTCCAGTCCGGACCATTGGAAGGCAATAGTTAGAGTTTTGAGGTATTTGAAATACACCCAAAACTATGGATTGCACTACTCAAAATATCCAGCAATACTTGAAGGATACTGTGACGCGAATTGGATATCCGACACCAAAGACTCGAAGTCCACAAGTGGCTATCTATTTACACTTAGTGGTGGAGCGGTGTCTTGGAAATCTTCTAAGAAAACGTGCATTGCTAGATCCACGATGGAATCTGAATTTATTGCACTAGATAAAGCTGGTGAAGAAAGCGGTAAGCCGTCATTTCTTAGAAAGATATTCAATGTAATGCCCCGCAACATTACTGCTATCTACATTCATTGCGATAGTCAATCAATAATTGGAAGAGCACAGAGTCATATATATAACGGTAAGTCTCGACACATTCGTCAAAGACATAATACCGTAAGACAACTTCTCTCTAATGGTATTATGACCATTGAATATATAAGGTCAAAAGAGAACATTGTGGATCCATTAACCAAAGGTTTGACCAAATAGCAAGTAAGTAAATCATCAAGAGAGTTAACACAGTGTGATGTATTCTGGCGGGATAAAGATCTGCAGGTTGGGGACTATCATTACAGTGCGACTCATTGAAGATCTTTGGAGAAAAATCTCTCCTCTTTCGTTTCTATAATCGAATAGTGATACTGCGGCGTTGGACAAGATAACCACAGCTTTTAATAATTCTTATATCTTGTTAAAGACAAATTAGGGTATAGCGAATACCTTCCATAAGAAGTCACCTATGTGAGTGAGAACTGGGCGATTCTATGAGAATGATAAAGGCTAAATTCTCTAGGAGCACTCATGAAACCAGGAATTGTTCGGGGCCCAGAAATGAACTGCTTAGTGAGTGTTGTGTCGGGGAAGATTACCGCGTGAATTCTATTGTCTTGGTTTACATGATTGAAGCAGTTCAAGAACATCATGTTCCTTTGATCATCAGTAACCCCAATAGCATTTCACAAGAAGAGAAGGTTCAAGGCCACAGCTACCTTCCTCTATCTGAGAAAATTTCATTGAACTCTCTTTCTTAGTGTCAGCATGTCATTCGCATTAATTTCAGTCAATTTCATTCATGTGGGGGATTGTTGGAAAAAATGGGTTTGAGCATAATAAATTAGCTATCTTTGAGCTAAAATTACAATGGGTCCCATAAAGCTTTTTCGGTGGGTCCACATGGGAATGTGTTCTCCTCCATGAGAAGATGAAAATTATATATTGAGTTGCTCAAAACCATTTAGGAGTGAATTAGAAATTGCCTCCAAACATCACCCCTTGAAAATGGTAACTAAAGGTTTAAGCTTGTGTCCCACATCGAATAGAAACAAGACTTTTAAAGGGTATATATACACCTACCTTGTAGTTGGGTTTGGGCCCCAAGGGGCACCCCAGTTTTGTGGAAGGGGGAGGACCTAGCTCATGCTTGGTTCACCACACGCGTGGCTGTATTTCTTATGCGACCATACAGCGGAGCTCTGAGTTAGGGATGTACCATATATCCTTAATTTTTTAAAACCTGGAGGGTTACAATTGGGAGTCCAAAACGCCGTCGTTTTGATGACACCTGTTGACTGAATGGACACCTTCTTCCCAACGAGGGACGTGAGGCGTAATGCGAGCAGATCCACGACCCTAGCCAAACTTCATGGTATGCCCAGAACGGTCATGAAGCGAGTCTAAATAGGCCACATTTTCTCATTTGAGATTTCATATTTTTTGCATTCATTTCATCCGTTCACATTCACGTTTGAGAGAGAGACTGAGTTCTGCACAGTTCGGGTTCAACGGCCAACAAAGGAAGTGCTTTCTTACTGTTGGGAGATCATTTCATCCTGGGAAATGAATTGCCATCTTTCCTCGAAGCACCATTGCGAGGGCAATATTTCTCTTAAGGAGATTGTGTCCAACATAAGACTTGATCTACAAACAGGTTCTGATTACTTTTCTGGTTTTCCTGCAAATGTGTTAATTGTTCGTCTACTACTTGGTTTGTTCTATTTTATAGTACTGATACCTAACAAAAGCTTCTTCTCCCCTCACCCAAAAGTCCTTGTCTCTAATATACAAGAATTTCAAGAAAAAATTAACCCGAAAACCACCTAAAGGAAAGGATCCAACACCTCCCCAAAAGAAAAAGAAGAAAATAAAATAAAAAAAGGAAAATTCAATAAAATAAAACCAAAGAAGGTATGAAGAATGAGAAATATATGATTCGGAATATGTCGAAGAATAATAATTGACATTTAGATATAGGGATTACATTAACTAACTATAGGTATTATCTTATTCAATTATTTTAAATAGTACCTACATTTAGTTAAAACAATACATTTACCTGAAAACCAATTATTTTTTCATGGCATGTGCTAACCTATATACTTTCCATTCTTTATACCTTCTTTTGTCTTTATTTTCAAATTGATAGTCCGATGCATACTTATTCTAAAGTCTATTACATTAACATAGTGAGCACTGATAAAAAAATTACATTAACATAGTGAGCACTGATAAAAAAATTACATTGACATAGTGAACATGTTACATTATAGTTGTTAATATTTTACATTAAGCTCAAGACATAAAGGACATTTATGTCTTATTAAATAGATTACTTTTTTTTTTTGGTGATTTAGGATCTTTGATCTATTTTTATTGAATTTGGTGTTTCAATGTACCTTAACACAATTCAGTGATTATCAACCCGAGGGGAGCTCAATTGGTGAAACTTATTGTAATGAGGTTACCCAAAGATCACTCCCCTATAGTGGAGGCTTACCCCCACTGTCAACTTCAAGGCACCACGAATTAGTGGTAGAACTATAATAGATTTTGTTATCTCTGACACCTTATCTTTATGCATGGTTTTCATCATCGTGTAAGTAAGATTGTTTGGGTTTGGGTCTGAATAGAGGATTGGATTGTTTGGGTTGGAATAGGGAATTGAATTATTTGGGTTTGGGAAGGAATATGGAATTGGGGATGAGATAGAAATAGAAAGTAGAGCTATATTAGATTCTGCTACTTATGGCACAGAATCTTCATGGCTTCCATAGCTGTTGCAAATGTTCAGCTTCTTACTCCTTTCATTGTGGTATATAACACAAAGTGCAATTCTTTCAACCTAAATTTCAAAATAAAATAAAAAATTAGAAAATTATAATTATAATTAATAAAAATAAAGAAATAAAGAATGTAAGAATGCAATACTTACAATAGAAGGATCATGACATTCGTGAAAGATATATACTCCTTTGACAATCTACACTCATACATGAGCCCTGAAGTCTTATGTGGAGTTGAGGTTTGGGATATAAATTAGTAAGCTAAAGGCATTTTAATGCCTATTGTATTTTCACTGCTATATAAAATATTATTACATTTTTGTGTAGCTCTCTAGAAACCTTGTTTGCTATTCTTCTTAACCCTTGTTCCATTTGAACGCGGTCATGTGTAATGGAGTGAAGAAATACATCTTCTCATCTCCATAATCAAAATTAGGATCTTCATGTTATTAAAAATTAGATTAGTGTATTTTAATAATATTAGGCATTAAAAATTTTATATCCCTTGAGAAGAGGATAAAAATTTTGATTTAATTTTATTAAATTTTATTTTTCAAACCATTCTGCCACACATCGCATGTCCTACAATATGTCTACACTATCAATTAATTATGCCCATTTTCAAAAAATTCTAAACACAAAAAAAAAAAAAAAAACATCTTTGAATCGGATCCAAAGAGTTCAAGAAAAGTGAACAGGTGGAATTATTTTAATTATTAACAATTTCTTTTTTAAAAAAAATAGTGTCACCAAGACGCAGAAACATGTACATCGACCTAAAGATCATCAGATTTGTTTAGCAACAGGTTTATTATTATATTCATAATTTTATTCCTTTGTTATTTGTTATATTTGTTTGTTCAATTCTACTTACTGATTTTCTAACAATCTTAAGATGAATTTGTAGCAATAGTTGAACATGTAATACCGAGAAGGGAAAAAAAAATGACCCTTACTTTACAGGTGTACAATTTCAGGAAAAATGGAAAAAAAAATTTTAAATTTAAACGAACCATTTCTTTTATTCAAAAATATGAATTTGACTTGAGTATTAGTTGGTTATTCTATTTATCAAAGTTAATTGGAGTGTTTGAACAACTATTTTACCCAAAATTTGGATTTTTCAAACAAAACTATAAATTTTTAGATCGGTTTTTTTCCAAGTCTTAGTTACAAATTTTGGGACCTAAATTACACATTTTAAATTAATGGATCTCTAGCCCATGTCAGGACATAGAGATTGACACCGGTCTACCTGAAATCGATGGCCGGAATTGCGATTTCCTACTAGGTCGGAAACTGGGCTCGAAATTGGAAAACGGGTTAGTTTTGACTCGGTTGAAGGTTGAAGAAACGGGTCGCGGGTTGCGCACTGGGTTGGTCTAGGCATGTGGGCTTGTGAGCTGGGCCGCTAGCATATGGGACGAGTCATCGGTGGCTTCGTGGCATCGCCGTCAATGAGGCCGCGAACCAGAGCTGGGTCCGACAAAGCGCAGCAACCTAGAGCACGCCGATGCGAAATGACATGGTGTGAAGATGTGCGCGTATGTCGACATCATCGTATAATATATATATATAAAATATATATTTCCTTGCTTAAAATATTATTTGGTCGTACTTTAAAGCAATAAATTAATAGTTTCTTGTTTAGCAATAGGAAAATGGGCAATGTGGAGGCAAGGACCATCCCTGCGACACAAGTGCCTACCCCAACTGTGACTATTCCGGTTAACCATGCGGAGAGACAGGAAAAATTCAGTGGTTTGAATTTTAAAAGGTGACAACAAAAGATGATGTTCTATTTAACCACCCTCAACCTTGCGAGGTTCTTGACTGAGGATCCACCAAAAGCAAATGAAGATGATAGAGATTCTCTCATGGCATTTGATGTATGGAAAAGTTCTGATTATTTGTGTCGAAATTATGTGTTGAACAGTTTAACTAATTTGCTGTACAATGTGTATAGCATGAAGAAATCAGCTAAAGAACTGTGGGAGTCTCTAGACAAGAAATATGAAATCGAGAATGTTGGTACTAAGAAATTTGTGGTAGGCCGATTCCTGAATTATAAAATGGTGGACTTAAAAATTGTGGTGAGTCAAGATCAAGAGATCCAAGTTATCCTGCATGAAATTCATTTTGAATGGATGATTGTGAGTGAAGCCTTTCAAGTAGCTACTATCATTGAGAAGCTACCACTTGCATGGAAGGACTTCAAGAACTACCTCAAACATAAGAGAAAGGAGATGAAAGTCGAAGAACTAATTGTTAGACTTCGAATTGAAGAAGACAACATGCGTATTGAGAAGAGGGTTTCATCTTAGTATGAAATAAAGGCTAATGTAGTGGAGCATGGTCAAAGCTCCAAGTTTAAAAAAAAGACAAGCAAATGGTTCAATTTAGGACCAAAAGGAGGAATATCAAAGAAGCGGATATTCCAAGGAAAATGCTTCAATTGTGACAAGATGGGTCACAAAGTGGCGGATTGTAGGATGTCGAAGAAGAATAAGAACAAAAAGGCATATGTGATGGAAAAAATCACATAAGAGGTTGATGACTTGAACCTCTTAGTCGTTGTCTCTTAAGTGAATATGGTTGGGTCAAACCCTATAAAATGGTGGATCGATACTGATGCAACCCGTTATGCTTGCTCGGACAAGAATATGTTCACTTCCTTCAAACCGGTTGATAATGGGGAGAAGTTGTTCATGGGTAATTCTGCAATACCCGAGATCCAAGGGCAAGGAAAGCTGATCTTGAAGATGACATCTGGAAAAAACCTGACACTAAACAATGTGCTATATGTGCCTGAAATCCGTAGAAATCTTGTTTCTAGTTCATTGTTGAATAAGCATGGATTCAGGATGGTGTTCAAGGCGAACAAGGTTGTCGTGTCAAAGTTAGGGATGTTTGTAGGGAAGGGATATGTATCCAATGGGATTTTCAAATTAAATGTAATCACTGTAAAGCCAAAATTTATGAATAAAATAAATGCTTCTTTTGTTTATGTGCTTGAGTCTTCCAATTTATGGCATGGTAAACTAGGGCATGTTAATTATGGTTCTCTAAAGAGACTAATTAACTTAAATCATATTCCCACATTCCAGATTGATATCAAACATAAGTATGAGACTTGTGTTGAGGCAAAATGATTGCTGATATCTTTTCAAACGATTGAAAAGAATACAGAACATTGGGATATGATCCACAATGATATTTGTGATTTAAAGTTTGCACCAACAAGGGGTAGCAATAAGTATTTTATTACTTTTGTCGACGATAGCACAAAATACTACTATGTGTATTTTCTTAAGAGCAAAACGAAGCTTTAGATAAATTTATACTCTATAAAACTGAAGTTGAAAATTAGCTTAGTGAGAAAAGAAAGTTGATAAGGAGTGATCGTGGTGGTGAGTATGTAACACCTGTTGGTGATTACTGTGCACAACATGGAATTATACATGAAGTCAATCCACCATATTCATCTCAGTCAAATGGTGTGGCTGAAAGGAAAAATCGTACCTTGAAAGAAATGATGAATGCAATGTTAATAATTTACGGCTGCTCGTAACATGTGGGGAGAAGATTTGAGCGGCAAATTACCTTTAAATGGGTACCGAAATGAACAAAAGACACCAGATGGGAACCCATGGAAAGGAAGACAACCTTCCTATAAATACTTATGAATGTGGGGGTGTCTTGCCAAAGTGGTCGTACCTACACCTAAGAAGGTGAAAATAGGTCCAAAAATTGTTGATTGCATTTTCATAGGCTATTCACAAAATAGTAGTGTTTATCTATTTCTAGTGTATAAGTCTGAAATCCTTGATATACACAAAAGTACAAAAATGGAATCAAGGAATGTGAGGTTCTTTGAACATATCTTTCCATGTAAGTCCGACGAGGGACCAAGTTCATCTAAGAGAACGTATGAAACTATGAATGAAGATAGTCAGGACCAAAACCAAGAACAAGAGGTTGAAGATGAACCTAGACGCAGCAAGAGAATAAGGACATAAAAATCTTTTGGTCCAGATTTCCTTATGTATTTGCTGGAAAATAAACCTTAAAGCTTCCAAGAAGCTGTGAACTCTCTAGAAGGCCCTTTATAGAAAGAAGCCATCAAAAGTGAAATTGATTCCATCTTACATAATCATACTTGGGAACTAGTGGATCTTCCTCTTGGTAGTAAACCACTAGGATATAAATGGATTTTTAAAAAGAATATGAAAGCAGATGGAACAATTGATAAGTACAAGGCAAGACTTGTAATTAAAGGTTACAAACAAAAGGAAGGTCTTTATTACTTTGATACTTATTCTCTGGTGATGAGAATAAATTCCATAAGAATGGTACTTGCAATTGCTGCATTACAAAATTTGGGAGTTCATCAAATGGATGTAAAAACTGCATTTCTTAATGGGGATCTAGATGAAGAGATCTACATGAAGCAACTTAAGGGTTTTATAGCTCCAAGACAAGAAAAGAAAGTCTGTAAGTTGGTGATGTCCTTGTATGGCCTAAAGCAAGCATCAAAAGTTTGATAGTGTTATGTTAGCCAATGATTTTAAAATCAATGAGTGTGATAAGTGTGTGTATGTTAAAGATACAAAAAATGGCTATGTTATATTGTGTCTGCATGTTGATGACATGCTCATTATTGGTAGTGATGATAAAATGGTCAAATCTACCAAGGCTATGTTAAGCACAAGGTTTGACATGAAAGATTTAGGACTTGCTGATGTGATTTTAGGGGATAAAATCTTAAGAACCTATGGTGGACTAGTTCTTAGTCAATCACAATATGTGGATAAAATACTGAATAAGTTTAGTAAAGATGATTCTGGTGTGGCAAGGACTCCCTTAGATGTAAATCTTCACATGTCTAAAAATAAAGGTGAGAGTGTATCTCAATTTGAGTATTCTAGGGTGATTGGAAGTTTGATGTACTTAATGAGTTATACAAGACCATATATAGCCTACACAATTAGTAAAGTGAGTAGATACACGAGTAATCCAAATGATAATCATTGGAAAGGAATTATAAGAGTATTAAGATACTTGAGATATACTCGTGACTATGGACTGCATTATACTAGATATCCAGCAGTACTAGAAGGATACTATGATGCAAACTGCATATCTGATGCTAAAAACTTGAAGTCAACTAGTGGATATGTGTTCACACTAGCAGGTGCAGTAGTATCATGGAAGTCCTCCAAACAAATAGTTATATCCATCTCCACAATGAACAGAGCTATTGTTTTAGATAAAAGTGGTAAAGAGGCTAAATGGCTACGCCATTTCATAGAGGACATTCCAAGGTGGCCAAAACCTGTGCCAGCTATAAGCGTTTATTGTGATAGTCAATCTACTATAGGCAGGGCATAGAATACAATGTATAATGGTAAGTATAGACATATACATCAAAGACATAATAACATTAGACAATTAATCTCAACTGGAGTTATTTCTGTTGACTATGTAAAGTCAAAGGATAACATTATTGATCCGCTAATCAAAGGGTTGAATAGAGAATTAGTTGAGAAGTCATCTAGAGGAATGAGACTAAAGCCCATAAAATGAGAAGTCGATACAAAGGAAACCAAACCTAGTTGATTGGAGATCCTAAGATCTAGGTTCAAATGGATAACCTAATTGTAAAGATTGGTTTGGATCACTTTGGGGGTTTAAACTCCTAACCATTCCTATGATGAAATAGTGATACTCGTTGGAGATGAGGTTCAGCGATTCTTTTAATGATTCTAATGCATAGGGAAATCCGAAAGGAGTATTGGAGGATGCTCATAGTTAAAGAATCACCTATGTGAGAGAGAATAGGGGCCGCTTCAAAGGAGAATTGTATTGGGCACAATTCTTTAGAAACTCTTGTAGAACCAGGGAAGATGTCCACGGGCCAAACGACATAATAAGAGAACCTAAGAATGCTAGGAGGAGTCCTCAAGATGAGATATATCATCTTTTACATAAATGATAGAGAGGCAAGTGTTCAAGGGACATCGTATCACTCCTTTAGTCAATAAAGTAAATATATTCTTATAAGGGAAGGTTCAAAGGATAAAACCTACCTATCCTATGCAGGTTCCAACCGTAGAGCTTTATCACCAAGGTCGAGTCTTGTGTTTTTGACGATTCATTCATGTGGGGGATTGTTGGATTTTTAAAACGTTTTGTAACGGTTTTTAAATCAATTGTATATGAATGAATGTATATTTAATTTTCGCTTTGGTTTTTGCATTTAAATGGTCTTTAAATTATTATTAAATATTTTTTAATTCTTGTTTTGTAGTTATTTTCAAGCCTATGTACTTTTTGTAGTTTTCATTTGTAAAATAACCTTTTTCAGTTGTGTTTTACATATAATATTGCAAATAAACTTGTTAGTGTGGGTGATAGAGTAAAGATGTTTCTAAGGTTCGTTAAAGGAATTTTGGAGGTGTTTTATTTGGAATTCTAGTTGATTTGTTGTATTCTGAAAGACGAACGTTGTAATTGAAAACTAGTTAATCGTGTGTGGAGCCGACCTGGCTCTTAAGGACACTATGGAACACAGTCCTTGAATCTAAAGATATTGTATTTGTTTCATAATAGGTTTATTATTATATTCATAATTTTATTCCTTTATTATTTGTTATATCTAATCGTTCACTCATACCATTTTTCGGCAACGTAGATATCAATATCTTTACTTTTCATCTTGAATCATTAGCCTCCATTAATCTTTTAAAAAACAAAATAGCTCATGAGTTCCTCGAAACTGTTAAAACCTAAAACCCAACAAGGAATAAAGCTTCTATCGGGTTCATGTTCTTCTTTCTTAATTCTTTAATACTAAAAGCACACAAAAAAGTTGTAGCCATTCTTTCTAGTCTTTCAATATTTAGCCTCTATGCATAAGTTTATATTATACACGTTTAAAAACAACAAAAATTTAATAAGAAGATAATACAACTTAAACCTGAAAATTTTTATAAAGATATGGTAAAATATCTTTAAAGACTTGATCCATTTACGACTTAAGTAGTGGGGGCCCAATGACTATGTGGTTTTGGCCAGCACGGATGAGCTGGATAGGGTGACTAGTGGGTCGTGCTTTTGGGCTTGCAATAATGGGGCCTCAACAATGGGTTCACTAGAATTATATTAGTTATATATGTCTTATCAATTTTAGGTGGAAAGAAATTGAAAACCTTAATTTTTGTTGTCCTTCTTAAGAGTACAAAATGTGATTAAATTATAAGCTATAAAACCTATATATTTTAAATTATTTAATTTTGATATTAATAAATAAAATACTATGAATGAGTATGATATAAATAAATGTAATTAGTTTATTCTAACTACATTTTTTTTCTCTCACCTTTCTTATAAATACATGTAATTTTTCTTATACAGCAAATTAAGGTCCAGAAAAGTGGGGTTTGAGGAATTAGTAGAAACCCATTGTCTCTTCCTTGCCTCGAGGCTCCCGGGATTTCACTGAGTGCCTGGTGAAAATTTGTTTTTGCTTGTTTGTTTTGTTATAAATATAGATTACTAAATAGATTCATGAATATGAAAGAGAACCTTCAATCTCGGGAAGGTTCATGTTTCATCCAATGAACCTTGAAGATTCATCCAACGTACCTTGAAGATTCGTATATCATTCACTTGATGTATCTTGAAGTTCGTGATTCATCTGATGTACGAATCATTCACTTTATGTATCTTAAAGTTCGTGATTCATCTGATGTACCGGGAAGATTTGTGAACCTATACATAATGGTTAGTATGGTTGCTTTATGGTGACCATTATGAAGGACCTTTTAGATTTCCTAAATAATGGCTTCATATATTGCTGCGTGACTATCATGAAATATGGCAGAGAACTCAATCTCGGAAGGTTCATGTTTCATCCAATGAACCTTGAAGATTCATCCACCCGCACTGGTCAGCTTGTATATCATTCACTTGACGATCTCTGTTCGTGATTCATCTCGATGTACCGAAGATTTGTGAACCTATATATAATGTTAGTATTACTGTTTTATGGTGACCATTATGAAGACCTTTTAAGTTCTCGCATTGGTTGCTGCTATGGTTGTTTCTTTATGCAGAATTGCTTTCTGCGGAAGGACTTTTCATCTTTCATAGATACATGTATCAGAAGCCTATAAATGGGCCTCACTTACATCTTGTAATAGAATCTGAAAAATACAATTCTCTGGTCCATATTTATTTCTTTCTTCCTTTAATATCTTCGTCAATTTTTCTTTATTCTTATTAACACGTTATCGCCATTTTAGTGCTCTATCGCCTGTGAATAAAGCCATAGATGATGGTGATTTATGGTATCTATGTTTACATTTGTTTTACCTTTGTTTTCATTTTAATAATTGTAGACTTTTAAAAATGTCTGAAATTACTAAGAGGGAATTTGTTAAGCTCACTCTAGATGGAAACAATTACTTGACTTGGGCTTTTGATGTTGAAATTCACCTCAACTCCTTCGACTTAAGTGAAATTATTGTCCTGGATTCTGAATGCAGCTCCAAAAGGCAAAAGCATTGATTTTCCTCCGCCACCACCTCAATCAGGACCTCAAAAATGAACATCTTATTGAAAAAGATCCGCTAATTTTATGGCAATCCCTAAAGGATTGTTTTCATCAACAAACAAACATAATCGTCCCTCAAGCACAACATGACTGGTTGAACTTATGATTCCAAGATTTTAAATATGTGATGGAATATAACTCAGCTTTGCACCGCATTGTCTCACAGTTGAATCTTTGTAAACAAAACATTACATATACTGAACTAATAGAAAATACATTATCAACTTTCCATGCTAGTAATCTTGTACTCCAGCAATAGTACAGGGCGAAGAACTATGCTACGCATTCTAAACTAATTTCTACATTACTGGTGGCAAAAAAACATAACCAACTATTGATGACAAATCATAATGTAAGGACGTTGTTCACAAGTAAAGGTTTAGCACATGCTATAATTCACGTAAAATGATAGTAAACGCGGAAGAGGGAGGAGGTTTCCAGGCTTCCAGGAAATGCTAGTCACCATAAAGGTGGTCAGGCTCCAGGTAATCATAATATTGATCTAAGCAGCTATAAAGGCATGAAACAATGTTGAACCACCTCCACAAAAACCAAGTTCAACTAAGAAAACTATAAATCAAAAGTAAGTTTGTTATAGGTGTGGATGTGATGGCTATTGGTCTCACACATGTCGTACACCTAAACACTTGGTTGAGGCATATCAAAGAATACAGAAGGACAAAAAGGGAAAGGTTACTTAAGGTGAATCACGTCATGGTTGTTGGCCAGCGCCCATGATCTGAATGCGATACACGATTTCCTTTTTTGAAAGAATGATCCGAGTTATCGTATTTTATGTTTTATATCGTAAAATTTTACTTTCTGGGTTTGTTCTCTTTGTTTTTACGATATCCTAGCTTGACTTTAACTATCATCTATTAGTTTTAGTTTGTTATGATTTATTTGAATGCCATATTTTTCTTTTTTTCTATTTTTACATGAGCTAAAATTTTGGATAGCAACACATGAAGACTGAGGATATTCTATGCTTGGTAGATAGTGCTACCACACACACTATCCTTTAAGATAGAAAATTCTTTCACACTTTAACAAAGAAAAGAGGAAGTGTTACTACAATTGCAAATGATAATGTTTAAATAGGTGGGTCTAAAGAGCTCACTAATCCTTCCTATGGGTACAGAACTGAATATCAATGATGTGATACTATATCCACAATCCACACGTACCCTTCTCATTTTTAAGGACATCCGATCAAATGGTTTTCACATTGAAACTGAAACTGAAAATGATATTGAATATCTCCTCGTGACTCGATCAATAGGATGTCGGAAGCAAATAGTCAAAAAGCTTCCCTCTTTCTCTTTAGGATTGTATTATACATACATTAGACTTTCTCATTACATGTCATAACAGCTAAATTAAAGACCCATTCATTCAAATTATGGCTGGGCGACAATATCCCGAATAAAACATGATATGTCGGATTTTGACTAATTTTATTGGACATAATATGGCAAGCAGTAGAATCCCTTATGTAAATAAATTTATTTGTGAAACTCGTGCAAAGGGAAAACTATTAGTACGACCTTCTCGTACTAAAGCTGAAATAGAATCTCCTATTTTCCTTGAACGGATTCATGGAGATATATGTGGACCAATTCATCTAGCATCAGGACCATTTCGATATTTCATGGTCCTAATTGATGCTTCCACTCAATGGACTCATGTGGGTTTATTATCCACACGAAATAATGCATTTGACAAGTTTATTGCTAAACTTATTGAACTTAGAGCCCAATTCCTTGATTATTCGATTAAATCTATCTGAATGGATAATGTCGAATGAATTCATATCGAAAGCATTCGATGATTATTGTATGGCATTAGGTATAGGTATCAAAGTGGAGCATCTGGTTCCTTACATCCACACCCATAATGGTCTAGTTGAGACCTTGATTAAGCTCATCAAATTAATTGCTAGACCGTTGTTACAACATTCCGACTTGCCTATCTCTTGTTGGGGGCATGCGGATTTGCACACTGCTACTCTAATTCAATTATGGCCTATTACATATCATGATTATTCCCCCTTACAAATAGTGTGTGGCAAAGAACCAAATATTTCCCATCTACAAATCTTTAGATGTGCAGTTTATGTTTCTATATCACCACCATAGCGTACCTCTATGGGCCCTCAAAGAAAGCTAGGTATATATATTAGCTATGAATCTCCGTTTATTCTTAAATACCTAGAACCCATATCAGGGGATCAATTTACAAGCCATACGCTATGTTCAGATATTTCGCATATTTGATGAAGATCATTCTCGACATTGGGAGATAAGAACCAAAATTCAAAAGAATGCTGAGAAATTTCATGGAATGTAAAAGATCTTCAATATTTAGATCCATGCACTAGACAAATTGAACTGGAAGTTTAGAAGATAATTAACTTGCAATATTTAGCAAGTAATATGCCATATGCATTTACTAACCACAAAAGAGTGACTAAATCTCATATACCTGCCGTAAACACACCACAAAGAAAGGGAGTGGCCCTCAAGGATCAAGTATATCTATTAATGCTCCTCAACGCAGCGCGGAGACCTACTTCCAAGTGCGAAAGATAGGAATCTCGTGGAAAACAAAATCACAAAGAAACCCCGTTAGTTCTAAACTATCGGGAAAGAAAGTAGATCGCCTTGAAGACTACACCATAGTACATTTGCACGTGCCCCAAATAATCATAATATTGGGATTGCGGAACAACCATATCAAAATATTTTGGGAAATTATGAGGATTTGGTTGATGTAAATATAGAAGTTTCCATGAATTCTTGAATACGAGAAAAACATATAATAGAAATATTACAATTGTCGACAACATATTTGCCTCTACAATTGCTCTTAATATCTCGAATGATAATCTGGATCTAGAACCTAAGTCAATAGCAGAGGGCCATAAGTGCTCAGACTGGGTAAGATGGAAGCAAGCAATTGAGGCTGAGCTTGACTCGCTAAATAAAAGAAAAGTTTTTGGCTCTGTAGTACGTAAACCTAAAAATATTATCCCAGTAGGATATAAATGGGTGTTCGTACGAAAGAGAAATGAGAATAATGAGGTGGTGAGAAATAAAGCAAGATTAGTTGCTTAAGGATTTTTAGAGACTCGGTATCTCGGTATTGATTTTGATCAAACATATTCTCCCGTTATGGATGGCATTACGTTCTGCTACTTAATATCTATGGCAGAAAATATGAATTTAGATATACAGTTAATGGACGTTGTGGCCACATATTTATATGGGTCATTAGACGCTCATATTTACATGAAAATACCTTATGGATTTAAGATTCCTAAGATCAAAGAAAATGAAAATCGCAACATGTATAGCGTTAAATTACAAAGTTCATTATATGATCTAAAATAGTCGGGTCGGATGTGGTACAACCAACTGAGTGAATTTTTACTTCGGATGTGGTACAACCGACTGAGTGAATTCCTACTGAAAAATGAATATATAAATAACGATGCATATCCTTGTGTGTTCATAAAGAAGTCGTTGAATGGCTTTTGTATTATCTTAGTTTATGTTGATGACATAAACATTATGGGAACGCGTAAGGAAATTGAGGAAGCTTGTGACGCCCCAAAACCGGGGGTCCGTTGACAACCCGTCAACCCGCGGAATACTCGTGAATGTTGGGTAACCCGACACCACTCACGAAAATTGGGCCGAGTCTCCTTTGTATGGGGAGCTCTACCCAAGGTACAAACATGTCCCAACAAGTTTACAATGACCACACAGGGTCCATATGCGAGTAAAATAATGGCCACTTGGGCCCTTGCATCAATACTCACAAAATATATCCCAACCAAATATATTACATGGTTCAAGAGTTTCTACATTACTCTTAATTCAACATATATTAAAAATTACCATTTCTAATACATGTTATACAAAATAAAAATGCCAAAGCCACAACCGGCTTTCTTCTAAACGCAGCCTCTAGTGAGCGTCGTCCTCGTGCACACTCCCTGTACCTGAAATGGTGATCCCTCGACAAGGTGAGCAAAGCCTAGTAGTGATAATTTCCTACCTGGGTTACTCCCCACCTAAGTGCACATGTTATGGCAAACAATCACATTCAAGCAATTTCATGAACCTACTCGAATGTCTACATGCCTAAACTCATGTCTCAGTCCACCGACTTCACATATACCTAAGCCGACGCGAGAATAATCAGTTTTCAAAACAAAAGCTATTTGTTCTGAAAACACACTAACATCGAGTTTCGATAAATATCGGACAACCCTCCCGAGGCGTAACTGGCTGATGTTCCTCCTAAAACAATTCATGGGCCCCTCCGACATGAATTGTTGGACAATCTCCTAACACGATTCTCCGAAAATCTTCCGTCGAAATTCCTTTCACAAACATTTTCATTTTTGTTTCATTTCATGTCATGCACTCACACCTAATATTTTAGGCTGCCCTAGTGCATATGGAATGCATTATGCCAATTCCAAATAATTTATGCTAATACAATTCACATGCATATATTAACATAATTTACTCACAACAATCATGTTATTCAATTTTCACATCAATAACACCAAAATTAGTCATATAAGACTAGCAAACATAAGCAATTCATTTCGAATCACTTACAAAACACATTTTCACACCAAGAAAAATCACGTCACTATTCATGTGAACAGTGAAACCCTCGGGTTACTGTTCACGGCCACCAAATTTGGGATTTTCTCCACTCTGTTCAAAGGTTTTGAGACCGAATTTACGGCTAAATCAAGCCTTAGAATATCCCTAACCATAAACATGGCTCTTAGCCAAAGAATAAACCAAGTAGGAAAAGATCCCTATCTCTTGGAGTTGTCGGAACTCCACCAAATCGGTGTCCATGCATAGCCCTCACCGCGTAGAACAACTTTGCTTCTTGCTCCATCGAGAACCGACGGTCCGAATGGCCACAAATCTAGAGAGAAGGCACACTTCTCTCTCTAAAACTCAAAAATCCTCACTCACTGCATCACTCTCCAGCCCTCTGCCCGTTTTTGGCTCAAAATGAAGAAGATGACATTGTTCATCTTTCGTCTTATTATCATTAAACATCTCAAAAATTCCACTTATCTCCCGTCTTCTTGATTTTTGACATTTGGCATTATCTAGGCCGTCCATTTCCATCATCCCTCTAATCTTGCAACATGTGTCACAAGAGTACATGTAGTAGGTGACTTTTGTCACATCACATGTCTCTCAAACCGCTTTATCGTACCCGACACCCTGTTCTAAAAAGGTGAAATTTAATGTCTCTAATTCGACGAAATTCGACGGTAGCTAGGATTTCGCGAGACGATTCCAATCCAGAAGTCCGCTTCATCATCCGAGATCTATAAAAATTTTGATTTTTAACAAATTACGATTTTGCCCTTTCGTAAAAATCGAATTCTTCGATTTACATTCTTCCCTTCCTAAAAGGAATTTCGTCCCTAAATCGACAATCTACAACAACTCACATGCATATGCAATGTGCACTATATCATGCATGTAAACTAGTTATTTAAGTATTAAATGACTAAACCACGTACCTTCATCCCTAAACAAGAAGGGATAGGTGGCCCACATCGTGTCCTCGCTCCCGCTGACTCTCCACCTTACGTTGCTGCCATAACACCCTCACTAGCCTCACGGTCTTACATTGCAAAATCTGATCCCGGCTATCCATAATGCACACTGGTCCTTCCTCGAAGGTCCCATCAGTGTCAACCTCAATCTCTCCCTAATCAACTACATGAGCTGGATCTGGAGTATACCTCCGGAGCATGGAGACGTGAAATACCTCGTGGACACCTGACATGCTGGGCGGTAACGCCAACCGGTACACTACAGTGCCTACCCTCTCAAGTATCTCGAAGGGCCTAATAAACTCCGCCGAGAAGCCGCGCTTGCCCAACCTGACCACTCCTCTCTTAGGCATCACCTTTAAGAAGACATGATCTCCAACCTCGAACTCTAAGGGTCTACATCGTACATCGACATAGTTCTTCTGCCGGCTCTGAGCCATGAGAAGACACTGTCGTATCAAGCTCACCTTCTAGGTGGTGTCTCTAATCAGATCAGGACTAGTGATGGAGCTCTCTCCCACCTCGGTCCAACATAATGGTGACTTGCATAGCCTCCCATACAATGCCTCATATGGTGCCATCTATATACTCGCCTGATAACTGTTGTTGTAGGCGAATTCCACTAAGGTCAAATTGCTCATTTACCTCTTATGATCCGTGACGATGCTCAAGCAAAGATGTCCCTCTAACACCTGTATAGTCCTTTCTGACTAACCATCTGTTTGTGGGTGGAAAGTTGTACTCATGGTCAGCCGTGTGCCCATAGCCTTTTGGAAACTCTTCCAAAAGTGCACCGCAAATATTGGGTCTCTATCCGATACTATGGATACTGGTACTCCATGTAGTCAGACTATCTCTCAGATATACAACCGGCAAAATCTCTCCAATGTGAAGGTCATCCGCATACATAAATGTGTCTACTCTGGGTGGAGTCTGGCCCACTATCACCCATACCATCATGCCCCTGTCCTTGGCAAGTGGGTCACAAATCCATCATGACGTGCTCCTGACGCACCCCACCTCCAATGGTCAGGTAGCCTCGCCGCTTCCGGTGCTCACCCTAACCTCGCCGACACGTGAGACATCGTCGAACAAAGTCCCCTACATGTCTCTTCATTCCATTCCAAGAGTATCACACGAAGATCCTAGTAACATCTCGTACACCCGGATGCACGAAAATTGAGAATAGTGAACTCCCCCGAGAATATCCCTTCAAATCAACAATTGGGAACCACTCATCCGCCCCCTATTGAAGACTACCATCCGTGTGGATCGGTCCGTACTCGCCACCTTATACCGACCGCACTCTGGCCCCCCGACACGGACACTATCTCCGCTGGCCCCGCCCCCGGACTCCGATCACTCCGCTCAAAAGAGACCTAAGATAGCCAAACTTCCCAACGTACCCTAAGCCTGCTCGTGGTACTATAGCCCAAACTATCCCATAGTCTCGAGCATCCGCCACTTCCAAGAAGCTATACCAGCCAATACTCCCTGTGACTTCGAGCGCATCAGCCACCACATTTGCCTTACCAGGATGGTAATACAAAGTGAAATCATAATCGTCTAGGAACTCCATCCATCTGTGTTGCCTCATATTGAGGTCCCGCTGTGTGAAGATATACTTCAGACTTTTGTGGTTTGAGTACACCTTGAACTCCTCGCCATATAAATAGTGGCGCCAAATCTTCAAGGTGAAGACTACGGCCGCTAACTCTATGTTGTGTGTGGGGTAATTCTGCTCATGATTCTTCAACTGACGAGAACTATAAGCTACTACCCTCTCGGACTGCATCAAAACACATCCCAGTCCGGCCCTCGAGGCATCACAATACACTGTGTACCCCTGTCCCCTGTCCGGGATTATCAAGATAGGAGCTGTAGTAAGCCTCCTCTTCAACTCCTGGAATGCCTCTCGCATCGGTCATCCCAATCAAACTTGACCTCCTTCCGGGTCAATCTCGTCATAGGTGTTGCCAATTAGGAGAAATCCTCAATGAATCTCCTGTAGCACTCAGCCAATCCCAAGAAACTACGTATCTCGAAGACTGACTTTGGCCTCTCCCAACTCATCACGGCCTCGACCTTCTCTAGGTCCACTGACACGCCTGATGCTGACACCACGTGTCCCAAAAATCTCACCTCAGTAAGCCAAAACTCGCACTTACTGAACTTAGCGTACGTACCGGGCGTCTCAAAGAATCGTAGAAACACCTCAATCGATCCTCATGCTCCTCTCTGACAAAGGGAGTATCAAATGTCATCCATGAAGATCACACGACAACCGATCTAAATAGGGTCGAACACTTATGCATGAGGTCCATGAATGTCGCCGGGCGCATTCGTCAATCCAAAGGGCATCAACAGAACTCAAAGTGCCCATAACGCGCCCAATCTGTCTTAGGATATCCTCGTCCTAACCTCACCGATGGTAACCAAAGTAAGGAGGTCTATCTCGAGACTGGCGCCCTCTCAACTGGACCAAACAAATTGTCAATCCTCGCAATGGGTACCAATTCTGATCGTAACTCGTTCAATCGCTGTAATCTACGTACGCCAAAGGGTCTTGTCCTTCTTCTTCCCAAATAAAACTGGAGCGCCCCATGATGAAGTGCTCGGTCTAATGAACCCCTTGTCCAATAGCTCCTATAGTTGGACTCTGATTTCCTATAACTCAACTTGTGCCATCCTATGCGGAGTCATAGAGATGGGCTATACTGTGGTGTAACTCGACAATCAAGTCTACAACCCTCTCTACGGCTGCAATCCCGAGTAGCTCATCCCAAAAACATCCTCATACTCAGAACTACTCTAGGTAGATCTAAGTCCTGCCTCACTGTTCCTCCAAGGTAAGGTTTAGCCAACCTGCCAACTCGTCCCTAACACTTGGACTCAGACACCACTGAAAGCAAATATCATGCTTGTCCTCAAAACACAACACGAGTACCGCTCCCGCTGCAGGCAGAATCCCCACGGCCACAATCGATGACAACTCTATAAGCTGTCAGCCAATCCATCCCTAGGATGATGTCGAACTCTGACTTGTCCATGACCCTCAGGTCCACCGTGGAGTAGAATCCTCAGACTTAACTCGCAACCACGACATATCATCCCTATCCTCGCCCTAATCCCTAGGGGAGAACTCACATACAAGGGCTCCTCCAAGGCCTCAACCTCTAAGCCCAACTCTATCACAACTGATGCAGCGATAAATGAATGCGACGCACCAGAATCAAATAACACTCTTGCCTATAGGCGAGATAGCAAAAACGGTTCTATATAACCGGGCCGATTCACACCTACCGGCAGTGATGGGCGTAAACACGCCCGAACCCCTTAACGCCCCCGCCTCGTGGCCCTGCCCCACTCACCTCATAACCTGGCCTCTCGCCTGCTCGTAACGGATGCTCGCAGCCCCCCGAGACTTAACCGCCCGCTTATACCGGCCGCGAGGAATATATTGTATCATCTCTCGTTGTATCACGAATGGATCGCTACGCCCTAAAACCCCTAAGATCCCTATCTCTGGGGGCAATCCATCCTCATATGTCCGAGTTGTGGGCAATGGTAGCAAACAATCTGCCCGGGGCCTGGACCGGCAACCCCGACTGCTCTCGGTCCTGATGGCCACCCGCCTTAACCTTGAACTAGAAGCCCTCTCGTCTTTTTCGAACTAGAAGAAGAATTTACTCTCTCTGCTACTAACACCCGCATCCCGAGTGCTCCGAGCATCCTCGATCTCCCTCTTTATGGTCAGGGCGGTCCTAATCATAGAGTCCATGTCTTGTAGGCGAAGGCCTACAATCTTACCCCAAATGGGCAACTTTAGCCCATTCTCGAACCTCCTAACTTTGGCCATGTCCGTGGCCACGTAGTCACGAGAAACGCTGGCCCGTGAATCAGCCACTAATCCATCACAAACATCGCCCCCTCGCCCAGCTCTAGGAACTCCTGCCTTCGCATGCCTCGCAAAGATCTCAAAAATACTTACCCAAGGAACAGCCTCCCGAATCGCTCTACGTCATCGCCTGTGTCTCTAGAGGTCTTTGCCCAGCTTCCACCATACTTGCCTCACCCTCTAGCCGAACGCAATAGTCGCACCTCGGTCGGTCGTGAGGTAATTTCATAGCCTCTAACACCTTCTCGACCTGCATGAACTAATGGTCTCGCACCATCGATTCTCCTCCCGCGGAATGCCGAAGGATGATGCGCTCCTAAACCTCTCGGAGGTTACCTGCATCTCCCCTAGCTACCCACGCACTAGCTTGTGCAATAGCGTACAGCTCCACCGCAGCCTCAACAAAGGCCTGGCCGGGTCAAATACCGGGTGGTGCTCGACCAGCACTCCCATGGACGCCTCACGCCTCGCCTCGACTAGCCATCTACACATGTCAAATGGCAAGTTAAATTCTAATGCAATATCTCTAAGGCTTAATCACAACCCCGAGACACTATTCATATACAGAAAAATATTTCATACACAATGTCCATGCATTCATAGGTAATGCAAGACAATAATCTCATATTTTAAATCATATGCAACAAAAATTTTATTTTAGAAAATTCATTTTAAAAAGATTTATTTCATTTGACGGATTTTATTTATTTATATATTAACCCGACATCACTATTTAAAATCGGCAGAGTCTCCTTTGTACAGGGAGTTTTACCCAAGGTACAAAACTCCGTCTCTAACAAGCTTACAATGACCACAAGGTCCATATGCGAGTAAAATAATGGCCACTGGGCCCCTCGTGATCAATGAGCCTCTTGTTCAACATATATTAAAAGACTACTTCTAATACATGTTATACAAATAAAAATGCCAGCCACAACCGGCCTTCTAAACGCTGCATCCAGTGAGCCGTCCCGTGCACACCCGCACCGAAATGGTGATCCTAATAAGGTGAGCAGCCCGTAGTGATAATTTCCCACCCGGGCTACTCCCACCTAAGTGCACATAAGCAGGCCGGGCAATCACATTCAAGCAATTTCATGAACCTACTCGAATGTCTACATGCCCAAACTCATGTCTTGAGTCCTCACCGACTTCCTCACATATGCCTAAGCCGAATGCGAGTAAATAATCGCTTTTCAAACAAGCTATTTGTTCTGAAAAATACACCATCGAAGTTTCTAGAAATATTGGACAGTCCCTCCGAGGCGACCATGGATAACCCTCCGACACAATTCATGGGCCCCTCCGATGTGAATTGTTGGACAATCTCCCAACACGATTCTCCGGAAAATCTTCCATCGAAATTCCTTTCACAAACATCTTCATTTTTGTTTCATTTCATGTCATGCACTCACACCTAATATTCTAGGCTGCCTCAGTTCATATGGAATGCATTATGCCAATTCCAAATAATTTATGCTAATACACCACATGCATATATTAACATAATTTACTCAATAAATAATCATGTTATTCAATTTTCACATCAATAACACCAAAATTAGCTCACATGGGGCTAATGAGTAAACACAAGCAATCTATTTTGAATCACTTACAAAACACATTTTCACACCAAGAAAAATTACAACAGCTATTCACGTGGAACAAGGAAACCCTTAGGTTACTGCTCACGGCCACCAAATTTGGATTTTCCACTCAAGCTCAAAGGTTTGAGACCGAATTTACGGCTAAATCAAGCCTTAGAATATCCCTAACCTTAAACATGGCTCTTAGCCAAAGAATAAACCAATTAGGAAAAGATCCCTACCTCTTGGAGTTGTCAAAACTCCACCAAATCGGTGTCCATGTGATAGCCTCGTCACAGAGAACGCCTTTGTTTTCTTGTCTGGCCGAGAACCCGAATGAATGACTATTAAATCTAGAGAGAAGGCACACCTTCTCTCTCTAAAACTCAAAAATCCTCACTCACTACATCACTCTCCAGCCCTTTACCCATTTTTGGCTCAAAATGAAGAAGATGACACTATTCATCTTTCGTCTTATTATCATTAAACATCTCAAAAATTCCACTTATCTCCCATCTTCTTGATTTTTGACACTTGGCACAATCTAGGTCGTCCATTTCCATCATCTCTCTAATCTTGCAACATGTGTCACAAGAGTACATGTAGTATGTGACTTTTGTCACATCACATGTCTCTTAAACCCATTTTACTAAGACCCGACACCCAAGGCTCGAAAAACGTGAATTGGGATTGTCTCTAATCTCGACGAATTTGACGTGATAACTAGATTTCGCGAAACGATTCCAACGATGAAGTTCTTTTTGTCATCCGAGATCTAGAAAAATTTTGGATTTTTACCGAAATTACGATTTTGCCCTTTTTCAGAAAATTGGAATTTTCTCGGGTCTTACAAAGCTAGCTCATGCTTAAAGACAGAGTTTGAAATGAAAGACTTATGAAAAACTAAGTATTGTGTTGGCCTATAGATTGAGCACCTCCTTAAAGGAATTTTCGTACACCAGTCAACCTACTTGAAGAAGGTTTTGGAGAGATTTTATATGGATAAATCTCATCCACTTAGCACACCAATGGTTGTTCGGTCCCTTGAAGTGGATAAGGACCCATTTAAACCTAAAGAAGGTACTGAAGATACTTTAGGACTAGAAGTTCCTTACTTGAGTGTCATTGGAGCATTACTTTATCTCGAAAATTGCACTAGGCCTGATATTGCATTTGCAGTAAACTTGCTAGCAAGGTTTAGTGCTTCTCATACAAGGAGACATTGGAATGGCATTAAGCATATTTTTCTATATCTTCTTGGTTCACAAGATCTTGGTTTACTTTTTACAAGAAATCAAGATATGACATTGGTGGGCTACTCAAATGCTGGCTATATGTCTGATCCCCATAATGCTAGGTCCCAGACTGCTTATGTTTTTCTCTGTGGTGGTGCTGCAATT
The DNA here is from genome assembly GCA_016808115.1 of Tetrastigma voinierianum. Taxonomy (NCBI): domain Eukaryota; kingdom Viridiplantae; phylum Streptophyta; class Magnoliopsida; order Vitales; family Vitaceae; genus Tetrastigma; species Tetrastigma voinierianum. The sequence continues at coordinate 177,611 of JAEQBH010006112.1, forward strand.
TCATGGAGGTCTATTAAATAGACTGTGGTTACCACTTCTTCAAACCACTCATACATTATAGCTTTATATGAGGCTTCACGATAATGTGTATGGTTACGACCATTGGTACAACATATTCGTGGTTCATGCGGTATCGCGACAAATGATATATCCCCCACAATTCTTTATGAGGATAATGCAGCTCCTGTTACACAAATAAGAAATGGGTATGTTAAAGGCAACTTGAAAAAACATATTGCACCCTAATTCTTTTATCCATATGAACTTTAGAAGAATGGTGTGATTATTATAGAGAAAGTTCGCTCTAGTGACAATCTAGTGGATTTGTTCACTAAGTCCCTTCCTACATCTACCTTTGAAAAATATGTTCATGGCATTTGAATGTGTAGGCTTGGAAGACTGTTGTCTTCAGGGGGAGCGACAACTTTAAAACAATCATGAGATTAGGTCCTGAAGACCAATGGTTGTATTCTTTTTCCTTGACTATTTTCTTCCCACGATGTTTTTCTAGTTAAAGGTTTTTTAATGAGGCAACCAGTGCAACACATAAAATCACGTATGTCATGTACTCTTTTCCTCAGCTGGTTTTTTCCTAGAGGTTTTGAATGAGACATGGGCATCGCATAGTAATGTCCAAGGAGGAGTGTTATAAATATAAACGTATGGACATTACTAAATAGATTCATAAATATGGAAGAGACTCTTCAATCTCAAGAAGGTTCATGTTTCATCCAATGAACCTTGAAGATTCATCCAACATACCTTGAAGATTTGTATATCATTCACTTGATGTATCTTGAAGTTCATGATTCATTTGATGTACCGGGAAGATTCGTGAACCTGTACATAATGGTCATTATGGTTGCTTTATGGTGACCATTATGAAGGATTTTCAGTTTTCCTAGATACATGTATCATAAGCATATAAATGGGCCTCACTTACGTCTTGTAATAGAATCCGAAAAATACAATTCTCTCGTTCATATTTCTTTCTTTCTTTCTTTAATATCACTGTCAGTTTTTCTTCCTCATGCACTACTCTTTAGGTTTTTTTTTTTTAAATAATAATGTCTTCAATTATCGAGACAAACTGATCCAGTAATTGCTTGGTTCTTGATCTAGGGCAAGGTGGGGCTGAATTTTACTGAAGGAGATCTAAAGGAAGTGAGCCAAGAAATTGGCAAATACAAGGTCCGTTTGGCAAACACTGGATTGCGAAAACAGATAGTGCAATTTCAATTTTGATAAAGTGTACATTTCCATTTATATTGATGAATTAGACAAGTTATTTCTGAGTCGTTATACAAATTTTCAGTGCATCTCATACCCAATTGTAGCAGCTGCACCTCACATGTTTGTTAATGCTTACAATAATGTTCTTTTTGTTGTTGTTGCAACCGAATATATATTCCCCCAGCCATACAAAGTGAAGGAGTTCTTAAAGGTTTTTTGATGATTAGAATTATAACTTTTACTTGACTCTGGTGTTTCTCATATCCATCTTTTCACTTCCTTGACCATGTTTGAATGAAATAAATGCATTATTATTATTATTATTATTATTTTACTCACCTTTACATTATCTGTCAAGGTGAATTGATTAAAAGAACCTTTGAAATATGAATTTCGGAAATTTAACCATCCTTCATCAATTTTTTACCACAATAAAAATGTTAGAGAGTTAAGTGAAAATAAAATAACGTGAAGAAGAAATATCTTGTGATATTTCAAATTGACTTAACCAAGTCATTTAGTTTGCTTTTTTAATTGAAATAAGGTGTCTTATCGACTTTTTTTTTTCTTTTTTTTTTTATTAAGTTTTTTGGCATCTTTGTGGAGAGATCCTTTGGGACTCCACCTATATAAAGGTGCCCCTCCCCCTTCATTTTACACACACTTTACCTTGAGATCTCTCTCTCAAGCTCTCTCTTATCTCTCTTGTTGTAGTGCTTCCAAGCACTCTTCTCTTACTCAAGTGCTTCCTAGCATTCCTCTCTCTCAAGTGCTCCCAAGCACTCTCTCTAATTTTCATGTGCTTTCATACCAAGCACATTTAATTGAAGGAACATCATTGATCGAGTTGTATTGAATCTTACTAAGGGAGTGCACCCTGGCTGTTGAATCCTGGAGGTAGAGCGATGGTTCCCTACTGCACCAAGGTTACAAAATAAAGGAGGGCGAATCTACTTTAAGGATAGTGTTATTGCACGCCTCAGCCATCCAATAAGATAAGTCATCTTACATTAATTATTCCTTGTTTGGTTTGTTTTACACTAAGTTAAACTCCCTAATCTTTTTCTAAAAGACCTTCTGTTAGATGGTATCAAAACCCAAGGCTATAAGTGGTAACTTGTTAGTACATGTCTAGGAAAGGCCTGTCAACAAGGTGATAAGAGTTTAAGGCAAGTGGGGTATAGCGGACCATTGTGACCCCTCCACTTACTTGGGGACTTTCCAAGTGTACTTAACACATCTCTCACTATTGTCTTGGTTTTTATTCACCCAAAAGACCTAGTAGAACTAACAATCTTAAAGTAAATTCAATTCCTTGAATTGATAGAAATCTCCCTAGTTCACACCCGTCCCGACACTTCCAAGATTGACCCTTTTAATGAGACATTCTTTAAGAGATGACAAGAAAGGGTTTATTCTGTCATTGATGTTGTGAACCTAAGGCATATCTTGACAAACCCAAAACCTAAGAGCGACTTTGAAGATTTATCTAAATGGGAAAATGAGAACAAACAAGTTCGAATCGTCATTCTTAGCACACCTACAAATGAACTCTTTACGTCATTAGTCAATACAAAGTTGCAAAAGAAATTGGATGCTTTGACTAAAAAGTACATAGTAGGAGATGTTGGAACACAAAAATATGCCATAGGAAATTCTAGAAAGTTTCAAATGACTGAGGATATAGATGTATCATCTCAAATCCATGACTACCACATGTTGGTCAATGACCCGACAATCGAAGACATAAAATTACTCGAACCTTTGTGGTCGGGTTACCTTATAGAGACCCTTCCAGATTCTTCGAAAGACTACAAAAATAGAATGAACACAAAAAGGAAACAAATGTCCCTAGAAGATGTTATAATACATATTAGGATTGAAGAACAAAATAAAACTAGGGAGAAAGCTGAAAGAGCCAATGAGTCATCCTTCAAGGAAAATGTGATAGAAGAGAGACCAAGGCCCAAATTCAATAAGCCTAAGAGACAAAACCCTAGGACTAAGCCCAACTCATCAAATAAGGTCCAAAATCCTACCTTTAAAAAGAGAGGTAATTGCTTTGTTTGTGGCAAGCCTGGACACCATGCACCTCAGTGTCGCAACAGAAAGAGACTGAGAAAGTCAACCCAAGAGAAAATCTGCACTGCAAAGGTGATTGTTGCAATAGTCTCTCTTCGAGGTGAGCATATTACCTAATATGAAGGATCTGGATAGCAGACCTAGGCTACTACAGGGCACATCTATGGCAACAGGCATTCACTTCCTATACCACGGTGAAGGAAGGAGAGGAACAAGTGTTCATGGGCGATTCGAGATCATCCCCGATGATTGGCAAAGGGAAAGTTCTCCTCAATCTAACCTCTTGAAAAGTTCTCGCCCTTAATGATGTTCTCCATATGCTAGATATTATTCGTTGGAACTTAGTCTTAGTGTCTCTACTTTGGAAAGCAGGAGTTAAGATCATGTTTGATTCGGACAAAATATTGTTAACAAAGAAAGATGTTTTTTGTTGGGAAGGGTTATTGTAACCAAGGTCTCTTTATGCTGAATGTTTCAGAAATTTTGAATAATAAAGCATCTTCCTTTTCTTCTTACATAGTTGTTTCTTGTGATGTTTAGCATGGTAGATTAAGACATGTGAACTTTTATTATATTAAGAAAATGGTTGAATTAAGTTTAATTCCCAAACTGTCCTTATAAAACCTTGGAAAATGTGAAGTATGTGTAGAATCTAAAACCACAAAGAAATCTTGCAAACCGATAGAAAGAGAGTCATAACTATTAAGTTTGATTCATAGTGACCTAGGAGACTAGAAAGACACCATGACTAGAGGTGGTAAAAGGTTTTATATTACCTTCATAAATGACTACTCAAGATATACAAGAGTGTAATTTTAAAGATAGCTAATGATTATCACCAAGTAAAATGAATAGAGGAACCATCCATAAGATAACACAGATTTATCCACAGAGGACAGGATCAACTATCCACACCTTTTATATAACATGGAATACATGAAATCACTCCTCCAGTCCCTCAATCCAACAAAGAAATAAAAGAGCAATAACCCAAAAGAGATGATGAATGCCATGTTAGTAAGTTCAGGAGCATCCTTGAACTTGTGGGGGAAAGCTATCCTTTCCACCTGTCATATTCAAAATATAATACCCTACAAGAAGACTAGTAAGACTCCCTATGAGTTATGGAAAGGATATGCTCCTAACATTGGATACCTAAAGTGCGGGGGTATTTAGCAAAAGTACTTCTTCCAGAACCAAAGAAAAGGAAATTAGGTTCTAAAACCTTTGATGTGATATTGGTTATGCAGAGAATAGTGCTACCTATAAGTTTCTTGTCATCAAATCAGAAAATGGCCTAGTGGAAGTTAACTCTATAATTGAGACTAAGAATGTTGACTTCTTTGAAAATATTTTTCATTGGAAAAAAAATAGCCAACAACAAGTTAAAGAAATCTTAGAATTGAGTCTAGTGATCCTTCTGAACTAGAATTGAGAAGAAGTAAAAGGGAAAGGAAAGAAACTAATCTTGGAGATGACTTTTACACTTTCCTAGTTGACGATGACCCTAGATCCTATAAGGAAGCTATTACTTCATCTTATGCACCTTTATGGAAGGCAATGATAGTGAAATTGAATCAATAATGCATAATCATATCTTGGGAGATAGTAGACTTTCCTGCTGGTGCTAAAACTATAGGTTGTAAATAGATCTTTAAAAGGAAATTAAAACCATATGGGTCTATTAAGAAATATAAGGCAATTTTGGTTGCTAAAGGTTTTAAACAAAATAAATGTGTAGATTACTTTGATACCTTTGCTCCTGTGACAGGGATTTCCTTAATTAGGGTGTTAATTGCTTTAGCATCAGTTCATAACCTGGTGATACACTAAATGGATGTTAAGACCACCTTTTTAAATGGGGAACTGGAAGAGTAAATTTAAATGGATCAACCTAAAGGGTGTATGGTTCCAAAAGATGAGCAAAAAGTTTATAGGCTAGTTAAATCACTTTATGGGTTAAAACAAGCACCCAAACATTGGCATAGCAAATTTGATCATGTGTTGATGTCAATGGATTTTCCATTAATGATGCTAATAAATGCATTTTAAAGCAAAGTTGAAAATAATTCATGCATTATCATTTGTTTATATGTTGACGATATGCTTATATTTGGGGCTAACCTACATATTGTAATTAATACCAAGAGTTTCCTAAGATCAAAGTTTGATATGAAAGATCTAGGAGAAGCTGAGGTGGTTCTAGGAATCAAAATAACTAGAACACTTAATGGGCTTAACCTTTCTCAAGAACACTATGTTGAGAAGATTTTTAAGAGGTTTGAATACTTTGATTGTAAACCAATGTCAACTACTTATGATCCCAGCTCACAACTGGAGAAAAATAGAGAATATAGTGTTGCCCAAACTGAGTATGCTCGTATAATTGGTAGCCTAATGTACTTGGAAAATTGTCCCAGACTTGACATTGCCTACGCAATTGGAAGATTGAGTTGGTACACCCAAAGTCCTAATTAGGATCATTGGGTTGTAATTCATAGAGTACTAAAGTACTTGAGAGGCACTAGTGACTATTGTTTGTGTTATAGTGGATTTCCAAATGTCCTTAAAGGATTTAGTGATGCCAACTGGATCTCTGATTCAGATGAGGTAAAATCCACTAGTGGGTACGTTTTTACCCTTAGAGGAGGTGTCATTTCTTGGAAATTATCCAAGCAAACTTGCATTACTCGATCCACTATGGAGGTCGAGTTTATAGCCTTAGAGAAGTTGAGTGGCTCATAAATCTATTAGTGGATATCCCTTTATGGACGAGACCAGTACCGTCTGTGTCTATATGTTGTGATAGCCAAGTTGTAATAGCTAAAACTAAAAGTAAAATGTTTAATGGGAAGAACATACATATATGCCTAAGGCACAATATTTTGCGGAAACTACTTGAGACAAGCGTTATATCCCTGGATTTTATAAGGTCGGAGTTGAATTTGGACGATCCTCTGACTAAACCACTAAATAGAAAACTAGTGGAACAAACATCGAGGGAGATGGGGGCTTTTACCTATTACAGAAGTCAAAGGTGATGTTAACCCAACCTACTAGAATGGAGATCCCATGAAGTGGGTTCATGGGTACAATGTCATCTTATTAACATGAGCTTTTCCATTATTTATATTTATTGAGAGTTCATCTCTATGGTGTAGATAGAGCTTATATTGCATTAATTAAGGTTGAGGTAATTTAATAACACTATATTCTATGAATGGTGTAAGGATGTGAATACACTGATGGTTCCACCCTATATGAGAGAAGTGGGGCAGCTCTACAGAAGATAGCACATTCTCTGTGAGCTCTCATGAATATCCAAGATATGTACCCATTAGCTCAACCTATAAAGTACAACTCGTAGTTGAGAAATCAATGTGAATGATAGGTTCCTTTAGTCACACAAAGAAACATTGGTTCATAGAATTTTTAATTCACCATGCTTTATGATTCATAATTATTTATCCTAAGACCGGTTCATAGCCTATGGGCACCAGATCTCATGCATTGGATTCTAGTATTCCTCCATTCCTATTCTTCTTCTTCTTCTTCACACTTATACTCTATGGGGGATTGTTGGAGAGTTAAGTGAAAATAAAATAACGTGAAGAAGAATATCTTGTGATATTTCAAATTGACTTGGCTAAGTCATTTAGTTTTCTTTTTTAACCAAGTCATGTGAAGTGTTATGACTTTTTAAAAACAAAATTATTAAGCTTTTTGGCACCTTTTGTGGAGAGATCCATTGAGACTCCACCTATATAAAGGTGCCCTTCCCCTTCATTTTACACACACTTTACCTTGAGATCTCTATCTCAATCTCTCTCTCTCTTGTTGTGTTGTCGGCACTTCTTCTCTTTGCTTAAGTAAGCCTTAGCACTCCTCTCTTTCTCAAGTGCTCCCAACTCTCTAATTTTCAAGTGCTTTCATATCAAACACATTTCATTAGAGGAACATCATAGTTCAAGTTGTACTGTATGTTACCAAGGTAGTGCACCCGAGGCAAGATCTAGCTATTAAATCCTGAAGGTAGAGCGCCAGTTCCCTACTGCACCAAGGTTACAAACCGGAGAAGGGTGAATCTACTTTAAGGATAGTGTTATTGCATGCTTCAACCATCAAATCAGATAAGTAATCTTAACTTAATTGTTCCTTGTTTTGTTTGTTTTCGGCTAAGTCAAACTCCCTAATCTTTTTCTAAAAGACCTTCTGTTAGTGGTATCAAAACCCAAGGCTATAAGTGGTAACTTGTTAGTACCTGTCTCAAAAAGGCTTGTCAACAAGGCAATAAGAACTTAAGGCAAGTGGGGTATAGTAGACCATAGTGACCTCTCCACTTACATAAGGACTTTCCTGGTGTACTTAACACATCTCTCACTACTGTCCTTGTTTCTATTCACCCAAAAGACTTAGAACAACCAACAAAAAATACTCTCTTTCTTTTCTTATAAAAATAATCCTTACAAAAGTAAATATCTAAAAGGACAAAGGGTCTTTTTGTCTATAATGAATTATTTTTCAAGAAAAAAATATGGACAAAGGTTTAAATTTGTAAATTTTGGATTATTTGATGCTTTTAACCAAATATTTGTGTCTGTTATCACTTATCATTGGTTTTCTATGTGTATTCTATTTGCATTATGGTGGTGATCTGCAAACCTTTCCTTTAGAGAGGTTAGGAATAATACTTTTAGGGAAATTGGTTTAAAGAGACATCCATAAGTTATTTGGATTTCCAAAACTAGCTTCTTGCAAAAAGTGACTTAAAAAATATCATATTTCAAACAAAAATACCCCTAAATCTTCCATCCCCGCATGATAACTAAATCTTTCATAATGTGTCCCCATTCCGGCATTTTGTCTCATCTCTAAGTTGTAATTAAATCTCTAAAGGTATTTTTATCCGAAATTGCGTCTTTTTTGTACTTCTTTTTGGATTTCAAAGAAAGATGTTAGTTTTATAATTTTTTTTTATAGATTTGTCCCTTTTAAACCGTTATCCCCTATGAATGAGATGGTTTTGGGTATGGTTAGAAGTGGGACTAGGTGTCATCCAAATGGATAAGTATCCTAAAACTGGGTAAACATTGACATAATCCTGAACTTTGGATGAGGAATTGTATTAGCCTTAAGCTTTATATATCTAAATGGATTATGGATGGATATTCTAAAATTAAGCAACACCGATTAGAACTAGTGTAATACCCATAAAAAAAATCAAAATAAATAAATAAATAAAAAGAAGGAAATAAGAGGGGTTGTTTTGCAATTTCTCAGAGTTGGAAAGGGCTCTTAACTAATATGGGAATGTTCTGCTAAAAGGGGGTTTTCCTACACAATCCTAACCTTCTTCATCCTTTTTTTTCTCTTAAGGAGAGGAGAGATGAGCTTTTCAAAGAGAGTGGCTTCAAGTTTCAAGAAACATCAACCCAAGTAAGTATTTTTTTCCCTTCTTGACTCTTAATAGTTTGGGTTTTCAAATGTTTAGATTTGCAAGTCTAAGGCTTTCTAAAACTTGAAAATATGAAACCCTAGAAATGATTAGAACGCATATAGTCAAGAAACTCGATTAGGGTTTGATGTATTTCAACAAATTCTAACTCTTGGAAACTTAGATTTGAAAACCTAAGATTACCTAAACTTTCAAGTATGAAACCCTAGGAATGCAGGAAAGACATAATATTGAGAAATTTGTTTGGGAATTGGTATTTGATGGTTTTGCAGTTCTCGACTAGAAAACTTTGGATTTGTAACCCTAGAGGATTCCCCTACAAGTTACAAAGAACCACTTGTTCATTAAAGATTTGGGAATTTCAACCAAAAATCATGTTTTATGACAAAATCCTTAATTTTGGGGATTTAAGGAATTGATAGAGTTCGAAAATGGGTGATGTTGAGGCTCTTCTGGAAAAGGGCACAATTTATTTGAAAGTCACAAGCTAAAGAGAATTTGAGATTTTAGGTTTAAATATATTGGTTCCTAGAAAATAAAAATAGGAGATTATTTTTTGTCTAATAGGATGCTATCATATTATTCAGGTGACTTGTGACTCCTTGAGGCTTCTTGGTTTTTGCTAATACCTTGGAATACCAGATAAGGAAGATTGATGCAATTTTTCCTATAAAATAAAATTTTTTGCTAATATATGTGAATATGAGTTTTTGAAATTTCTAATTATTTAAATCACATGCATGGATCAAATACGTGTATGGAAAATGGATTTGAGAATGTTTATGGTAAAGATTGAAAGTTATGGAGATATACTTTTGTATTTTTGTGAAATCGGAAACATTAAGAAATATTTTACTTTGGTTTATATGGCCTCTGTCAATGGATATAAACTTGACAAATATAGCCCCTATCAATGGCTATAAACTTGACAAATATGACCCCTATCAATGGGCATAAACTTGACAAATATGGCCCAATCAATGGGTTAGAATAGTTGACATTTTATTTGAAATAAATACGTTTGAGAATCATGAGTATATGTTTTTGAAAAATTTGTGGATTTGACTATGATATGGAATTGTTTGAGAAATAGAAAATATGATGAGCATTGGTTTGAAATATATTTATCTCTTATTTTCTTGTATTCAAAGATTTTATGGGATTTTTTATGAAAGGAAAATTTTGTTATATCTCAAATTTTGAGAATTTTAAGGTACTTGATCCATAAAATTGTATTAAATCTTTTATTGACTTTAACCTCACTTTGCTGCTGATCATTTTAGTAAATCTTAGACCTCATGAGATGATGTCAGGGGTAGGTTTGGGATGAGAGTTGAAAATCTTTTCACTAGTATCTTCGCTGAAGACTTAAGATTATTTAACTACTTTATTGCTTGAATTGAATGCAAACTTTCATTTAGAGATTTATGTTGCTAGAATGTTATGTTGAGATTTAACAGCTTTAAAGAATTTATCTGTTAAAGGTGATAGCTTAATTTTACATATTGTTAAGGAAGAGTTTAGCTATCGAAATTATTATTTTGCATGAGTTAAAACTTGTGCATGATTTAGAATAAACAGATCCATAAGAATTTAGCGTCATTACATGTGTTTAGAGCATATATGTGAATTGACAATAACACCCTTAGTTAAGAATTGGGAGTGTTACAGAATGGTATCAAAGCACAAGGATAAGATCTATGATCGCAGGGTGAGATAGGTCATTAGATTGAGTGACGAGAATTATTTGTTATTATTATTATTGTTATTTTTATATATATTCAGTTACTTTCATTGAAGAACTACTTCATATCTTCCAATTATTATTATTTTTTTTATATGTCTTGAAATGATAGGTAGAGCTACGCCTCTAAGGCGCATCATTTCTTCTCGTAGTAGTGAGGCATCAAGGATAAATGCACCTTCTGTAACTACTAAAACTATAATATCTCTTCTAGTAGTCACTAAACAAGTAGAGGCACCTCCTCCATCAGCTTGGCTGAATAGCCTGTATGCTATGAATCGTAGAGATTGTTTGAGATTCAAAACCCGTACAAAAAATTTATTCCAAGTGTCAAGAATGAAATAGGTTTCTAAGAGTCAAACACAAGGCCAATCATATATGATTAGTGGGAGTACCTTGGAGCAGTTTAAGAAGTTGAATCCTCCTGCTTTTAAAGGAGAGTCTGATCCAATAGTGGCGGAATCATGGACTCTTGATCTTGAAAAGTACTTGATGTTTCAATCAATATGATCAAAGTTGTGTTTACCACTTTTATGCTTGGTGGAGAGGCGGAATATTGGTGGAGGATGGAGAAAAGGCTTTTGGGGAATGAGGAACCATTAGTATGGGATAAGTTTAAGGAAGTTTTCTTCAAAAATTACTTCCCAAGGAGTGTACGCCACCAAAAGGAATCCGAGTTCATACATTAAAGACAAAGCAATATGATAATTACGAGTATGGGACACAGTTCACTCAGTTGTTATGTTTTGCCTCTGACCTTATATCTATTAAGGAACGGAAAGCCTTCCATTTTTAAGAAGGTTTGAGTCCATTTTTGAAGGATAAACTCTCCCTTCATAAGTTGGAAACCTATTCAAAAGTGGTAGAGAGTGCCCTCCTAACTGAAAGGAGTGCCAAAGAAATCCAACGGTACAAGGAGCAACACAAGAGAGGTAGATCTAATTATCCTCAAGGTGTTCAAACAAAGAAAAGGCCAAGTACTTCACAAGATAAGGTTGTCATACCAACTCACGAAGTAGGGAGAGACAAGGTCACTCCATGTAGTAAGTGAGGCAAGCAACATGGTGGTACTATGTGCTACAAAGAGATTAGTAAATGCTTTAATTGTGGTGAACATGTGGTCATTTTGTTAAAGTTGCCCACGACAAGAAATTCTCAAGCACGAAGCAGTTATAGAAAGAAGCTAGGCTGAGACCTAGGGAGAGTGTTTTCCATGACAAACAAAGATGCTCAAGCCTCATAAGAGGTTGTCATCGGTATTATTCAATTTCATTCCCAACCAATTAGAGCACTTATTGATCCAAGAGGCACCCATTCATTTAGTTCTAGTTCTCTTGTTGATTTGTTGGGCTTATCTACTAACTTGCTATAATTTGATATGCTTGTCTCTACACCAAATAGGAAAACCTTTTTGGCTACCAGAGTTGTTAAGAATGATAGAATTATGTTTGGTAGAGAACTACATGTGGACTTGATAATGTTAAAATTACATGATTTTGATATCATATTGGGAATGGATTGGCTAGCAACTCACCATGTCCTAGTTTATTGTTTTGCTAAGAGGGTAATGATGAGTCTTAAACTCATCTATTTTTAAGCCCATTTTTCATGCATATTTAAGGCTTAAAAGTTCAATTTAATGTAAAATTATGGATTATTCACCCAGATTTATGTTTTGCAGGAAATTAAGGAAAAGAAACATAAATCAATAGGAAAGAAGCAGAAATCAGCATTGTGTAGCAAAGGTAGCAATGTCGCAACATCAACTCAATGTCATGACATCTGATTTCCAATGTCTTGACATGACTTCAATGTCGCGACATCGGTTTACCTATGTCGCGACATCGACTGAAGTGGGTAGAACATAAATTACCAATGTCACAAAATCACCACAACATTGCCACGACATCAGCTACGAAATCACACTAGACCTCTGACACTTTGAGGAAATGTAAGCGACATTCCGAAAATTGATGTCGCGACATGAAACATAACCGATAGTAAGCGACATCAACAATCGATGTCCAGACATCACAACAGCAATGTTGCAACATCAGATCTGGGTAGCCAAGGTTGAAACATTAACGGACCAATGTCGCGACATTAGATATTCAATGTCGCGACATTGACATTAAGACTCAGAATATCAACTCAATGTCGCGACAACATGTTAGCAATGTCACGACATCGGCTAAAACGATCAAAACTGAATATGCAATGTTGCGACATCAAATGGAAATGTCGCGACACCAGAATCTATCCACGACACTGCATCTCCGATGTCACAACATCGCCACTACATTTCTTGGTAACTCAAAATGCAGAATTGCCACAGCAAATTTTCAATGTTGCGACACCAGATTCGATTCACGACATAGTAGCTCTAAAGTCACGACCTCGATACGACATTGCCTAATACATCAGCACTACGATAGAATTTTTCTTGGGCTTTTCAAAGGCTATGATTTCCACCTTGTTTTCAGAGCCTAACGTCTGAAGCCTATAAATAGAAGCTCCTTGGGAGAAGGAGGTTTACGACTTTAATTGTTTTCATCAATTGTGTTTTTAGGATGCAAAGTCTCGTTGTATATCTTTTCCTTTTTTCTTTTATTTTACTTTTAGTTTGTTTCTAGATTTATTTTCTTTCTTTTAGGATTGGAGTAGTGGATACGGCGAGATTTCGAGAATTTGGATTGATTGTAAATCAAGCTTCATTTACCATTTGAATTTCGATGGAGTACGGAAATTTTGTAAAATTCATTTTATTTCGAGTTTTGATTACAATTTCAATGAATTTGTTTGATCAACTAAGTGTTATCATTTGTAATTCGAGTAATGGAAGAATTTAGCTCCCTACGGGAAGAACTTGTTATTTTGATTGTTTTTTGTAGTATCTTAATGTTGTTTTGGGAATGAAACTGGAGTGATTTAATTGGTATTGCTCTTACATTGAGTTGTTATGAATATAAGTGTTCTATACCCAAAAAGAGTTGTATCTATGTTCCGATTTCCAAGATCCCCCTGAGTGACACAGGGGTGGACAACCTAAGAGCAAAGAGAAGTAACTTAGGAGTATATTGTATTGATATTCATAGAATTAATGCACTCTAAAGATCACTTCGATACATCACTGGTGATGTTCTAATCTCTGACTTCAAGGTTCCCTCTTTGGGGTAAAGCAACGAAGTGTGTTCACGAGCATAAGAGTGAAGCCTCTCTTGATCTATCGGTTTAATCCTTAGAAGGTTTTCCTCAATTTGGTAAAATAATCTCAATCCGAGTGTTAGCTAAGATTCTAATCAAGGAGAGGGCATTTTAGTCAAATTGATGGTTGAGGTACCAATTGTATTGGAGAAGGTTTACATTATCCTATCTATGGAGGCAAGCATTTTCTAGTCCTAAGAGATGGTTGTGAAGTACTAAGAAGGAAAAATAGTAAGATCTTAAAGAGAATCAAGTCCTACAAGTAGCACTTTAGACCCATTGACCTGGTTTAGGAATATGGTCATCTAAAGAGTGAAATGTGTAGTGGGGAGCATTCAAGGCTACCTTGCCTTGCTCTTAGGAAGAATTGAGTTTATGCCCTTAATTATATTTTCTTTCGGAACTTTGCAAATTGATAGTCATAACACTTTGAGATTTCTTTCCATTGTTATTTCGAGTTCGGTGAACTCTCCTAATCCATGTATTTTAATTTCTTTTTCATTACAGAACATTATATAGAAAACTCTTTCATTCAATTTATTCTATTCTTGAAAGTTTAATCTCTTCTAGAAATTAGAGGTTCAAATAACAATGATCTTGAGTAGTAGGGGTAGTTGATCTTTAGATTTCTAATCAATCCTTGTGGGAATGATATCCGGACTTATAAAGTCCACTTTATTACTTGTATGACCTGTGCACTTGCATTGATTTAGACCAAAAACAATTTTTAACAGAATTATTATAGACAACAGCAAAAAACAGTTTTTATATATGGGCTTAACAAGTTTTTGGTAGTACTACTAGAGATTGAACTTAGTCTTTGGTAGTCTTGTCAAAATTATTGGTCTAAAACAATTTTTGGTCTATTGGAAATCAATCAATCAAGTTTTTGGCATTGATTTCGGGGACTGAATTAGTCTTTGGCGGCTTAGTTGATTACTTGGTCAAATCTGGTCCAAAATCAAGTTTTTGGCGCCGCTATCGGGGATTGAAGTAAAATCTAAAGATCAATATTCTTGCCAAAAAGAGAGTTGTTAATTTAGACATTTTATCTTTCATAAAAATTTTCAAAAATAGTTTTAACTGCAGTAGCTAATTTAGCTACTAATCTCTTATATGAGATTATCATAATATATTTCATTTGTCTACTGATCTCACTTTGATCTCAGCATATCTTCATTTCAGGCAATTCTTACATGCATAGAAGACCAGAAGCAGAATTGCTGAGTTGGAAAGAACACTAAGAAACCTGAAGAAAGTGAGAATTGTTGAAGCACTAGTCATGGCAGAGTAGAGGGAAACACATTAGAACATCCCAGTTGTTGTAGGCTGAAAGGCCTCAAAGACAAAGAACTATGGAAGATTTTTGGAGACCTATCATCAGAGATGAGTATTTTGCAGTCAGGCAACCTACAATGAAAGCAAATAACTTTGAGCTAAAGCCTGCACTCATCACCATGGTTCAGCAGCACCAGTACACTAGGCTTCCTAGTGAGGATCTCAATGAACACTTAGGGAGATTCTTGAGGATAGAAAATACTATGAAGATGAATGGGGTTAACCCAGATGTTATTAAGTTGCAGCTATTCCCATTCTCATTGAGGGATGTTACAGCTACTTGGTTTGAGTCTCTACCTTATGGATCAATGAAAACATGGGACTAGTTAGCTGCCAAACAAATCACTGCCTCTCCACTCAAGTGAGGGATATCGTCAAAATATAAGACTAAATCTCTCTCAGTGCCGAGATCTGAATGACGAGGAATGCAAATGTAGACAATGTGCAAAATCGACATCTTCCAGCGTAAATATTAAAGTATCAATGTTTAAGAATGTTTATTGGATGTTAGGGTTTAAAGTCAAATCAGATATAGTCAACATAAAAATATAAACTCTCTAGGAACTAGGGTGATGAATCAGAAGGTGTGATTGAGCTGAACATGATGTACGATGGTGGAAGCAAAAGTTGGATACTAATAGGCAAGATGGGTCATCAAGAAGAAGAGTTCATTCGACACATGAAGTAGGAAATTGAATGAAGGGTGAGCAAAAGTGCATAGCTAATGAGGACTTGCTGCGTGAAGGTCCCTATCAGTGGAGAGGAAGCTCGGTATGTAAGTGGCAACGAAGCTACAGCTTGAGAGCCCAAGCAACCTTCTAACCCCTTATCACTGCCTTGAGAAACCATGAGAAATTTTCTTATGGAAGTAGAGTGCAACAAGGTCCAAGACTAGTGCAGAACTTTCAACAGCAGTATGCTCCATAAGGTTTCCAAGGGACCGGCAAAATGACGAAGAGCTTAAAACCGAGACGAAAGGGAGATTCCGATCTTTTAAGGATTAAATGTTGAGCTTCATTGATGACAATAAAGGAAACGTGAATATACATGGCGAGAAGTTTGTTGAGGCTAATGGCATTCAGGCGAACACAAAGTGTGTTTCGGACCAAACTTGATGCATCTCTGAGAATCTTGAGACTCGAGTGGGGCGGCGCCTTGGAATATGCGGAATCGATCTAGGAGTTCTTTCCCAGTGACACGAAGAATCCTAAAGGCGTATGGCAATTACACTAAGAGTGGTAGAGGCTTTGTAGAAAAGAGAAGAAAAGAAAAATGATTGCGAAAGAAGAAGCCCAGTAGAAGCTAGCGGAAAAGCAAGATGAACGATTCGGAATGAGCGATGAAAATGAGAATCGGAGAGGTGCAAAAGAGCGACAACACGAAAAGGAAAATGTGGCCCCCTAGGTACACAATGTCAAGCGAGGATGTCATATATATATATATATATATATATATATATATATATATATAATCAACTTATAAACTTTAAGCTTGTTTTATTCATATAATATTAAACATTTAACTTGTATTATATTACATGCGACGGATTACAAAATATATACAAGCTCCATATATGGGTGTTCAACATTTACAATATTTACATTGTTTACAAAATAAACAAAATTACATATACAAAATAGACCAAAAGGTCTTCCAGTGAGCACTTAGTGATGCGTGGCCTTTGACTGTTGATGTGGATTATCCTGTCCTCTGGTTTCCTCCTTACGTACTGCGGATGAAAACACCGGGTGCTAAGCTTTCACGCTTAGTGGGGAATAAACAAGAATGGACGACCCTAAGTAAGGATCATCTCATTTTATACACGTACATATATTTATGACAAATGTCTGACTTACATATATTTCCATTTTCGCATCTACTTTTTCGTAACATGTTTCATTCTTATCATATTTCATATACTTTTCTTATCATCTTTCAATTTAGTTCTTGTTCTTGTCACAGTATACTTGTCATCGCATAGCGGTGCTATGCTTCTCTTATCATATCATATCTTGTCATATGTCAGATTCAAGTCATTAGTTTTATGTTTCATGCCTGCATAAACCTTAGAAGTGGATATAGGAAACTATAAGGGCGAAATCATTTGTACTCCTTTATCTGAGCTTGGAGTGATGCATAAAGAACTGAAAACATTTGTTGTCATTGTGGGAACTGATGACCATACGCCAGAGCAGAAGAATTTGTTATCATTAATGCGAGATAATGATCATCTATAAGGGCCGAAGGCGCTAGCTGACTGAACGAGGCGTGCAGTCGGTATCTTTGTGAACTTGTTTTTCCCTAATAGGTATGCCCATCTGGCATCCTTTCTGCCGAGGTTCTAAGCAAACAATCCATGTGTATTTTATGTTCGTTAATATATCTCATATTCAGATAATTTTGTCATTCGGTAATCATATATGATATATATAATCGACTATTCGTATCTTTGCATTTTTCATATTTCATTATATACATGAATAACTATGATTACCATGTATGCTTATGAGTTACTTATGAGTTCATAATAGGAGTTCATAATATGAATAACTATGGTTACCTATAGGGCCTACTATTTTTTTGTGATTTCTGGAACTAATATGAGTTTCAATTTTATCAATCTATATATGGATGGATTCTTGACTCAATGGGCTTTCCATAGAATCCAAGAACCTGCAGAGCGGAGTTAGGAAGAAGAGTTATGACCTTCGAGTTGGAGGTTACGTAGTCAAGCCCAGCCGAGCTGACCTAGCTTGGTCAAGCTAAAATGGATTCTTAAAGCTCGGCTGGGCTTTCCATGGGGAGTCAGAACACCTAAAGCACGAGGTTGGGACAAAGAAGTTATGACTTTCCGAAGTTGGAGGTCACACGTAGTCAAACCCAGCCGAGCTGACCTGACTTAACCGAGCTGACCTGACCTGGATGAGCTGATCTTACCTTGACAAGCTCACCTACTGTCCTCCACAGGAACATTAATAGATTCTTGACTCAATGGGATTTCCATAGAGTCCAAGAATACAGCGAGTTAGACGAGAAGAAGTTATGACCTTAGAGTTAAAGAAGGTCACACGTGATCAAACCGGTAGTACATCTTGTTCAAGAGTAAAAGGACCATAGCAGTCTCTTGGGGTCGAATTGAGAAATTCAAAAGCCTAACATCAATTTCATTGATGTGGCTACAATTTACCAGAAGGTATCACTACCAAATTTCCTTTATTTCTTACCTAAAAACCACTTCTAAGATCCTGCTAATGCGTATGATCAAAAATAGGGAAATTTTCTTGGTTCATTGCAACCAGACCCTTCCCAAAACACATATATAGGAGTCTTAGAGCTCTTCTCAACTCAACCCTAACAAGAAATGAGTTTGGGAGTTTCCAAACCCAAACCATACACAAAATAGAGGATTCCAAACCATGTATCTATACTTTCTATACCAAAACTAGACAAATACCATAATGTTCCATACTAGAATCCATAGCATCCATACAAAAACACTAGACTTCCATACTAGAATCCATACCTGTGATCTTCTTTTTCCCTTCCTTCTTTCTTCTCTTCTTTTCTTCTTCTCTCTTATCCGTTTTTGCTCTCTCTTTCTCCAAGACCAAAATGAGATATTTATTTTGGTCTTATCCTTGTGATGCATCCGCTTTTTTTTATTTCACTTTGGTCTATAACTCTCTAATATTTTCCAATCAATTTATGATATTTTACAATAGCCTCTCATCTTCTCTATTATTCTTAACTTATGCATATTCCTACTTGGCATATGGGCTTATTAAATTATGACTTTACCTTAACTTTTGTATTAATTCGGGTTTTTGCTTTATTTTTATCTTTATTTTTAAAATATACTTTCACTTTTATTATACCTAAACATGTTATAAATTTGTTAGAGTATAGAATTTAAGTGTGTTACAAAAGCGAAAAAAGAGGAGGAAAGGCTTACTATCACCCTCCCTGTCCATTTCCTCGAAAAGTGAAAATTAGATGGGGCAGTTTGCTGAGTGTAGACATATTAGAAAGAATGAAATCCATTCCCTTTGTTGAGGCATTAGCTGAATGCCTCATTATGTCGAAGTTCATGAAAGACATCCACGAAGCGAAAAGGATTTGATGAAGGTAGAAATGCAAGCACATCCAACAACATGTGCGGTGATCGGGAAGGCCTACCAATGAAGATCACAAGATCACATTAACACAAACACTGCACCATAGGGAACTATGAATTTTGAAGAGCATTGTGATTACGGAGCTGACATCAACGATGCCATTATCCATGGTGAAGAGACTCAGTTTGGGGGAGCTTACTCCTATAGCTATGACTCTACATATGGTAGACATAACTATGGCTTAGCCATAAGGAATCTTAGAAGATGTACCGATCAAGGTGGGAAATTTTATTTTCCCTTTGGACTTTGTTGTGATCAACATTGAAGAAGATAAACAAGTCCCATTGGAGTAGCCTTGGTTGATGTCAAGAAAGGAGAGCTCAATCTCAAAGTGGGAGATTAAGAAGTACACTTCAACCTCAATCAGAGCTTGAAACAGCCTGATTTTGAGAAAGTTGAATGTAAGCTGACAAGCTTGATGGTTCTCGATTACGAGGCGATTAATGATTGTAAGATTCAGGGAATTCATGAATGAGATTGATGAATTTCTATTATATTGAGGATCTTGATGTTGAATATCGAATCACAGATCATGAATTAAAGAAAGCGTGCCTTGATAGAATGAAAGCAGTTACAGAAAAACCAAGCGTAGTGAAGAGAAGGTCACAAAGTAGAAATGAGTTTTGAAGGGTTTAATTATGAAGGAATTACCCAGCATTTTGAAGAAATATGCCTTCTTAGGAGCTAAAGAGCTGTTGGTATTACAATGGTAGCTTGATAAGAAGAGAAAGAGCATAGTCAAGTAAAATTCTTAGAAAGTATAAGGAAGTGATCGTAGCTTGGTCGGTGGAAGATTTGAGGATTAGTCACTATGATTTGCATGCATAAAATCCTCTTGGAGGACAATGCAAAAACATCAATTGAACATCAGGGAAGGCTGAATCCAGTTATGAAAGAAGTTGTACGAAAAAGAAGTGCTTAAGTAGCTGAATGGGGTGTGCCACTGCTCTCGGAACTGGCCCTTAGGTGAGCCTAGTTCATGTGGTTCCCAAAAAGGGTGGATTCACAGTCCAGAATTGAGAAGAATGAATTAATTCCAACAAGAACTATGACAAGATGGAGGGTATGCATTGATTACAAAAAATTGAACACTGTCACCAGAAATGATCATTATCCTTTGCTTATTATTGATCAAATGCTATCTGAGTTGACATGACGCTCCTCGTTTATGTTTTGCCAGTAGATGTTACAGATACCATGGAGTACCGCAACCCCTTGAACTAAGAGAAACTACTTTACATATACTTATAGAACCTTGCTTTAGATACCGTTTGGGTATGTCTTTCTACCACCTTTCCAAAAGGGCAGAGGCCCACCACCCAAGGAGAGAGAAAAGAAGCGTGATCCTGCATGTGTCTATTTTCTGTGGTTACAGTGGAGGGGGATTGCATGATCTTCATGGATGATTTCTCGATGTATGGATCAGATTTGAGGTACCTAGAAAATTTGGAAGCCCCATGCTTGGTGAGACAAAATCTAGCTTTGAATTGGGAAAATTTTCATTTATGGTAACTAAAGGTATTGTCTTGAACTTAAAATTTCTGCAAGCTGGAGTTGAGGATTATTGACAAAGGTTTGTTATTAAGACTACAATGGCACTCTTTACGGTCGAAAGGTTAAATTTTTAGGACTTGCGCGAGGGCTTGTGCTGATACCCAGGCAGGCACAGATCTGGCTTGGGGATCCTAAACGCGGTCCTCTCTTTTACGAATCCAAATACAATTTCTTTTCTCAATAAAACACATTTCAAATACTCATTTGTAAAGGATAATTATCCTTATGAGCCCAATATTTTGTTCTCAATACACATTTTCATTCAATATGGCATTATATGCCCGTTTGCTCCATTTCCCAACTTTATACATTATGGCATTATAAGTCGTTTTAAATATAAAAAACATTTACAAACATTTATCGAGTTAAGTTTTTCCTGACATAGTTTTAATACAAAAAGTATCAAAAAGCAATCATGGGGTTTCATGTATGCATGGTCGAAGCTTTACTTTTACTTTGTGTGGTTTTTTACGATGACTCTGTGCTTGCACAATCTTTGCTTTTGAACCTATTCACTCGGTACCTGCGCAATGATAAAAACAACGCGCTAAACATTTTCATGCTTAGTGGTTCTATATAGTTCTCTCTTCATTTCATTTTAACACAAATCATGCAACTTTTCTAAAACAATGCTTTTGAACCTTATTGAATTATCAATGCAATACAATACGTCTATATATTCATTTCATATACATTCATTTACAATTAATTTGATCATTTAAATATGCACTTTCATATGCAATAACTCATTCAAAACTCAATCCATGCATTTCATAAATATTCTTATCATTTTCCCTTAAGCGGAATTTAGCCCGTGTTTCGGTGCGGATGATAAACGGAATCACTGAGCACGGTCACGTGTGCGGGGCTGGTATAAAGGTTTTATAACCTGATACGGTCATTTGGGCTTAGGCTAGTTAGTGAAACCATTTGTGAACCTCTGGAATATTGTCCCAGACTCACGGATTGGGTGACCTTTACATTACGTTCGTTCACAGCAACGCTGGTTGACCATATTGATATACCAATCTATCCTTAGCACTCGAATAAAGCAGTAACATTCTATTAAGAGCATTAAAAATCGGTGATAGAAATTTACAATAGAATTTTTATACATTTGCCCTCAAATAGCACATTTCAATACTCATGCAATTTTTCATGCAATCATTTCACAATCAATTTTCTCAAATCACTTAAAATAAATCAATATGCAGTTTTATTGAAAATCATTTCAATAATTGCACAAACAATTTTGATACTTGAAATAAGAAGATAATAATAGAGAACGAACCAAAAGGTCGTACGCTTGATTCCATCCTTAGAATCACGAGCTTCAATTGAGGTTTTCCTCAAATCGCCAACCCCGCAATCCATCACAATTAGAGAACAATATCAGTTGACTTATTTAGGTTTGTTTTCTACTCAACACACCTTCACTTGTCCAGTGTTCCTCTATAAATATATTTTATTCAGAAATTGGAATCCTTCGCATTCGAGACACTTAGAAGCTCCGGATATGTCCCTAAACATCGGGACTATGCTATTTTCCAATCTTGAACGAGAATTTGCCAGCAGGCTCCTTTAGGCGGATTTAAGATTACAGTGAGGATCCAAATTTGAATACACTTATTTCAGGGAAATTTGTTTTCCAAGAAGTCTAGTTTACTCAAAAAATTTAATCACTCAATTTGGATGAGTGAAACTCAACTTATGGCCTAAATACCAAAAATGGTCCAAAACACCAAAACTATATCATAACTAAACCATAATTGACCTGAAAACAGAGCCTCACTTTGACGAATTTCTAGGTCTAATGGGGTCCAAATTTGGATACACTTATTTCAGGGAGATTTGTTCTCCTAGAAGTCTAGTTTACCCTAAAATTCGAATTACTCAATTTAGATGAGTGATGACCATGTTATGGCCAAAACAAAAACATGGGTTGTGAAGGTACATGACATCTCCCACTAAAAACCCGACATTTTTCTTTATACAAAAATTCCTCAACACCAATCCAAACCACAATACACCTTGAAAGCTAACCCAATACAACCCTTAAACAAACAAATATGGAATTAGGAAGGGTTTCTAACCTTGATTCTCTTGAAACTTGAAACCCTAGCTTCCCTTTCACTTTCTCTTCTTCCTTCCTTCTCTTCTTTTCCTTCATTTTACTTGCAAAACCTTGGACCAATCCCTTCTCAGAACATGAGAGCCCTAGCTCTCAAATGTGAATGCCCAAAATGAGCTCCTTCTAAGACCAATTTTTGGTCTTATCCCATTTTATGTGTAAGGCCATGTTTGGCTAGCACATTTTAAATCATCTTTTCTCATTTTTGCATTAAAGACCTCATATTCTCCCTATTTGATATTCCACTTCTCAATATTCTCTCTTTTTCATTTATGACTGTTGGGTCCTCATTTGACATTTTTACCAAATTTATCTGACTCTTGTATAATTTTCGAGTTTTTTTTTTTATCATTTTTCTTTTTTAGCAATTTAAATGCCAGAAAAAAAAATATAATTTAATTTATTTAATACCCTAAACATGTTATAAAACTGTTAAAGTACTTTCAAGGCGTTACAATGCTGGATTCTATAGAAGATCTATAAAGACTATAAAAATTTTCCAGGACTATTATGCGAGCTACTAGAAAGAAATAATTGCAAATTTTGATTTTGATAACTCATATGATGCGCATTTTGAAGAAATAAAATTAGATTGATTCTGACTCCCATCCCTTGGCAACACCAAATTGGAACAAAGATTTTGAGATAATGTGTGATGTTAGTGACTATGCAATGGGAAGCGATGTTGGAGACGAAAACGAAAGAAAAATTTGAGCCGTATCTTATTCGGTAAAACCTTTAATGAAGCCTGAAGAACTACTCGACTACGAGAAAAGGAAATCTTGGCAGTTTTTCTTATGAAAAATTTAGACCATATATAATATATTAGGGTCCCACATCATCATACACACTGATCATGCAGCAATCAAATATCTGGTGGCAAATAAAGATTCAACCCGAGGCCCGATCATATAGGTATTGTTCTTCTGAGAATTTGATTTAGAAATCAAGGACAAAAAAGGGAGTGATAATGTAATAGCATATCACTTGTCAAGATTAGAAAAGCCTATTAAAGAGGGAAGAGGGATTAAAATAGAAGAAATTTTCCCTGATGAGCAGCTTTTTCAGGTAGCAGTTCAAGTTCCTTGGTATATTGGCCTTGTGAATTACCTAGCTTATGGAATCATGCCACCAGAATTCAACTACCAACAGAAAAGAAAGTTGAGAATTGATGTCAGAGTTTATATATGGGATGACCCACTATTATTTAGAAGAGGGGCATATCAGATCATTAGAAGATGTGTACCAAAAGCTTAACAAGGTGAAATTTTGGATAAATGACATGCATCACCATATGGAGAACACTTTGCAGGAGACAGAACAACCCAGAATATTCTCCAGTCAGGTTTTTACTGGCCTACTTTATTTATAGATTGAATGGGTTAAACATTATGATAGATGCCAAAGAATAGGCAACATAAACAGAAGAAATGAGATGCCTCTACAAGGAATCCTGATAGTGCAGATTTTTTATGTATAGGGGATAGACTTCATGGGACCTTTCCCACCCTCCTTTGGAAATCTATACATTCTCCTAGTTGTGGATTATGTATCGAAATAGGTGGAAGCCATAGCTTGTACTAGAAATGATGCCAACATAGTGGTGGGATTCATTCAAAGAAACATCTTGAGCTAATTTGGAGCCTAAAGACAATCATTAGTGATGAGGGAAGCCATTTTGCAAACCAAGGCTGTTTTACTTGAGCTTTTAAGCAAATATGGAGTGAGGACATGTTATGGGATTGGCTTATCACCCTCGATCAAATGGCGACGAAATTTCGATAGGGAGAAGAATGTATTGGAAAAGGCAGTAAGCCTGTGAGAAAAGATTGGTCAATAAAGCTAAATGATGCATTGTAGGCTTACAAAACTACTTATAAATCTCCTATTGGAATGTCCCCATATAGGATAGTATTTGGGAAGTCTTGTCATCTCCCTCTTGAATTTGAATATAAGGCAATGTGGGTAGTCAAGAAGTTGAACTGTGATTTTCAAGCAGCTAAAGAGAAGATATTACTCCAGATGAATGAACTGGAAGAGCTTAAAAATGAAGCCTATGACAATGTCAGGATCTACAAAGATAAGACCAAGAAATGGCATGACCAGAGGATACTGAGAAGAGAATTCAAAATAGGAGAATCAACCATATTGTACAATTCAAGGCTCAAAATTTTTCTAGGAAAACTCGAGTCAGGGTGGAGTGGTCCTTACATAGTAGTTGCAGTTACCCCTTTTGGAGCAGTAACACTGAAAACCAATTATGGAGATGAGTTTAAAGTGAATGGTCAGAGGTTGAAACATTACCTTGGAGGAAGACCAAATGAAGAACAGTCCCAAATTTGAAGAGATCAAAAGAATGCTGAAAAGGAAACACATTGCAGCAATGTCTAGCTAAAGACAAAAAATTGAGTAGCTACTTGGGAGGTAACCCAAGCAATTTTTATTACTTAACAATTTGATTTTGTTTCATTCAATGTGTTTTGAATAGTTTAGTTGGTAAGAGCTGGAGTTTTTTTGTTGGAGTTTATTTAAGCTTATGTAAATGGGATTTTGTTAAAGGAATTTTAGGATAATGGCTGTAAATAGATATGAGAGTTCAATGGAAACTCTTAACCCAAACTCCGTGATGCATAGTTTATTACACAAGGGAGTGTTTACAACATTCTTTAAGGAAAATGCACATGTTAAGTTTGGGGGAGTGTAATTTTTCTGATTTAGAAATTGCATAGTAGCTTCATTGTTCATTTGTTGGATTTTTAGTTTGAATAATTTATGCAATACAAAGAATATTTTCTGAATATTATGAGTTGAGAACATGAGCCTTATTGTTCATGCTTGAATTGAGATATTTAGTTTTTGTTAAATTTATATTCATAAGCATGAATAGAGTATGCAGAAATGAAGAGGAGGAAAACAAGTAAAATTCTAAAAGAAGAAAATACCTTCTCAATGTCGCGACATTGATAGCAATGTCGCGACATCGGCTTCAAATAGTTCTCCAATGTCGTGACATTCAATACAATGTCATGACATTGCCCCCAATGTCTCAACATCGCAATTGTAGAAGCGAGCTAAGATTGACGTGCAGCGATGTGCGGCGACCTTACGAAATCGATGTTGAGACATTAAGTTGAATCACTCATAAATCTTGAGCAATGTCGCAACATAGCATTTCCAATGGGAGGTCGAGAAGCATCCAGCCAAAAAAGGGGTTTGTAGAAGAGCGAGGGTTCAAGAAGCTCATGTCGCCTTTCAAATAGGAGGTCAAGAAAAGGGGCTAGGAAACTGTGAGCAGGCATATGGAGCCAGGGAGAAGAGCATTAGTGAAAAAGTTCCACGCTAATCTTGGTGATAGAAAGGACCTAACATGCTACGTCAAGGCAAGATGGATCCCTTTTGGGGAAAGGGCCATCTCCCGACTCTTAGGACTCACGAGAGGAGGCGTATGAATTATGAGCAACTCCCGAGATGAATTTGAAGAATGGTCAGAGACTCCGCAGGATGGTCGAGAATGATGGCAAGAACCAAAACCATCTCAAACGCCTGGGGCTAACAAGTAAACAAGGTTTGGTTTTACTTCGATAAGATTTTGTTTTTAAACCCCTCTAGCTTATGTCTCAAACTATGAGACAAAATGTCTTTATCTTACATGCACTATGAGTTTACTAAATGTGGGAAAATAATCCAAGTTTGTCTTGGATTATCTTTGAGAATCGATTTTTAGAGCATCCACCTGCCTTGGTCACTCTCATGTATCAAGAGTTTTATTTTGATCAGTGAAACAAAAAAGGAAAAGTGTCTAAAAGCCTCTCCTCTCACTATAATTGGAATCACTAAGGGTCTAGTAGAGAATGAAGAAGGAGAGAGAAGAAGGAAAAGAAAGAGAACGGTGGAACAACCCAGGGAGCCAGTCCCAACAATAGAGGCTGAAGAAGAGAGTGATAGTAAAGAAAATGGGGGCTTTGAAGCCCATTCAAAGCAACCAATGCTCTCCCTCCCACCATTAAGAAACGGCATGGCTCAGTTATGGCATTTGAAAATAGAGGAAAACAAAGAGTTGAAGTTGAGGAGAGTAGAAATTCTGAGCTACTAATCCTGTTAAAAGAAACGAAAGCAAAGATCAAGAAGAGAGATGAGCAAACTAGGGAAGAGTGAGAATTGGAGGAACAACCACCACTGCCACATGATCAAATGATGAAAGAAAAGAAAGATTTCGAGTAGCCTCCCGATAAGAGATGATGAATGGAGGGAGGAGCTAGCTGAGAGAGATAGAGCTCTTAGAGCTAAATTAAGGGAGAGGGAAAAATCCTTTATAAGTGAGCAATTGAAGAAGGACCAGGAGCTGTTAAAGATCTTGGAAATCATAGAGAATGAGATGGAGTAGAATGTTCTTCAAAAATCATATGCCTTTGGGTACTTATACAAGGAGAATCAAAAGGAAATCAGGGCCACCATCCAGAGGAGGAATAAAGAACTTGAAGCCTCCACCCCAGACTACGGGAGAAGCTTTGGGCAGAGGGAGCTGGACATGGTGAGATACCAGCATGATCAAGATGTATATTTTAGCGGAATTTGAGCACTACGAATTCATAAGGGAGACCAAATAAAGTTAAGCAAATATAATGCCTGATATTGTATTGGTTGATAAGCAAATAGATGGGAAACGAGAAAAAAGCAGCGAGACCCCGACCTTACATCTACAATGCACATCCCTTCTCAAAAGTGGTTACCGAGTATGAACCCGTCAAATCTAAAACCCTCCAAGTCCTAAAGGAAAAGGAAATAACTCCATTGTATCTCTTTTCTCTCTCTCCCTATAATTTAATCCATTGTAATCATACTCCAAAGCTTAAATGAATATCAGTTTCAAAATCTATGTTTAATTGTCTATTCTTTTCTTTCTCTCTTTCTTATTTCCTTTTCATTGTATAATTTACAAATAATTAAAAATAATCAACGTTGAGTTTGTGTGTTGCTTTGATGAATAATTGAGAATTCAGTTGTTCTAAATGCATAATAACTGAGATGAAAAGATAAAAAGGCTAAAATATCATTGTGGAAACTATTAAAAGCAGAGACACGGAACACGAAAATAAGAAAATCTAAATTTAGGAATTAATGGAGAACTATCTGCCCCAGTTGAAGATTTTGGTATTTTGCATACTTTGATAAGATTGTAAAATTACTTATTTAGGTTGAATTGGGAGAAGCGGTTAGATTATTTGTGTTATTGTTGTTGATGAAGTGAAATGCCCAGTCAAATGAAGCTGACCAAATTATGAGAGCATCATTGTTTTGGATTCAAACAGGAAAAATTAATTATTTAATGAAATTGGGTTGAATGAGTGTAACATAATTTTAAATTGTGATGTCAATGAAAAATAAGTTAAAATTTTAGTTTCTAAAAGACTGAAATTGAAATCGATGTTAATAAGGCTTGTAATTCTAGTTTGAATGAACAATACAGTTCAGAAAATGATTGTATATTGACACATTGGTCATTAGTACCTTGAAAACTAATTGTGCTTGGGTTAGGAACACCTTATTGGACTAACTATCAGTTAGTCTCAAAAGGTCCTAGAACTTGTTGTACTATTATTCAAGGCGAAATCTAACATTACAACCGACATTAATGTTGGTATCAGCACGATGGTTGTTTTTTTCAAAGGCCCTACAATTTGATATTCTTACAAGCATATACCTTAGTACATTGTTTGAGCCTAAAAGCCATTCTTATCATCAAAACCACAAAGAAAAACCTTAACCCTTCCTTAAAATCTGAACTTACAGTAAAGAACTTTGAGTTTGCCCAAAACTGCAAAATAAGTGCAACAAAAAATGAACAAAAGGACAAGTTTGAGGGAATAAAATTTTGAAAAAATAGAAAAGATTGAGAACTAAGGATGGGGAAGAAAAAGAAGTGAGAAAAGGATGTACAAAAGAGGTACATAACATAAACTGAGAAGCTGAAAAATATGTACAGATTTAAGGAGGAGTGAGTTTTGGCCTTGTAGCTTGCTTCCCTTGAGCAACTAAATCCTTGAGGGTGTGCACTAGTACCCTAATGCCCGACTAGTATAGGAGTTGCTAACGAGAAGCTTGTTAAGGGGTGGTAGAAAGCTTAAGAAAAACATTGCACCATTCTAACCTTAATAAAATAGCGGGGAAATTAGCCTGGCGGAAGTAAACTATAGTTAAAATAGAAAGTGGAGAAAAGAAAAAGCCCACGATTAGGAAACGTGAAGCCAAGATGCACGAATCAAGTTCCAGGTGCACTTTTGAAAAAGTTCGATGATAAGAAATAAAATGATGGCTTCAGTTAGAAAGCGAAAATCTTAGAAGATGTATATGATCCTAAGTAGAAATTTGAACCTAAAATGTCGATTATCTACCCAGAAGTACCTAGCCATACATTGAGTTTAAAGACCTATTTGTGATCCTGAGCGTTATTATTTATGCCTACATTAGTGGAGAATTATATGACCAACAAGCCTATGGGACCTAAGTCACTCTAAAAAGAATACCATTCTATATAGTGAGTCTCATAAGGCTACTTAATCTGTAAATTAATCATAAAGGGAAGACCAACACACACTCACTAGGTCAAGAACTATAACTATTTACTGACTATGAATTATATGTTATATTGAATTATCTAAATTGGAAAATTTTAGGATCCTAAAAGTGAAGCTTAATTAGAATTATCCACAATGAAATGTTACTAAGGAAAAATTAAATCTCATTGAAAATATGATTTAAATAGAAAAATATCATAAAAATCAAAATTTTATTGTGTGAGGACAAACAAATAGTATTTTCTTTGTGAGGACAAGCAAAACTTCAAGTTTTGCGAGTTTGAGTCAGTCTAAAACTCATGTTGCCAAGCCATTTCCACTTGCATATTTAGGCTTAAAGTTCAATTTAATGTAAAATTATGGATTTTTCACCCAAATTTATGTTTGCGAAATTAAGGAAGAAGCATAAATCGTGAAGAAGCATAAATCGGCATTGTCTGAATAAAGCGATAATGTCGCAGCATTGAGGCGAAGAATGTCGCAACATCAACTCAACATCTTGAAATCGGATTTCCTATGTTGTGACATTGTGTGGAGAATGTATTGACATGACTTCAATGTTGCGACATTGGTTTACCAATGTCACGACATCGGCTGAAGTGGGTAGAACAAAAATTACCAATGTTGCGACATCACCACGACATCATATGTGACACCACTGAGCGCAACACTGAGGGCGCGACATCATAACATAAGCGGTATTAAAGCGACATCAACACTCAATGTAGCATCAGATCTCGCGAAGCGGACGCAGAAAGCGTGCGAACCAATGTCGTGACATCAGATATTCAATGTCGTGATACTGACATCAAGACTCAGAATATCAACTCAAAGTCGAGACAGCAGGTTAGCAATGTCGCGACATCGACTGAAATGATCAGAACAGAATATGCAATGTGGCAACATCAAATGACAGTGTCACGACATCAAAGTTCAGTAATATTGAGGCAATGTCGTGACACCACAATCGATCCAAGACACTATATCTCCGATGTCACGACATTGCCACGACATTTCCTAGTAACTCAGAATGTAGAATTTCCACAATAGATTTTGAATGTCACGACACCAGATTCGATTCATGACATAGCAGCTCCAATTTTGTGAACATCGTCACATTGCGACATCAACCTTTGTAATGCCGTCTGAGAGGGTGTGCGGGTATGGCAGGTAAGTCATATGTGCACGGGCTCCTTAATTATTTTAGTGCCATAATAGAATTTTTGAAAGTTGTTTTAAGGGTGAAAATGTAAAAGTTTTCAAAAAATTGTGGCACTTTTACAGTCAGGAAAGTTGAGGGGTGAAGTACAAATTATGGAATTTCAAAGGATAATAATAATAATAAATTGACAAAATGGTTCGAGGATCTGGCTGACCAGAGCGGTCCGGCGTTAAGCGTCAGAAC
Organism: Tetrastigma voinierianum; assembly: GCA_016808115.1. Lineage (NCBI taxonomy): Eukaryota > Viridiplantae > Streptophyta > Magnoliopsida > Vitales > Vitaceae > Tetrastigma > Tetrastigma voinierianum. The sequence continues at coordinate 208,507 of JAEQBH010006112.1, forward strand.
CAAACCCAGGGGCGCTGTTTAATTCTTTTTATTTTCCGTTTATTAAATTTTCTTTTCAAAAGTGTCGCGACCCGAATCCCGATCCGACCCCGAATGGCGGATCCGAACGAGAAGCGGTTTCTTTCAGACGTTTTCATTTATCTTTATTAAAACATTTTATTATGTCATTCGTTGCAGAAAGCAGGTTTGATTTTAGGCAAGCCCGTAATCATTTACAAATTCAATGCAATTCGGTGAGCGTAAACAAGTCATTTACAAAGAAGGCATTCATGCCTTTAAAATTATATACAAAATCAAGGTTGGAGTTTAACCCTTGCATTTTACAAAAATACCACTTGTTGAAAGAGATATACGAGAAGACGGAGTATATACTTATACGCCGTACTCTCTCTATGACTCTGCACTGCGCGATCTTGGCCTTCTTTTTCTTTGCTTACTCGATTCCTGTGCATAGATAAAACTACACGCTAAGCATTTTCATGCTTAGTGATTTTATACAGTTCTATTTCAAATATTCAATTTAACTCGGCATGCATTTAACATTAAACCATGCACATTTAATACTTACCTTATATACTCATGTTATTAATTTATGTGCTTTTCAGTATACAAATGTTTACCAATATACAACATTCATTTTCAATCTGTCAATTCATTACAAATTCAATTTATGAGATTTAAGCATACATAAAAAAATCATTATGCTGATAATGTTGGTTTGTTCACCTTGACTATTCAGATTACATTGACAGTTCCGTTTAATGAATCCCGCCCTTATTATCGACCCGGTAATGTGCTTACACATTAACAATTTGGTCTCCCATCGCAGCGGATGTCGTTTGTACACCCGACATGTGGTATCACTTTTAACAATTCGATTCTCCCATGGCGAGATCTGCGTTTGGTGCACCGGAGCATGTGGTATCAATTAAATGTCATACTCCATCATGACGGATGTCGATTGGTGCATCACTTGATGGGAACATTTCTTGATGTCATACGCCATCATGACGGATCTTGGGTTGTGCATCGCCAAAGTGGGACATTGGAAAATTTCAGGGTGCCTTAGTGAGACGTCGGTGGTGCATCCGTCGAGCCGATTCATTCGATATATCATTTAATTCACATTTATGACGGATTCGGTTTGATGAATCCAGTCCTTATCATCATTCACATTCATTCGGTTTCAAATATCACACTTCAATTCCATATTCACTTTATTATCTTTTCAAAGATATACTCAATCTATGTACTTATTTCATATACTCATTCATGTACTCGTTTCATATACTCATTCATGTCCTCATTTCATAGTTACTTGGTGAACTACCAAAATACTTGAAATAAGAATAGAGTCAGAGAACAAACCGAAGCTGTCGAATCTAGCTTCCTTCTCTTCGATCTCAGTCCTAGGTTTGGCGATCATCACCCATCCTAGTCATGCTTTATTCATGCCACTCTTAGTGGATAAACAATTGTTAAACAATTTTAGTGGATTACAAATTTATTTTTGTTAACAGTCTTGGGTTAAGACACTAAGTCCACCCGAAGTTCGCTTCGCCTAAGCTTTGTCGAGGCGGCGAGGTACGGTACATTTTTCACTTAGTTCTATCCTTATTTGAACCCTCATTAATCATTTCTTAGGGTCCCTAAACAATCGATGCATGAATACGGGACTTACGATTTTTAAAAAGAAAATATATCAAAAGCTTGAGGGCTGTTGGAAGTATTGATGGGTATCTGGGTTTAGTGACTCTGATGCAGGTCCTCTTGCATCCGAATCTTTTACAGTACCCTCAGGTGCAGTGCATACGGGTTTAAAATGCGGGATTTGGCATTTCACTCATTTTCTTTCCACAAATCTTCTCCAATTAAGCCCATATCAAAAATCCACCATGGAATCTACCCAAAACAACTCCAAAAAGTGGTTTTTGAACTCAATAAAAATCCATTTCCTCAAGTTGGGAAGCTTCACCAAATCCAGATAAAAAATAATGCAGGGTTAGGGTTTTGATTTTTCTTACCTTACCTCTTCAAATCTCCTCTTGTATGTTGCTTGGTCTCATAAAAGCGAATGGGAAATGAAAGCGCAAGCTACTCCTCCTTGCAAACCCTAGATTTTCTCCTTTTTTTCCCTTCATTTCTCCCTCAAGCGTGATTTTCTCAATGAGCAGCATCTAAGACCAAGCTTGGTCTTTAAATCTCTCTTAAGTGTAAGGCCATGTTTATTCACACCCATTTCTCATTTCTCATTTTTGTCTTAAGTCACTTAATCTTCATAAGGCCTTGTTCGCCACTAATAAATCCAATTTTCCATTTTTGACATTCTAACTCTTTATTTCACTTTCCTTATCATTTGTCATTTATTTCACATTAGCATTTAAGCTATCATTTGACCTTTAGGTCCTCATTTTTCAAATTTCCACATTTTTCCCTTTTTCACTTGGGTTTATTTCTGGGTTCAATCAATTTCTTAATTTAGCATATATGTATATTCAATCATATGCTCATTATTTTCAATTTAAATTCTACACTTATCAAATCGAAAAACCCAAGGTTTACCTTACAATTCTACCCGAATATATAATAAAATTATTATAAAAATTTAGGGTATTTTTAAGTAAGGAAGCCGTAGAAAATTTCTAAATTCTGGGATGACAAAATGGACTACATCTTTAAATTGCCTCTGAAATCTAGTGACCTTGGTAGTGGCTTCACAAATTCTCGAGACAATCGTATCATTTTATGAATTTAGGTGATAAACGCCACGATTCTCGTGTGACTAGATTTTTACGAAAATCCTAAGTCGAAATTGGTTTGAGTTAAAGTTCATTTACAATAATTGAACCGAAAAGAAATAAAAATTTTGAGATTAAACGAATCCGAATGAGGCAATATAAGTTATGTATCCAACACACAATAATAATAATAATAATAAAAGGATAAAAATCAACAAAGGGAACAGACGGGGATGGACGGAGAGAGCTTGGAGAGAGAGGAAGAATTCTTTTTTTAATTTTTTCTTCTTGCTTCTCTCTAAGATCTACGAAAATTGGACAGTAGATTTTTGTCATAGCAGAAGGCAAAGTTGGTCTACTCGACGAGAACTACACGTAGGTACCATAAGCCTAGCATTTCATCAAACTCCAAGAGATAGGGAATTTTCCTACTTGAATTATTTTTAGCCTAAATGCTATGTAATTGTAAGACCCGAGAAAATTCCAATTTTCTGAAAAAGGGCAAAACGGTCATTTCGGTAAAAATCTGGAATTTTTTTAGATCTCGGATGACGAAACAGATTTCACCGTTGGAATTTTCTCGCAAAATCTAGCTACCACGTCGAATTTCGTTGAATTCCGAGATAGTTGGAATTTGCACGTTTTTCGAGGCACCGAGTATCGGGTGCCGTAAAACGACATGTGATGACAAAAGTCACCTATAACATGTACTCATGTGACACATGTTGCATGAGAAAGACGATGGAAATGGACTGGCCGAGATAAAGCTGTATGTCAAAATCTAAGAGAAGGACATAGGAAATTTGGAAATGTTTAATGATAATGAGACAAAAAGGGAATAGTGATCTTCTTCCTTTTTGAAGACCAAACCGGCAGTAGCTAGGGGGAAGGTGCAAAGTATTGAGAATGGCATTTTTAGGAGAGAGGTACAGCCCTCTCTGTGATTCACTGATCGAACCGTCGGTTTTTTACGGAGCAAGAAGGAAGGAAGTTGTTCCACGGCTTAGGCTACGCTGCGGCACCGATTTGGTGGAGTTTCATAACCCAAGAGGTAGGGATCTTTCCTACTGTGGTTAATCTTCGACTCAAGAGCCGTAGAATGGTCAGTGTATGGCACTTTCCGAATTCGGTCTGCTTTGGGCGGATCTGAATCCCAGTCCCGGATGCCACTAAAATCACTCAATCACTCAAAATCATATTTGCGAAGTTTATTACAAAATTGGGCAAGCCCATAAACATTTAACAAAATACATTTAATTTTAACAAAATACATTTACAAAAATAGATGTTCAGAGTTCAAATTGTTTTTACAAAATATCAATATCCAAAAGAAACATGGAATGAATGCACATGTCGGAGCATACTCCAAAAGTTCCTTCTTTATGACTCGACATTCCGATCTTGTCTCGTCATCACTATCTATCACTGTACCTACGCATTGGTAACAATACGCCAAGCATTTCATACAGTGTCCTATACAAATCCATCCTCGCTCAGCTTAAATCACATTATGCAATTTAACAATTCAAAACTTTCAAATCATTATGGATGATCAATAAAAATACAATACATATACTTGTTTTATATACAATCAGTTATGGTTCATTGATCATCCCAAAAATACATCTCATATTCACATTTCAATCTCAAATCAATTCAATTATGCTCACAAATTCAGCTTCGCTTCGCAAATCATTTCACTCAAATTCAATCTCGCTTGTGCGTAGATCAATTCGCTTATGCGAATCAATCTGGGCCAGTAAATCAATCTGCCATGCAACCAATTCAGTCATGCAAATCAATTCGCCATAATCAATCTGCCATGCTCTTAACGAATTTAACCTTATGTCTCGATATAGCCAGATATCGAAGTCACCAGCACGGCCCCGCCGGGCTGCAGCCTATCAATGGTTTCCAGAGCAACACGCACGGTCCTACTGGTCACGACCGGGTTATAAACAATCAACAGTGAACACCATCGATACGGTCCATTGGTCGATCGGAGTGACACATCATCACAATAGTTCGCAGCATCGCTATCAATCTCATTGGTATACCAATCTATCCCACACGAACTAAACGGTTAATATTCTATTAAGGGTGTTCAACTTTATAGAAGTAAAATATAGTACAATATGTAGCTGTATAAACAAATATTTTCAATAATCATGCAATTTTTATATGCAAACATTTCACAATCACTTTTCTCAAATCAATTAAATCAATTCAATATGCTTTTAGAACAAACATGCAAAAACTTGAAACGAAATAGAGCCTGAACAACCCAAAATTTGCACTTTGATTCCAATCCTTGGAATCTCAATCTCGCTTGGCTTTTCTCCTCGTCATCCCTATTCCAAACCATTAAAGAACAATATTATTCGTAAGGCATCTAGTAGTTTTGGGTTAGGATTGATTTTCAGAGATTATGATTTCCAAATTTGAAAAGCTTATTTATAGATGGATTTTGACTCAATGGGCTTTCTATAGAGAGTCCAAGAATACCCGAATCTTAGTTCTGTACCTAAGGAGTTATGACCTTCCGGTTGAGGTCATATGCACAACCGAATCAAGAGATGACCTAACCTGACGAGCTGATCTTCCACCTCGGTCAAATATCTTCGTCCTCCTCAGGCATATGAATGAATTCTTGACTCAATGGCTTTCCAGAGTCCCAAGAACACCAAACCTGAAAGTTAGGGACGAAGGAGTTATGACCCGGTCGAGGTCATACGCAGTCAATCCTGAACTGACGAGCTGACCTCGACCTCGACGAGCTCGATCTATCACCCGTCAAACATCTTCATCCTCCTCAGGAATATTATCGTATTCTTGACTCAATGGTATTTATAGAGTCCAAAATACCAATCGAGTTCGACGGCGGAGATATGACCTTCCAAGTTGGAGGTCGTGGCGTAGTCAACCCGCACGAGCTGGATCTGAATCGACGAGCTGGACCTGACCTGGACGAGCCCATATAACACCCTCGGTATGACATCCAATATACTTCAGGCAGAATGTATTCTTGACTCAATGGGCCTATAGAGTCCAAGAACACCCAACTGAAAGTTGAACGGAGGAGATAAGGACCCTTCCGGTTGGAGGTCGTGGCGAGTCAACCCGCACGAGCTGACCTGAACCGACGAGTCAACTTCTGACCTGACGAGCCTGATTTAAAACCTCGTCTGACATCTAATATACCCTCAGGCATAGAACGGGCTCTGACTCAATGGGCTTTCCATAGAGTTCAAGAACACCGTAAATCGGAGTTCGAACGAAGGAGATATGACCGGGTTGGTCGCGCGCAGTCAACCCGTGGACGAGTCGACCCGAATCGAACAGCCGACCTTCGCTACATGAGGTCCGCTGACTCCCACCGCATGAGGTCTCGCTGACTGGCCGCATGAGGTCTCGCTGACCATCGCCGCAGCATGAGGTCCGCCGAATCTCTACCGCATGACCTCCGCCGCATGACCTCATTGCATGACCTCTCGCCTTGACTGCTCGTAGTAAAAAAGCACTACAACTCGTCTACAAGGGTCCGACTGAGTAGGTGCACCAAAGTTTCCAAAATCAAGTCTTAGCTGATGTGGCTACTAAACTTACCGGAAGGACTTACTCTCCAAATTCCTTTATGTCTGACCCAAAACTCGTTCTAAGGTCCGGGGGCTAGTTTGAATTCGAATCAGCAGAACTGACCCGACCAGATCTAGCTGGGCTGATCTCAGAAAAAGGACCATAACTTGGTCTATAGAGGTCCGAATTGAGAAATTCAAAAGCCTAACATCAAGTTCATTGATGTGGCTACAACTTACTAGAAGGACTCACTACCAGATTCTCTTTATTTCTTACCCAAAAATCATCTCTAAGGTCCGGCTAATGCGCACTATCACAATGTGGCAGCTTATGATAGAAAATGACCAGTATAGAAGACCTACTCTTGAGCTGTCAAACTCCGATCTGCCCTACTGTAGCTCTTGTCACGAGGAAGGATCTCTCCTCTGAGCTTCACTTAGGACCTATGGTCCATCTTGGGAAATCTAGAGAGAAGCGAGAGCTTCTCACTCTAAAATACTCCTACATTCTTTCTCCTCAAGCTCTTTTCTATGGATCACTCTTAATCGCATTTTTAAAAAGGTTAAACTTCCTCCTCTTTCCTACCTGCCATGCCCTTTCCTTGATTTTTCTTTTTCTTTATTTCTTTTTATATTTAGGTCCCTCCATTTATTTTCACTTAAGCCCCCACATTCTCCCTTACTCATTTATTTCTCCTAATTTCACTTAGACATATAAACTTACTTACACTGACCCTTAGGTCCCCATTTTGTATAATTTCAATATTTTCTTTTCACTTGGGTTTATTTATGATTCAATAATCATTTAACAATATTCATCTAAAAATTCCTGTAAAAATACCTAAGTTGGTCCAATTATACCTGAATATATAATAAATTTTATTATAAAAATTTCAAAGGGCTTTGGGCGTTATATTGTGAATGTTCGAGGTTTGTTTTAATATGAAACCTCGGTCCTCGTGTGCTTTGAACCGGTTTTAAGAAAATCCTATTTATTTTAATTGTGGATCAAGAACTGAGGGGTTAATGGTTCATGGAATAGTGACACGAAATAATTTGTGTGAAATGTGTTTAGTCGAGTGATTCAAAATGAATTGCTTCGTGGTTTGTTAATTCAAATTTGATAAGCTAATTTTGTGAATCGATCGTGAAAATCGCATAAACATGTTTTATGTGTGATTTTAATTATGTTAATATATATGTATGGAATATATTAATGAATGTATTTGAATTGGCATCATGCATTCCATACGCACCTAGGGCAACCCTGTAGGATTAGGAGGAGTGCATGACATGAAAGGAAAACAAAATAAAATACATAGAAAAGAATTTCACGGAAGATTTCTCGGCAACTGTGGTTGGGAGACGGGTCCAACAGATCACTTCTCGGAGAGGACTATGACTGTTTCGAGATGTTCTCCAACCAATTCAACTCAGAGGGTAGTCCAATATTTTTGATCAATTTTCGTAGCTCGGCAAACAAAGCCTGCTCAAGGAAAATCGGATATTTTTACTGTATCTCGCTTAGGCATATGCAGGGAGTCTATGAGAACTCCTGGATACGGATCGGTCATGTAGACATTCAAGTAGGTTTATGTAATTGCTTAAATGTGTTTGTTTGCCATGCATGTGCACTTAGGTGGGGAGTAACCCAGGTAGGAAATTTTCTCTACTGGGCTTTGCTCACCCTGTCGAAGGACCACCATTTCGTGGCCAGGAGCGACGGAAGGCGGCAACCATTAGAGGCCGCTAGAAGAAAGTTGGGTTGTGGTTTTCATTTGTTATTTTGTATATGTATTGTATCTAAGGTTTAATATATGCTGTATTAAGAGTAATGTAAAAACTTTGAACTAAGTGAGATATTTGTCAGATATTTATTTTAAGTAGTATTGATGCAGTAGCCCATGGCCATTTTTACTCATTTAATTGTATATGAACCCGATGTGGTCATAAGCTGATCAAGCTGACAGGCTTGTACCTTGGGTAGAGCCCCGCACAAAGGAGACTCACCGATTATGAGCTTGTGTCGGGTCACCGACATCCACGGCATTATTTTGGTCGGTTGATGGCTAATAACGGACTGGTTTTGGGGGCGTCAGTAATGACTTGAAATTTTCTAGAGTCATGAAAGGTCGAAACTTCAGTCCCATAATTTTGGATCTGTTTAGAATTTTGGATCGGGTTCTATTGGCCGTGCTGAATTTCGGACTATTTTCTTTATCAGCCTGTGCTGAAATTTCAAAGATTTTATCCCATTCAGTCCATACATAAATTGTAAATGTTTTTTTGGGTGTTTTAGACTCTATGGAAAGTCCCTTAAGTCTAGAATCTAACCATATGTCTGTCAATAGCATTTGGTACCCACATTATTTCGAAAAATTTAATCAGAGTACCACGTGCGTAATTTCGTGGTTATGCTGACGTGTGTGGTCTAATACATCGAATAGCATAGGGTCGTTTTGAAAAAGTTGCTAAAACGGATAGTTTTTATGGGGCATTTCAAGTGTAGGGGCATTTTAGTTAATTTCACCTCATATTATCGATGTCCTTATCGAATGGGACTAGCATGCAAAGTTTTGTTAGAATCAAAGTTCGTTCGATGTAGTCTCTTTGAAAGCCCTTTGTATGTTTTATGATTAAAACGTTGAACTTAGGACATTTTCAGTAATTTCAAAGGAATTGTGTAGGCAATTACATACGACGATAATCTAGTGTGCTTGATGTTAATCGGAAGAAATTAATGGTAAAAAGTCGAAGACTAAAATCATTTGAAAACGAATTGCAAGGTCAGAAAGTGTTTTGAAAATATAATGTAATTAGTAGCATTTTTTTTTTTACTCCCACTTGTTATATCACTCAAGATAAAATTTATCAAAGACTTAAGAAACAATATTCGGTTTAGTAAAACCCTTAGATGGCATGTACCGCTTCCACTTCGATGTATCTCGGATTGTGCATGGCAGGGTTATGGGACATTATGACTAACTATATTGTCTGGTCGGCAATTGGGGGTTAGATATAGTATATATTTATATAGTGAGTCGCCCTCTGCACATTCGGGGTATATAGATAGTTAGCACGCTGACATAGTACATTGTGATGAGGTGTTGGTTCGAGGTTCCATCACTGGGCATTTTGGTTCCGAGGTTCCATTATGCTTATGAGATCCCGATTGTTCACTGCACCATATTAGACTCGTGTTCTGAGGTTCACACCGATGCCAGTCTTGGTGTTCCAGTGGCATCACGTCTAGGGTATTTCAGAAATGGCCACAATGGTTGGTACTTGATTTACAATATAGCACTTTCAGATATTAACCACCATCGAAATACCAAGAAGGTAAATAGTTTTCTGCATCAAGATGTCGAACGGGCCACAGTGGTTGGTACTTGATTTACAGTATAGCACTTTTAGATATTAACCACCACTGAAACAGTTTTCAACAGCAGAAATAGTTTTCAGAACAGTATTTCAGAAATGGGCCATAGTGGTTGGTACTTGATTTACAGTATAGCACTTTCAGATATTAACCACCATTGAAAAACAGCCTAAAGAAGATAAATAGTTTTCATAATGAAGCCAGAATGGTTTTCATAACAAAACTCGCTTTCTCATGTCAGCTTTACAACCTTTTTTTTTACAGATTTTCATATTGAGAGGTACATACAAATGCATAACAACATTTAGAACTTAGGTACTCATCGGTGCTCCATTTGGCTCATAGTTTTCTATTTTTAAATAATTTTTCAAAGTGTATCGGGAGCCGAAGATCTTTTTAAGTGATCCTCAAATTCTAGACGCTATGTTGTATTTATATATAAGATAAGGTGTAAAGTAAATGTAATAAAAGTTAAAATGTGACATTTTGTATATGTAAATATCTTTGGTAAAATATGCATGCATGGTTTTGAGAAAAACAGGTTGCGATGAATTTATGTTAGATTGATTCTTATCTTATATTTTGATGAGGACCAGAGGTCCTTTATGGTTGTAGTTGGATTTTTGGAAAATATTGGGAGTGTATTTTATACAAGGATTTTATTTGGCTTGACCACTGTGCAAAATTCAAGTTATGTCACGGGATTTCTAAATCTAAAGGTGTGATTTTGATAGAAAAGTGAAAATTTTTATAACCAACATTTTCCAAAGACAGTTTCAGCAGTTTTAACGACTTAGCTTCATGGTAACTTGTCAGTTGAGAGAGCTTGGCTGGGAGGTTACTGTGGAGTTGCCGGTAGATTCTTTGTCAACAGGAAGGGGGTCTATCAAACACTATGGCAGAATTTTCCTTAAGCTTTATGAAGGCTGTGATTTCCACCTCATTTTCGGGGCCCAACGTCTAAAGCCTATAAATAGAATCTCCTATGAGGAGCGAGCCACCGCTTTTCATCCAATTTATGCCTTTAAGGAGCCAAGTCCTCGTTGTATATATTTTCCTTTTCTCTTTTATTTTTCCTTTTTAGTTTTGTTTCTAGATTTATTTTTCTTTCTTTTAGGATTAGAGTAGTGGATCTGAGCTGAGATTCCGAGTTTGATTGATTTTAAACCAAGCTTCATTTCTGTCTGAACTTTAGAGGAATCTAGAAATTTTTCTAGAATTCATTTATTTTGATTACAATTTCAATGAATTTGTTTAATCAACTAGTCATTGTCATTTGTAATTTAGTAATGGAAGGCTAAGCTCCCTCTAGAAAGAACCTGTTGTTTGTAGTATCTTAATGTTGTGTTGGGAATGAAACTGGAGTGATTTAATTGATTTTGATCTTACATTAAGTTGTTCCGAATATAAGTGTTCTATACCCAGAAAGAGATGTATCTGTGTTCTGATTTCCAAGATCCCCCTGAGTGACACAGGGAGGGATGACCTAACAGCAAAGAGCAGTAACTTGGGGGTATATTGTATTGATATTCATAGAACTAATGCACTCTAAAGATCACTTTGATACATAAATGGTTATGTTCAATCCTCTGACTTCAAGGTTACCTCCTGGGTGACAGCATGAGTGTGTTCCCGAGGCATAATAACTGCCTACTGATCTATCGGTTTAATCCTTAGAGGTTTCACCTCAATTTGATAAAATAATCTCAATCCCATGTTAGCTAAGATTCTAATCAAGGAGAGAGGGCATTTTAGTCGAATTGATGGTTGAAGTACCAATTGTATTGGAGAAGGTTTGTATTATCCATCTATGAAGTGCGTCTTACCCTACTGAGATGGCTATGAAGTATTGAGAAGGAAAATAGTAAGATCTTAAAGAGAATCAAGTCCCATAAGTAGCGCTCTTCTTAATCTATCAATCTGTTTAGAATATGGTCATCTAAAGAGTGAAATGTGTAGTGTAAGGAGGCATTCCAAGGCTACACTACCCTACTCTTGGACAATTTCGGAGTTTATGCTCTTAATTATATTTTCTTTAGGAACTTTGCAAATTTATAGTCATAACACTGATTTCTTTCCCAGTGTTATTTCAGTTAGGTGAACTCTCTAATCCATGTATTTTAGATTTCTTTTTCATTACAGAACATTATATAGAAAACTCTTTCATTCAAGTTATTCTATTCTCGTAAAGTTTAATTCCTAGAAATTGAGGTTCAAATAGCAATGATCTCGAAGTAGTAGGGGTAGTTGATCTTTAGATTTCTAATCAATCCTTGTGGGAATGATATCCGAAGTTATAAAGTCCACTTTATTACTTGTATAACTTGTGCACTTACAGTGATTTAGACCAAAAACAATTTTTAATGGAATTATTATGGGCAACAGTAGAAAACAGTTTTTATATATGGTCTTAACAAGTTTTTGGTAGTACTGTTGGAGATTGAACTTAGTCTTTGGTAGTCTTGTCAAGATTATTGGTCTAACACAGTTTTTGGTCTATTAGAAATCAGTCAATCAAGTTTTTAGCATCGTTGTCGAGGACTGAATTAGTCTTTGGCAGCTTAGCTGATTACTTTGTCAAATCTGGTCCAAAAATAGGTAACCTTTCATATTTCGGGACAACCTGAATTTTGTTTTAAAGGGAGCTCTAGCGATACTCTTATTCAATTGATTTCAGTTATGAAGGCTCAATCCATACTCAATAAAGGTTACCAAGGATATTTAGCTTATGTTGTGGGAAATGATAAGGATGTGAAGTTGGATGATATTTCTATAGTAAGAGATTGTCCCAATGTATTTCCTGAGGAATTACTTAGACTACCACCAAAAATGAAGTTGAATTCACCATCAAGTTAGTGTCAAGGACGACTCCTATCTCAAAAGCACCTTACCGAATGACTCCTTTAGAGCTCAAGGAGTTAAAAACATAGTTGCAAGAAATGCTTGATAGAGGTTTTATTAGACCTTGGGGAGCCCCAATGCTATTTGTTAAGAAAAAGGATGGGACTTTGAGATTATGTATTGATTTCAAGGAATTGAATAAGGTGACAGTTAAGAGCAAATATCCATTGCCCATGATTGATGACTTGTGTGATCAACTACAAGGGTCTTGTGTTGTCTCTAAGATAGATCTTACATCTAGGTATTATCAGCTTAGGGTGAAAGGTGAAGACATATTAAAGACTATTTTTCATACCTAGATATGGGCATTATGAGTTTTAGTGAGGCTCATTTGGGTTTTGGACTAATGCACCCACCATGCATGGATTTAATGAATAGGTTTAAACTCATTCATCAATTGCGGGTTGTCTTCATAGATGATATTCTAGTTTATTCAAAGAATAAAGAAGAGCATGAGAAGTGTCTTCTATGTGTTGTTCTTCAAACCCTAAAGGAGCACCAACTTTTGCTGTTTAAGAAGGTGAGTTCCTGTCAATAAATTTCCTTTATTGGCCATGTAGTTTCTAATGATGGAATTTCATTAGACCCATGCAAAGTAGAAGCAGTGTTGAGTTGGAAGAGGCCTACCACAGTGTTTGAGGTTAGAAGCTTTTTGGGTATGGCTGGATATTATAGACACTTCATTGAAGGTTTTTCCAAAATTTCCCTACCACTTACTAGACTCACCCAAAAAAATGTCAAGTTTGTGTGGAACAATTAGTGTCATAATAGTTTTGAGGAATTGAAGAAGAAGTTGATATCCGTTCTAGTGTTGACTATTCCGTTCTATTCCATTTAGTTTAGAAGGATTTGTTGTTGATAGTGATGCAACAAGGGAAAGTGGTGGCATATGCCTCTGGAAATTGAAGCCATATGAGAAAAATTACCCTACTCATGACTTAGAGTTGGCAGCTATGGTTTTTGAACTTAAGATTTGGAGACATTACTCGTATGGTGAGACATGTGAGATTTATATAGACCACAAAACTTTGAAATATTATTCTCCCAAATGGAGTTAAATATGAGATAGAGAATGTGGATTGAACTCCTGAAAGACTATGATTATAGCATTTTATATCATCCCAGTAAGGCAAATTTAGTTACCGATGCCTTAAGCAAAAAGTCATATGGATCCGTGTCAATTTTGAGATCAAAGTATACTTAATTGTTTTCTGATTTAAAGGCCCTACAAGCTCAATTTCAAGTTCAGATTGGTAAGAAGGACACTGGAAGTCAAGTTAGCCTCCTTATATGTTAAAGAGATTGTTAAACTACATGGAGTTCCAGTGTCCATTGTTTCAGATAGGCACACCCGTTTTACCTCCAAGTTTTGGAGAAGCCTACAAAATGCTCTATCCAACTGAACTTTAGTACTACGTTTCACCCAAAAACAGATGGTCAATCAGAAAGAGTAATCCAAATTTTGGAAGATATGTTGCGAGCATGTGTATTAGATTTCAGAGGTAGTTAGGAAAATCATATGCCCTTGGTGGAATTATATTATAATAATAACTTTCAAACAAGAATTGGGATGGCACCATATGAGGCGAAATGTAGATTTCCAATTTGTTGGGATGATGTGACACACCCTCACCCCCTACTAAAGGTGCAATGTGCCAAAGAACCTAATTAAACTTCTAGCCAATACCTAACCACTAGAGAACTCGTAGCTGTTGTATTGTTTGTATGAAATTTTTCTAAACTTGTTTTAAAATTTCGATAGCATAACAAATGTGACATAGACATGTCCCAAAACCTCAGAAAATACAAATGATAATTTCCTAAAATATGGTAACCAACAACACTTCTTCAAGAGCCTTAAGCTCATCACATTTTCATATAAAACAAAACTATGTAATACATATGCACAACTATACAAGTTCAAAGTATTTTCTAACAAAGCGAAGTTACATTTTCTTTACAAATATATACAATAGTGGAAAATACAAAGACATATATTATCTAGAATTCGTGAGAACTCATATTTCCCAACATCTCAAGTACCTATATCAAAGATAAATTTTTAAACAGAAAATAATGAGCTAAAAGAGCTCATGAGTGTATGCTTATAAAAATGCTTCGCTTTTTTCAAAATGTCTCAAAATTGTAAACTATCTTTTACAAAAACACTTTCGTAAAACCTTTGCTTGCTTTGCTATAAAAGTTTCTAACACTTTTCGTAAAAATTTCGCTTGCTTATCACATTGATTTTAAGTCGTAGTAAAATGTTTATAGTCATAATGATCAACCACTCAAGGCCTTGCTTTTACCGTAATTTAGTAAACACGGAAACCTATGTGCCCCTACCTATGCTGAAGGACTCGGTCTCGCTGCAATTCACAAAACTTAACGTAGGGCTTACAAAGTGACTATTTTGAAACTAATGCTACGAAGGGACCTCGCCCCATGTAATCACAGAAACTTAACGTAGGCTTACAAAGTGACTATTTTGAAACGGATTCGGATTTTAACGAAATTTTACACGCAAGTCACATTAGGGTTACACAACATTTATATAAGTCCAAAATGACCAAATTACCCTTGAGCACAAAAATTTTTAAAACCACACTCATTTTGGCAACTTTCCAAAGCGATCCTGCTATCCTTTATCCTTTTAAACGAAATTCAACAGGGACCACATTCATGATTCCGGGAGGCCTAGAATTCAAGTCAAATGACCAACTACTCCTCCCACTCTTCCCCACATACCATTCGCCAAGAGAGCCCAAAACTTTCAATTTTGCTACAATGCGTAATAAATTCAACTCTCGCCACAAAACACTCTCTTGAGGTCCTAAACTGAGACTTTTAAATAAAAATCCGGAAAAGAAATGACCGTTTTACCCCTACGGCCAAAAACATGTATACTAGTAAAATTGGAATGAAAATGTGGTAACTCTTTGTTAATCACTTCAATTCCTATCGATTCTGACATCAATTCTAAGCACTTGTGATCTTAACTGCGCTCAAATGGCACCTAAAGGAAAACCTCCAAATGCCCTTCAACTTGACAAAGTTAAATTCCGCATCAATCACATTAAAAATTACAATTAACCACTTTAACAACATTTCAAGCCAACCACTTAACTTTTTAAGCTAAGATTTCACTTAGGCCATAAAAATCAAACACATGGTGGGCATCTATTTTCCCTAAACCCTAACTTAGGAATTCACTTACAAATCATGCCCAAACCATGAAATCAACCACACAATCAAGCAAGATACATACAAGGAGCAAAACCCATGCATTAACTTTGAAAAATAACCAAGTTTTCATGGTAGAGAATTACCAACCTTGGTTTTTCCCTTGCTTGATTCTTGCCCAAATGAAATAACTCTTGCTTAATTGATGCACCAACCTTGCTCTCCACCTTCCAAGGACCAAAACCCTTGCAAAAACTCAAGAAAAAGCCAGAAATCATCACCTTCCTCTATGAAAGCTCACGTCATTTCTTTCCCAAATGGGTTGATTTGCTTGTCATTGCAAGTCTCAAGAATTTGACAAACTCTAACTAGCAACCTCCATGATTTGTACTTTCAATTCTCCACATTCCTAATTGTAAAAGTGCCACAATTCTTTGAAAACTTTACAATTTCATCCTTAAAAACAACTTTCAAAAATACTACTATGGCACTCAACTAATTAAGGAAGCCCTTGGTGCACATATGCGACCCTACGGTTATACGTACCATACACCCTCTCGAGACGGGGTGTTACATGATGTGGGTGAGAGGAAACTTCTAGGTCCGGATTTGGTTCAAGTAACTACAAAAAATATTCAAGTAATACAAGAAAGGTTGAAAACAGCGCAAAGTCGACATAAAAGCTATGCAGACAACAAGAGGCGAGAATTGGAATTTCAAGTGGGTGATCATGTCTTCCTAAAGGTGGTCGACAAAAAATGTAATGAGATTTTGGAAGAAAGGAAAGCTTAGTCCCAGATATGTAGGACCATTTTAAGTGCTTGAGAAGGTTGGTGCCTTACAATATAGAGTGGCATTACCCCCAAAGTTAGAAAAAATCCATAATGTGTTTCATGTGTCATCACTAAGAAAATATGTTTATGATGTATCTCATGTGGTAAAGATTGAACCAATTCAATTAGATGAGAATTTGGTTTATGAGGAACATCCTATTCGGATTGTCGACTACATCAAAAGGACTCAAATCAGTGACATGTCGCACTTACATTATACTCATTAGGCAAATCTAGCTTGTAGGCATTGTCATCGATGCACTCCAGGACATGAAAAGGACCATCGCCCTTAGGAAGCAACTTGGAATGCCATTGTGTGGGAAATCTTTGTTTGTGCATGTGCACCCAAACCCAATCTTCGGGTTTAAAGGCAACTTGACAATGTCCTTTGTTGGCTTGTTTGACATATTGCTCTGTCCTTCGCTCAATGTTGAGTCTTGCCTTCTCTTGAATTTGCTTAACAAATTCAGCTTTCTTTTTGCAATCTAAATAAATATGCTCAGACATAGGTAAAGCAGATAAATCCAAAGGTGTTAATGGATTAAAACCATACACAATCTCAAAAGGTGAAAATTTATTGGCAGAATGTGTAGTACGATTATAAGCAAACACAACATTTGGAAAATAGTCTTCCCATGTTTTAATGTTCTTTTTAATGACATCTCTCAACAAAGTAGACAAAGTCCTATTCACTATCTCGGTCTGACCACCAATTTGTGGATGACAAGTAGTAGAAAACAATAGCTTGATTCCTAACTTACACCACAAAGTCTTCCAAAAGTAACTCAAGAATTTAGCTTCTCTATCCGAAACAATTGTCCTAGGCGTACCATGTAATTTCACAACCTCCCTAAAGAACAAATCTACAACATGAGAAGCATCATCTATTTTATGGCATGGGATAAAATGAGCCATCGTTGAAAACCTATCCACAACCACAAATAGAATCCCTACCACGTCTAGTCCTAGGCATACCTAACACAAAGTCCATTGAAATATCAACCCAAGGTTCACTAGGAATAGGAAATGGTGTGTAAAAGCCATGGGGTTGCACTCGGGATTTAGCTTGCCTACATGTGATACACCTCCCACAAATTCTCTCAACATCCCTCTTCATATGAGGCCAATGTGCGCCCTTTTGAAAACCCTAAAGTCTTGGCTACCCCAAAATGTCCCATCAATCCTCCACCATGAGACTCCCTCACTATCAAATCCTGAATGGAACAATTAGGGATGCACAACTTATTTTTCCGAAACACGAATCCATCATGTCTAAAGACTTTGTCATGGGCTGCCATTTCACAACAAGCATACTCTTCACTAAAATCTTGATCCAAATGATACAATTCTTTAATGTGTTCAAAACCAAGCAATTTGGCATCAAGAGTAGAGATTAGGACATACCTCCATGAAAGTGCATCGGCAACAATGTTTTCCTTACCTTGTTTGTAGAGGATGACATATGGAAATGTTTCTACTAACTTCATCCATCGTGCATGTCTCTTATTCAACTTGTGTTGACCCTTCAAATGCTTCAACGACTCGTGGTTGGTGTGAATCACAAATTCCTTAAGCCAAAGATAATATTGCCAAGTTTCCAAGGCCTGAACCAATGCAAACATCTCTTTGTCATAGGTAGGGTATTTCAAGGCTGGCTCACTTAGCTTTTCACTAAAATATGAAATGGGTCATCCTTATTGCATAAGAACCTGGCCAATACCTAAACCTAAAGAATCACATTCAACCTCAAAAGTTTTTTCAAAGTTAGGTAAAGCAAGTAAAGGAGATTGAGTTAGTTTTTCCTTAATCAATTGGAATGCTTTTTCTTGCTCTTCTCTCCACTTAAACCCAACATTCTTCTTAATGACTTCGGTTATCGATGCAGCTATGCTACTAAAGTCCTTCACAAACCACCGATAAAAACTAGCAAGTCCATGAAAACTTCAAACTTTACTTACACTTGTTGGACTTGGCCATTCTTGAATCGCACAAACCTTCTATTCATCAACTCGTATTCCTTGTGCACAAACAACAAAACCAAGAAACACAAGCCTATCAATGCAAAATGTGCACTTCTTAAGGTTAGCAAACAATCTTTCTTTTGAAGCACATCCAAAATAGATTTTAAATTAATCAAATGATCATCTAAGTTCTTGCTATAAAGGAGGATATCATCAAAATAAACAACCACAAATTTTCCAATGAAAGTAAGCAAAACGTGTTCATTAATATCATGAAAGTGCTAGGTGCATTAGTTAACCCAAAAGGCATAACTAACCACTCATATAAACCATATTTTGTTTTCACCTTCTTTCATTCTAATTTGATGATATCCACTTTTCAAATCAATTTTAGAAAAGATACAAGAACCATGTATCTCATCAAACATATCATCTAACCAAGGAATGGAATGACGATACTTTACTGTTATGTTGTTGATGGCTCGGCAATCAACACACATCCTCCACGACCCATCCTTCTTAGGAACCAAAATCACAGAAACGGCGCATGGACTCATCATGCTTTCCCTCATGTACCCCTTTTCCATCAATTCACCATCTTGCTTTTGGAATTCCTTTGTCTCCTCGGGATTAACTCCTATGTAAGCCGGGACAACTTGGAATGGAGCTGTAATTAAAAATAAAATCAATTTCGACATGTTCCATCCTCGAATAGGAAGTAATCCCTTGAATTTCTCAGAAATGACATCCTCAACCAAGTAAAGAGACAATTGAACTAGGCAAACAGAAATGTCAAGTTGGTTAGTGATGTAAAGTGCCTTTGTACAAAAGGGCACCTCACTGTTTTCAAGAAAATGAACTTCCTTTAACCGCTTATCCCCTTCACTGATGACTGCACTCACATTACATGGCCCTTACATGCTTCGTTCTAAGGACATAGCATTGGAAACCTTCAAGGTATTCAAGACCGAAGTAGAGAACAACTAAGTTAGTAGGAGGTCGGGAGCAGAGGTGGGAGAGTACTGCGCGGCAAAGTACAACGAATTGGCAAACACTAGGTCCATTTACTAGGTTTCTTCAAGGGCATGGGATTGTTGCCCAATACACCATGCTTGGTTCTCCATAACAAAATGATGTGGCGGAAAGAAGAAACCGAACCTTAATGGACATGGTAAGGAGTATGAGGAGTAATCTACCTCAATTCTTGTGGACTGAGGCACTAAAGACTACAGTGTGTATAATTAATCGAGTTCCAACCAAGGTAGTCCAAAAGATGCCATTTGAGTTATTCAAAGGTTGGAAACCTAGTTTGCGACATATACGTGTATGGGGATGCCCGTCTAAAGTAAGGATTTATAATCCACAAGAAAAGAAACTAGACCCAAGGACTATTAGTGGGCATATCATTGGATATGCTAAAAAATCCAAGGGCTATAGATTCTATTGTCCTTCTAACACCACTAGGATTGTGGAGTCAAGAAACACAAAGTTCTTGAGAATGACTTAATCGGTGGGAGTGGTCAAATTCATGGCACATTGTCTGAAAGAAATCACTATCAAGGTTAGACCTTTGGTTCAAGTCATAGACTGGCCGTCATACATAATCATGAGGTAGAAACGGGTATAAGACAACCAGTCATTGAGAATCCACAAACTTTTGAGCCTTTGGATCACATTGTCAAGGAACAACAAAACGTTGAACAACTGATTGAGCATTTGGTTGAACAACAAGCTCCCCATGAAGAAACAACATTAAGGAGATCTACTAGGGTAAAAAACTCAGCTATTCCTAGTGATTATATCATGTACTTGCAATAATTAGATTACAATATTGGAGCCGAACATGATCTGAAAAGCGTTTCACAGTCCATAAGTTCTAAGGAATCAAACTTATGGTATAATGCCATGAAATATGAGATGGACTCAATACATCAATTTGGTTTACGCCTTGGCAGAAAACCATGGGCGCAAAGTGGGTCTCAAGACGGGAAAGAAAGACTCACAGGACAACATTGTGAGACATAAAGCAAGACTCATGGCCAAAGGGTTCACTCAAAGGAAGAACCGACTACACGAGACCTTTTTCTCCGTATATCAAGGAAAGCATTTTCTTCTGAAGCTATGGCAAATAGTAGCTCATTTTGACTTAGAGTCAGATCAAATGGATGGGAAACATCCTTAATGGTGAGCTAGAGGAAGAGGTTTATTGAAACAACCCCAAGGATTCTCCTGAGCGGTAAGTAGATCATTTGCCTTTGCAAACTTAATAAATCCATTTATGGTTTTAAAAGTAAGCGTCCTGGCCGCTATATTTAGCTCCATATCACTATCTGATTTTGAAGGAATGTCACATCACATATACCAAAAGGTCAATGGGAGTAAGACTTATTTTCTTGTTTTATATATGGATGATATTTTGCAAGGCAACAAATACAAGTGCTATTATGTGAGGAAACACCCCTCTCCAAAAGAACTTGATATGAAGGACATGGGTGAGGCATCTATGTAATTGGGTATTGTAAGATCCATCGGAAAGATCTCGAGGCATTCAGGTTTGTCGCTGGCGTGACCATATCAACAGTTTGTAGAGATTTCAATGAAAGATTGTCTATCGAGCCTTCCAGCACCCATCGTAGCAGACAAGTTTAGCTTGGATCAGTGCCTAAATAATAAATCTTTGAATGAACAAGTGAAGCAAAACATTCCATATGCTTCAAATTATGTGAAGCCTTATGTATGCTCAAGTCTGTACTGCATTTGGATATCATCAGACATGCGCTGGAGCGGTTAGGTAGATATCAGAATCCAAAAACACCTACCGTAAAAGTTCGCAGCAGTTAAGAGATACCTTTTGTGGTACAAAGAATTGCATCGAGCGTACGTATTACTACCAATAACTTATAACAGCTACCT
This sequence comes from Tetrastigma voinierianum, assembly GCA_016808115.1. Taxonomy (NCBI): domain Eukaryota; kingdom Viridiplantae; phylum Streptophyta; class Magnoliopsida; order Vitales; family Vitaceae; genus Tetrastigma; species Tetrastigma voinierianum. Next base: position 229,990 of record JAEQBH010006112.1, read on the forward strand.
GACGCTACTCGCTGGTTGCATGGACTCTAAAAAGTCCACCTTAGGTTATGTATTTATGCTAGCCGGAGCTCGCTGTCTTTGAGAGCGCAGCCAAACATTAATCGTTGCTTCCACTATGTGGTGCCAATTTTGTATCTTGTTTTGAAGCTACCACATGGTGTTTGGTTTAAGAGTTCATTTCCGCTTGAGAGACGTTGATTCCACGGAGGTCATTAAAGATTATACCTATGACACCGCCGGTGGTTTTTCAAAAGAATGATATAATGAAGTCAAGCAAACAGAACACATTGAGCCATTAAAGCACCATAGAACTACGTGCCAGAAGAAAGTGTCGCCGCACTTTCAAGGTATTTGAGCGACATCGCATCCTCCATCAAAAGGTATGCCGCAAGAAGGAATTTCAAAGAACATATAACCAACATGGGACTTGCTTCTGTGTTGTAATCTCAAAGTTTGTATGTACATATTCGTTATTAATGAAACTCATTCGCTGATGTTTCTATAGTCAGGCACGCTTCGGGCCATTGTGATATGGTGGCGTGTTATCATTAAGTTTTAATCTGAAAATAAACATGTGGTTTATTCCAGCAGTTAAAGGTTGTTGTTAAAGGGACAAATATACTATGGTATGTGGAAGATAACACTCGCCTTTCAAGGACTTGTCGCCATGACTCATGTTTGTTTCTTGTTAAGGTGATATTGAATAATATGGATCAAGTGGGAGATTGTTAATTCTCTTTTCATTTTGAGGCCCTCTCTCATTAGGAAACATTAAGAGAGACCTGAAGTGGTCCACATTAAGTTTGCTCAGACTCGTCTGTGCCTCCCTTTAACATTTTTTATGTTAAAGCTATAACGGACTTCAACCATTAATTCAGGCTTTAACGTTTTTTACGTTATGCCATAATGGATTTCAGCCATTAAAAGAAATTATGATGGAAATTCCTTATAAAGTCGGGATTGTTTCTGTTTTGGGTCACCCTTTGTTCACTCCTCTTTCAAGCAATCAACATCATCGTGGTTTGAAGGAAGCAGAACACACAAGTCTCAATCAACTTTTCCTTGCCTTGCAACACCAAGTGAAGACACTTCGCCTTCGGTTTTGAATTCTTCCAACACACAAACTTCTGGAATATGCAAATATCGTAAAGCATTAACTTATTCACTTGTATTGCGCATTCAAACATTGTGAGAAGCCCCTATTGTCAAAGTTGTATATTACTTAAGTTTCTCTATCACATTACACTTTAGATTGTGCCACACTCAATTAGATATTTGTTGGATTGAAATCTTATTTCAATATTAATAAGAAATATTTGGTTAAAATACCTCATATAAGTTAAATTTTGAAAATCTATCCCTTCCCATGCTTTTTCTTAAAATATGACTCATTGTGGACAAAAATATTTGATTTTCTCCATATCATGTATTTGATACGCCTTTGAAAGAAATATTTATTTTTACAAAAAAAACAATGAGAACATTTTTGTCAAAATAATATCAAAAATTGATGAAGGGTTAGATTTACAAAATTAACTTTTCAAAATGCCTTTTAATCAAATCACCCTATAAATAAAGAGACATCTTAACACATGCACATTACAAATGTACTAATCCTACGAGACCCTAAAATTAACAATCAGTCAAGAAAAACCTTTGTTAGCCCTAAAAGGACTCAAACTGGTGATCAATGGGTAAACTCCTAGTCCTTAGATCAACCAAGCTACCCCTCAAGGTTTTGACACATACACTTCTTTGCAACCCAAAGAGAGAGCATCATCAAGCACTTCAAGTAAAGTGGGGGCTGCAAATTCCCAGTGTATAAACATACTTGGACAGGAGAATGTTGTGTGCTACATTTCCCTTATTTGGCTGGAACCTGCTGTTCAAAAGGAGAATGTTGCAATCAGTTTTTGCTTGCTAAGGCATTCATTCATTATGTGGACCTAGTGTTTTCCTAATTATTCAATTCGCTAGTTCATATATTGTGGTTTTTACAACTCTTAGTCAATACACAAAGCAATTCACATTTTTCCATAAATAGGCTAAGCAGAGCAATAACAAAGCTTAATTAATCAAAGAATACCTGTTCACTCCATCTTATGATAATTGAAATTAACAGAAAATGCACTTTGAAAGAGGTGCAGTGCGATAATGCCAACAATAGTAACAACTTAGAATGTTGATATAATAAATCATGGGAAGGATTTTGTATATGTTACAAACCCTACTTTAATTTTTATATTTCACAACTAAATTGGAAGCCACAGCCGAAACAACATATGGTATATATAAAACTGTAAAGTATATAGTTCCTAGGATCATCTAAATATTCTTTTGCCTGCTTGTTCTTATTTTTTTTAGTCTTTTAAATTGGAACTCAATCAGAGGTATTAATGCCAACTGAACTTTGTCGCCTTTCTGCCTGAAGTGACCTGCACAAGGATTCAAGCTTTCTTCTTTCTGTTTCTTCGTTTTCTCCAGTTGCTTCTTCAACCGCACCCGCTGCTCAGACAAAATAGGAAGATTAACTTGAGATAGAAATTTAGATTAACTGAGATAGAAATTTCATCAATTGAATGACCTACAAAGTTAACTCTTTGCAGTTAAAACAAACGAGCCAAGAATGTCCTTTGACCATAGGGAAATTTAATGCAAGCCGTTAGTGGAAACAAGTTAATCTGTGAATCAAGAATATAAGAAACAAAAAGAAAACCACTAGCCACTGACTGATAAACATAATGTCAATCTTAGTTAGAACCACAATGAGGCATTGGAATTGGAAATGCCGCTCCAGTGCTTGAAAATACCAACAAGGCTCCTATGCTTGCTTGCACAGAAGTTGGTGAAGTAACAACTCACCAAGAATCAGGTTTTAGTGAGAACTAGAGAGCAGAGGATAAGGGAACATAAAGAAGACAATCTCAAAATCAGTAACACTAGGGAAATATTTTCATATAATTAAAGGCATGATATTCATATTAAACCCAAATCCTAAGCTTGAGATTTTAGGAGACTTTGGTCGTTTTACATGGTATCAGAGCTTGGTTTGGCAAGAGGTCTTGAGTTCGGCTCGAGCTGAATATTTAATCTTCATTTACAATTTGAGTCCGGCAGCGGACTTTTGGTTTGTTTGATTCCTCCATGTGCGGATATGGGCTTTATGCACGTGAGGGAGTTGGTCGTTTAACACATATCATGCTAGAGGCAGAATCAATTCAAGTTGGAGACTAACTGCAAGTTGAGACAAGGAGAAAAGACATGTTGGTTCATGACAAGATTCCGATTTAGCAGAAACAGCTCCAGATATAATAATTAAGTGGTGAAGAGGATCCAAGAAATCACAAGTTGCTGATATAGCCTTTACCCAAAGTCATATTCCAACTTAAAATTGATAATGCAGTAGATGGGGGTATACGATACTTCCCAAACAGTGAAGACAAACATTCAAAAGAATGATTAACCACGAATTGATCATACACTCAAAAAGCAAACATTCTTTTTTTTTTTTTTTCCAGAATAAATAAAAGCAACCCAAGGCTGTCATCACAATGGTCTAAATGCATTGGGAGTGTTGCATCATACCTTACTGATACCAGAACAAACAAATGTTAAAGAGAAAAAGAGAAATAGAAGTAAATCTTACTCCTCAACAGTTCTATTAGGACTGACATTATTCCGATTTCACATTTGTTTCAAGAAAGCTTTCCTTCTTGAGTTCCTTTATTGATTTCGACATCTGGTTTTAGGTAACCTCATGTTATGGTAAATTAAAATAAAGGATTATGCTAGCAAGAAAATCAAAAATAATCATCAGAAAGCATGCAGCAGAAAAGAATACACAATTTTCAACGACAATGGAGATGTACCTTCTCAGTCTCTTGCTTAAATGTTTGTAAAGACTCTGCTCTTTAATACGCGCCTCTGCAAACATTGACTGAAAATTGAGATGTGAAAACTTTTAATGAGATAGATCCACTAATGGAAAGCCCAAAGATGAGGACGCAAGCACTACTAGGGATGTCTTGGCATGTTTTCAGGATCCAAAAGCAATGAAACCCTGCATCTGTGTACAGATGCACCAGAGAAGACACGGAATGATTAGTAAAGTGCACATATATCTACATTCTGAACAAGAGGGATAAGCATCTGTTGAATGATAATGGTCAGTGGTTGAAAGCTAGAAAAGCTCTATAACCAAGGTGATCAAAGTAGGGGGAAGCAAAACATATGAAACGTGTAATTAGAGATAATTGAAGGAAGAATTGTCTTTTTTCATTGATCACAAACAACCTATTTATATACAAGAAAATCCCCAAACCAAGTAGGGAAGAATATGAAGTTTCCTAACTCTACATGAATACATGTTTCCTTTTCCCAACTAGTTTCTAATTCTACAATACTATAACACCCTCAAGTCGTGAAAGATGGGGATGTTGATAATGTCCAACTTGTTACAAAATAACTGACTGATCCCCACTCAAAGGTTTTGCAGTAAATATCTCCCTAATTGTTCTCTAGTCCTTACATATCCTATAGAGATCAACCCCCAACTGGATCTTCTCACGGACAAAATGACAATCTATCTCAATACGTTTAGTCCGTTCATGCAAATACTCAAGATGTATTTGGTACGTGACAGAACATTATCACAACTAAAGCTTCACTAAGATCGGCTCTATTGCCCACTTCGATCAATAGCTGACGTATCCACATGATAGCTCTATACTCCGACTCCGCACTAGATCGCAAGACAACAATTTGCTTCTTACTTCCACAGACCGTATTTCCTCCAAAAGACACAATATCCCGGGCGCTTGCCCGATCTTTCTTAGATCCTACCAATCATACGAAAGCACTAAATCTTGGTATGCCTATACAATATTCCACGCCTAGAGCTTCTTTCAACAAGATAGGATACGCAAGCTCTTTTTCACAAGAGCCCAATGATTGACTCCAGTGGGAGATGACATATACATCGACTCAAACACTTACCGACAAGCAATATCCAAGCGAAGCCATCGAAGATAATTCAATTTCTCAACCAATCTTCTATATCTCTCAGGATCTTCAAATAGTTATCCTTCGTTAGTTAGTTGTACATTAGGAGCCATAGGAGTACTACATGGTTTGGCACCTAATTTCCCTGTCTCAGATAACATCTCAAGTACATATTTTCGTTGAGATAACAACCCTACTTTACTTCCTTGCGACTTCAACACTCCAAGAAATACTTCAACATCCTAAACTCTTTGTGTAAAATGGACTGAAAGGACTTAAGCCGATAATATATCTGTCACCCCAGCTGATAATAACATCATCCACATACACTCAATAATAATAATACCAAAACTCAAGTTCTTATAGAAGACAAGAGTGGTCGACTTACTATTCTCAGATGCCAATGTCTCAACTCGTCGATTGAATTCACAAACAAAGCATCGGGACTGCTTCAAACCATACACAAAATTCGAAGATCTACACACCTTCCCTATCTCCTCCTAAGCAACAAACCCCGAAGGTTGCTCCATGTAAACTTCCTCCTGAAGATCTCATGTAAAAAGGCATTCCTGATATCAAGCTGATGCAAGTCCCAATCATAAGAGGCAGCAAGAGAAATAAATAGACGAACAGATGTCAGCTTAGCTACTGGAGAAAAAGTATCAAAATAATCAACTCCATAAGTTTGAGCATAGCCCTTAACAACAAGACAAGCCTTCAATCTAGTAACATACCCATCGGGATTAAACTTGATTGCAAACACCCAACGACGACCAATAGCCTTCTTACCACTAGTTAACGACACCAAGTCACACGAACCATTGTCATCTAAAGCCTGAATTTCATCTACCATAGCAATAAGCCAACCAGGGTGAGATAAGTCTCATGGATAGTGTTAGGAAGAGAGATAGAATCAAGAGATGCAATAAATGAACAAGAGGAAGACAAAAATGGTTATAGGAAACAAACGAAGAGATTGGGTGAGCACACTGTCATTTACCTTACATAAAGCAACTAAGATCATCATTCCACTTGATCCTCATGACAAGCAAAACAAGTGTTTTGACTAGAGACTGGAGGGTTCTAGCGTCGAGAATACACTTGAGTAATGGGAGGTTTAACAAGAATAGGAACAGGAACAAGAGTAGGAGTAGGAGAGGAAATAGTGTACATCGATACCCTAACTAGTAACAGCAGAAGAGAGGGGAAAAGGGGTACTCTCAAAAAATGTAACATCAATAGACACAAAGTAGCGTCGAAGAGGAGGACAGTAACATCGATACCCTTTTTGAACACGAGAGTAACCTAGAAAAATGCACTTTAAGAACTTTAGATCAAGTTTAGAGACTTGTGGATGAATAAAACATGAGCATCCAAAAATCCCAGGCTCAATATAAAACAAGGGATTATTAGTAAACAATTGATGATAAGGAGGTGCCCAGTTTAGAATCGATGATGGCATCCTATTAATCAAGAAACAGGTGGTAGAGACTGCATCAGCCCAAAAGTGTTTGGGAACATGCATTTGGAACAATAGGGCCCATGCACTCTTGAGAAGATGTTTATTCTTTCTCTCAGATACCCCATTCTGAGAGGGTGTATCCACACAAGAGGTTTGATGGAGAATCTCGTGTTGTAACATGAAAGATTGAAAAGGTTCAGATAAATATTCTTTGGCATTATCACTCCTTAATATTTAAACAGGTACATGAAACTGGGTTTAAATTTCAGTACAAAAGACAATGAAATGAGAAAATAACTTAAAACGACTTTTCATTAAATAAAGCTAAGTCACACGAGAGAAATCATCAACAAAAGTAACAAAATATTTAAAACCAGTGGGGGACATAACTGAACAAGGACCCCAAACAACGAATGAATTAACTCAAAATGAGCGGAAGCTCGTTTATTGACTCTAGGACTCAAATGCACACGATGAAGCTTAGCATATTGACACAACTCACAATTCAATGAGGACAGACTAGAAAATTGAGGAAATAATTTCTTCAACAGAAAAAGAGACGGATGACCCAAGCAAAAATGAACTTCATGTGGGTCGGGCAATCCGTAACATGCACAGCTTTGCAACTCAATTAAGAATGAGAGGCCCCTTGCAACTTTTGTCTCTACTAATAACCCGCTGGTCAAAAGATCTCAAATGCATAATAACTAAGAAAGAATGAAATACTGTAATTAAGTGTTTGAGTAAGTTTACTTCATTTAAATTAAATTAAAAGGAAAATGTGGTAAATTCTAGAATGTGGTAGGTCAAAGGGATGAGAGGAGTAGGATTAATTGTGCCCGACCCAAGAACACATGATTTAGACCCATCAGCTAGGGTGATCGTAGAAGTAGAGGGTTGTGACTGAAAAATGGTGAATAAACTAGAATTACCTAGCATGTGGTAGGTGGCTCCAGAGTCAATGACCCAGTTGGAGGAAGAGGACATAAGGCATGTGTTGGGTTTACCTAACTCAGCAAATGCAGCGGTGGGAGTAGAAGCAGGCTTTAATAACTGCATACTCATCCTGCTGCAAAGCCAACCGATCGTCTATATATTATTTGCGTAAGCGGCGTGAGCAAATTAAAATCTTTGGTTCCGATTTAGCAGCTTCCTACACTCCCGACATGTATGTCCTAGCTTATGACAATAATAACACTCTCATGAGGATCACCAAGGCTCGGCGAGAGCTCCATCCATTGTTCTTGGTTTGTTGTTTTACCGGCTCATAGTTACTATTTTTACTGACCAATGCATTACTCTTCTAAATAGATGGGGAGATCTCTGTACGTAATAATTGGCTGAAAGTTTCCTGTAGCGAGGAAATCTTAGGACTTGAGAGAATCTAAGATTTGGTTGTAACAAATTCTAAAGGAAGACTAGCTAGAAAACTCATAACCACCATTTGGTCTCTCTGAGTTTGCTAGACTTTGATATGGCACTAAAGGGCAGCAATATATTCAACTCCTCATAAGTTTTCTTGAATTCCATGAAGTGGGTAGTAAGAGACTTGTCCTGTTTTTTAGGTCAATGAAAAGCCTTGATACCTCAAATAGTGGAGACATTCCCTTCCGTAATAAAGAAACTCAAGTAATCCATTAATTCTCAGAACAAATTACGCGTTGATTAATTAAACCGATTACCTCACTGTCAATGGAATTACGAATCTGTAGATAAAGGCGAGCATCTTCCTCCATCCATTGTTCTTTCAAATCATCAGTTGGTGGCTCCTTAGTGAGATGAGTAGCCATACGCTCCTTACATAGAGGCAAATTTTTTTACTTAACTCCAAATAATCAGTCCATTCAATTTGTGTTCCGTGACTGGATATCATCAAAAACCACTTTCGGCATCGCAAGAGTTTCTTATCATCCGACCACTCATTGAATAACTAAAAGAGTGCCCCATAGACAAGAAACAACAATTCATAAGCGAAACCCTAGTCCCTCAACAATTCCAAAACAAGCTTGAATTTCGCACCACAAACCGTGGCTGTATGAACTCCCAAGACCAAGCAAGCACGCCACCGGGAGTCGCCGGAGATCGACCGGAGCATCCATGCGCCCACACGCGATGCATGTGAAACAGGTGAAACTACAAGATTGGACCCCGGGGGGGGTAGGGCTCAGCGCCAGGTTTCCTGGCCACCGCACTTTATGGCCGTGGTCTACGGCAGACCCAAAATTCTCCTCGTGTGGGCTGTCACCCTACACCCTCTTCGGTTGGTGTTTCAAAGAAACACCCCACGGCCTCCTCCTCACTTCTAAAAATCCCTCAAAATTTACCTTTCTAGGGCAAATTCAAAACCTGCTTCCGATACTACGTAATCATAGATAACACAAGGAAGAATTGTGCGTTTTTGATCACAAACAACCTGGCTTAAGTATGCAACAATCCTAAATCAAACAGAAAGAATACAGTTTCCTAACCTACATGAACATGTTTCCTTTTCCAACTAGTTTCTAATTCTACAATACTATAAGAGAAAGGAAGAGAGATTTCAAAGGTGGAAATCCCATCAAATAGCACTGTGAGCCTACTTATATGCCTTCCCTACACACACAAGCAATGCAAGGCTTTGTCAATGATGTGTTCCTGCTCTAGAAACACTTCCTATTGGTTTAACCTCTTTCTCCATCTAACAGTGTCTCAATTAAAATGTTGTTTTTATCAGCATCTACAGTTCTAAAGGTTGCAAGAACATAACCACAAAACTGCATCCTAGAAACTAAAAAAGGAATGCAATCACGGAGCTTCATCATTTACTACCTGATTGATAACTGTATAGTCTCTCCTCAGCTTAAATTTCGGCCATGAGAGAGCAAAGGTACATTGGTCTAATCCCCAGCCTTTTATCTACTCCAAGCACTCTATACAGTGCTTGGAGTGGTCAAGGCATCTTGGAGCCTTGACTACCATGGTGCTATGGAATATCGCTTGGGTGTAGACTATGTGGTTTGGTGGAATTTAAAATTATCCCTTGTTGGTACTTGTTCTGGTTGCATGTCAAGTTAAATCACCCAGTTAGACCATCAGTTAAGATGAAGGTGGAATCATATATGCTACTAGGTTGGTAAACACTTCAGCAGGTTGAATCACTTCAGTGAAGAAAATAAGTTTAGTTGGGGACAAAAACCAAAGGGAACCCATATTGAATAACACAAGAAACTAAGATTCCTAACACAAACATGCGATGACCATCCCTTCTTTCAAGCTGTAACACAGAAATTTCTTTTGCGCATATAAGCTTTCAGCTTATGTCAAGGATAAATACTTAAACCATTTGAATGTATCTTACTTCTTATCTTAAGGATTCGCCCTCAACTACCATTTAAATCAGTCTGAAACTGATACGATCCCACACCGCTCCACACAAGAGCGGGCGTGCAGATGGCGCCGATGGTCTCCCCACCCAATAGGCTAGTCATTTGGGTTGGGCTCTTCCATTGAGCTTGGGTACCTATCATTGGTGCTTTTATTGAGAGCCGATACGTAGCGGGAGAGGGCTACCTGGAAGAGGGCTACCCGGTGCCCCAAAGGTAGGTTCGATGAATGTTAAATGCAGCCGCGAACCACCCAAAGCCACGTCGTCCTCAAGGATGTCCGGTTTCTCAAGGAGTATAGAATGACAATCCATAGCGGTTCATTGCCAGCAGTGTGGAGTGAAGATGGCTGATGGTACCTTCCACGCTAAACTGGGTCGGGCTCGATTGCTAGGTACCATCATTGGTGCCGGTTCAACCTCAAGGAAAACACCAATGATAGGTACCCAAACCCAATGGAAGAGCCCAACCCAAAAGACTACCCTATTAGGTGAGAGAACCCATCAAGCTTAAATACCACTCCACACTCTCATGTGGAACCGATGTGAAATCGTGGATTACAACACTCTATTACAAGAAAAAAATTAGTAAAATCCATTCGCTCTTACATTTTTATGTGCTAGTATTATTCTCCCAAAAGGGAGAAAATAAAAGACCAGAACCTGCTTCTAATTAAGTCACAAAGGGCTAGAATAAGAAGGTAAAGTGGTTATCTATATCACAAATCAAGTGCATCGTGTAAGGAGCAGCTTCCCAACATGTAAAATGTGTACATGCCCTTGAGGTCTGGCTCAAGTGGTTAAGGGTTGGGATGGGGTTAGGGGAGGTTCCAGGTTCGAATACCAATGGGGACCAAAAAGAAAAAGAAAAGAAAATACTTACTCTATAAAAAGAAAATGTAAAATGTACATACACAACCTAAAACCACTGTTCCAAAGGAATAAATGAGCTTTCTGCAAGTTAAAATCATTGTCTAATAACAAAGCTTTAAAAAAATATTGAAGTTCCGACAGAGAACACAAAAACAGAGTTAACCTGGAATTGTTGGAACTTCTCTCCATCAGCTGTTAACTGTAAACGCAAGCTTTTTTCAGTTGTCAATAACTGTGACACCTGTTCCGCATATAATTTCATCTGGGACTGTTCCTGGATCAATTTCTCCTCATGTTGCTGAATTTTCAAATCAGCAAGCTGCAGTTCCAGTGTCTTCTGCTTTAACTGCACATTCAAGTTCAAAATCACATAAATCAACTGAAATACTTACAGGATGAAGTTTCCAAACATTTAACCAACGTAAAATCCCATAATATGTAGGTGAAAGACGAAGTTTGGATAAGAACTGAATTTTCAGAGAAAGGAAAAAGAGAAAATTTGCTTCCCTTTCCTGATAATTTTGATATTCTAGCATTCGAGAGGCTAGACTCCCACAAATCAGAGCCTGACAACTAATTTTCGACAACCCTCTCTACCCCCACACCCTGAACTATAAAGAAAAACTAATTTCTCAACAAAAAAAAATTTGAAACCCCGAAAAGACCCTTAAATGCAGCCAGCAAGGGAAAATACAAGGCTGGAAAAAAAACACCCATACTCACGTGGCCTTTCTTCTGGCATAGGTGAAACGAATTTGTGCCTAATACTCCCCCACCCACAAAGCATGCACCTTGTCCAAATTGAGAATTGAACAGGGAAATTGAGAATTGAACAGCTCAAAATCTTCCCAGGCAACCTCAAAAGGGGGCAAATTTTTCCACTGAATGAACGCTTCTATCTGTCCAGGTGTGCTATTTTGGGTTTGGCGAACATCTAACAAGGAATCTGGTTCCACAATGAGCCCTAAGTCGGCTGAGAGCTGAGGAGGCAGCAGGGTAGCTGAGTGAGAGGTTCCTTTAGCATGCCGTAGTTGGGAAATGTGGAAGACTGGGTGTATAGAAGCAGTCGGGGGTAGGTCTAATTTGTATGTCACGGCTTCAACCCTTTGGAGCACTGTGTAGGGCCCATAAACCCGAGCAGCCAGTTTCTGATTAGCACAAGAGACTAGTTATTTTTGCTGGTATGATCTCAGTTTCAGAAATACCTTTGCCCCAAACACTAACTCCTCTTCCCTTCTCTTAGAGTCGGCATACTTTTTCATTCTTTGCTGGGCGCGCAACAATTGCATATGTAAATCATCTAGCACCGCATCACGCTCAAGCAACTGTTGTTCCACTGCAGAAACTATCGTGGTTCCAAGCACTGTTCGGAGCAAGGGAGGGAGGTCACGGCCATAGAGAGCTTTGAAAGGAGAACAACCAAGTGGAGTGGTGCAGTGTTATACCAATACTCCACCCATGAAAGCCACTTCGGGCGTTGACAGGCCTATCGAAGAAAAACAACGAGATACTTGCAAACAACGGTTGACTACTTCACTCTACCCATCAGTTTGAGGATGATAGGTTGTACTCCTCTTAAGAACAGTGCCTTGGAGCCGAAATATTTCCTTCCAAAAGTGACTGAAAATTTTGGCTCCGGTAGGAAATTATAGAAGTGGGAACGCCATGTAGTTGCACAATTTATGTGACAAAGATAGCAACCACTGATTGAGCCAAAAAAGGGTGCTTTAAGCATAAGAAGTGAGCATACTTGCTCAAACGATCGACCACAACAAGGATAGTAGAGCTGCCATCCACTTTTGGTAGACCTTCAATGAAGTCTAAAGTGATTTCTTCCCACACTTGAAGTGGTAATGGAATGGGTTGTAGAAGGCCAGCCGGTGTAGCGGACAATGTCTTATTTCGTTGGCGGGTATCACATTCAACCACGAACTTGGCTATATCAAACCTCATGCCCACCCAATACAACTCTAAGGCGATACTTTGGTACATTTTTGTCTCACCTGAATGGTATCCGATAGGTGTTGAGTGAAACTCTGTGAGAATCAAGGGAATGAGAGAAGAGGTACGGGGCACCACCAGGCGTCCTTTAAAAAATAGTAGTCCATCCCTGAGCTCAAAACCAGAATGTGCCATTGTTCCTTGCGATAAGTCAAGCAAAGTCAAGTGTAAAAACATCCTGCTCAATTCAAGTTCAACTTATCCCAATCACGCCATTGATGTCACTAAAGAAAGCACAGGCAGCCCCAACTGTTCTCCGAGAGAGAGCACCTGCTGCCTGGTTTAAATAGCCTGCCTTGTACTGAATTTCAAAATCAAACCAAGTAATCTTACATACCCATTTCTGATACTTTGTACCGATCATACGCTGCTCCAATAAAAATTTCAGACTCCACTGGTCAGTTTGGATGATAAAATGCCGCCCCAAAAGGTAAGGTCTTTGCCCTCTTGCATTAGCACGGCCCCGACAACAAAGCCAAAGGCATTTGCTTCAATAACAAATGGTTTGGAAAAGTCTGGCATAGCCAAAACTGGCACTTGGGTCATAACTTCCTTCAACTGATGAAACGCCTGCTCAACTTCCTCATTCCACCTATAGCAATCCTTCTTAAGCTGCTTTGTAAGTGGCCCAGCAATTTGCCCATATCCTGGCACAAACTTCCTATAGTATCTTGTTAGCACGAGGAAACCCCTTAATTCTATCAGTGTCCAAGGGCGAGGCCACTCAAGCATGACCTACACTTTTGTAGGATCCACTACCACACCTACAACTAAGATGATGTGCCCCAATTAAGCTTGTTGAGATCTGCCAAATTCACATTTTTTTCTGTTGACATACAAATATGTTGTTGTAGCAAACGAAAACCTGATTCTAAGTGAGCTATATGGGTAAACAAATCTGGGTTGTATATAAGGATATCATCAAAGAAGACCAGGACGAATTTCCAAAGATGTGGCCAAAACACTTCACTCATTAATGACTGAAACATCGAGGGTGCATTAGATAAACCAAATGGCACACTCAAGAACTCATAGTGCCCTTCATGCGCAAGTGTGTATATTATCTTATACTCATCTCTACTTTGACACGTAACTCCAAATTTCGGACAATTGAGTTTTCCGCTAACAAAGGTTCCCATGCATCTCTAACCACCGACGTCTATAATGACAAGTTTGCATACCTAAATTGAGAGGAATGAAGTCCAATGATTTCGACTGCGCTTGTAGCATACACCCTAACAAACCCCTCGTAATGGAGATATTGTCCTCATTCCCTAACTGCACCCTGCAACTAGCTATACCCGAGACCGGAATTTTCAATACCTCAATCAGCTTCCTAGAAATGAAATTGTGCGTCGCCCCTAGATCAATTAAAACCACCATTGGCTTATCCCCCAAGCTACCTCAAGCCCTTAATGTTTTGGTTCATCAACCCCACACGTAGTCTTAGATACTTCCACCATCGGAGAGACTCCTGGCCACTAAACTCTTCTTCATTTTGGCTCGTCACGAGATCTTCTCGGCACCACTATCATAATGAGTTCCTTCGTTTCAGAGTACGCCCGGGGCCAGAACTTTTCATCACAACATAGCAAAGCCCCTTCACAACGCCATCGATCTCAACGTCATAGCCTCCAAACTCGCCTCGCCGCCTTCTATGGAGTCTTTAGATCCGAGGGTCGATCATGGGAAGAAGTTCTCCTCTACAATGACGCTCCTAAGTCTCCATGGAGTTTGCCCTCCCATGAGAATCGAAGCCCTAGGCTTAATGGGGTGTTGTGGGCCAAAAGCGGGCTCAACCCATCCTCATCACTCAGCCAGAACCATGGCCTGGCCTAAGCCCACAGGCCGGAAAAACCTCAGTTCACGTCGGATGTCTGGTCGAAGTCCACTAAGAAACTTGTTCAACAAGCATATTTCTGACACCTCCTCCGACGATGCTGCATGAGCGATGAATTGCCAGTGGTAGTGGGCAATGGTCCCTTCTTGCCTTAACTCCATCCACTGCTCATGTAGACTCCTTCTGTCATAGCTCTGAACTGTCTCAAGAAAATCCCGGGTTCACCAATGAATAGATCGCTCTCCCTTGCTCTCCCAATCGATACCGAAAGGCGTCTCTGCATGACACGGCCTCCACCTCTCACCTCACGTATTTGTGAAGATCAAGAATCGTCAGCTTCTAATAGCCACCGTCGATTCTCTCCCCGTGAAAATAGTACTCCAATCTCCGATACTTGTTTACATGTCGTGGACCCACATGGCTATCCCGCTAGCTTCTATTTGGGTCAAGGTTGATTCGAGAACTCATGGGTGTGGTATTTTTCTAAGATGTTCCCTAATCCCATAATTCCCTCCGACTTCAAAATTTCCTGCAAACTTTCCTTTAGGCTTAATAATTCCTCTTAGATCCCCGATCTCTCCCCTATAGTGCCCTTAACCATTCTCCATCAAATCCAATTCCGAGTCATCATGCTGGTTTCTGCGTTTTTTTTCCATCGTTACCACTTTGATACCAATTTGATATGAACTGGAATTTTTCAAAAAAAGGAAAAGAAAAAATTATGCTTCCCTTTATTGACAATTTTGATATTCTAGCATTCAAGAGGCTAGACTCTCCACACAGCGTAGCTCAACAACTAATCTGCCGACAACCCTCCACCCGCACACCTTGAACTATAAAGAAAAACTAATTTCTCAACAGAAAAAATATTGAAAACCCGAAAAGACCTTAAATGCAGCCAGCAAGGGAAAACATCAGGCTGGAAATAAAACACTCATGCTCACGTGGCCTTTCTTTTGGCATAGGTGAGACAAATTTGTAGCCTATCAAAGTTACCTTCTGTGCAAATTGCTGTTCTGAAAGAGTGTATTGATCAGCAAGCTGCTTTAATTTGTTCCTCAACCTGAAATTCAAGAACTTCATATTAATTTGAATGTTAAGGATTATACCACCGTAAATGGACTTAAGAGAACATACGGCTATAAATTATGTGAAATTTTCCTTTTCATTTTTTAATGGCAGATAAAAAAATGTTTAAATCCAAGATGGTTTTAGATCCATGTAAAAGGAGGATATATCAAAGACATAGTGAATCTAGAATAATGAAGGTGATGAAGCATAAGGGATGCCAATAGGAAACTCACGTGCCCGAAAAACTAAGATAATGGCTAGTACAAATCTTATAGCATGATGGTAAAATAAAGGAAGATAGAGAAAAATTAAGTGTCTTCTAGCCAATT
This sequence comes from Tetrastigma voinierianum, assembly GCA_016808115.1. Lineage (NCBI taxonomy): Eukaryota > Viridiplantae > Streptophyta > Magnoliopsida > Vitales > Vitaceae > Tetrastigma > Tetrastigma voinierianum. The sequence continues at coordinate 245,928 of JAEQBH010006112.1, forward strand.
TGAGAATACATCCTTTGCATAAATAAAACCCTATTGCAAGGTAAGGACTAATTTCCCCCACAGTTTCTTTTGGTGTTTACTCTGTGAAATGAGTGGGGAGACAATTCTTCAAAGGTCTTTTCTCCACCAGAAGAAACATGTTTCTCCATGAAAACATGATCAATTGTTCTATCAGTCCTTTCAATGCCCTTCTCCAAAACATGTCTTTTTAAGAGGGGGAAAACACTTATCCAGCTTTTAGCTACTTAGGTAACATAGACATCTAAAATATCAAAGAAGATAAGTGCAGGAAGATTTCCCAATATTTGTGTACTCATGTATTATATTTGATTGTGCTATTTTAGGTAGTCGAGTGATTTGTGGGTTGTAGATATATTCCTTCTTAGCTATAGAAATATTTTAGAGCGCTTTATTTTTCCTTAATTGGGGATTAGCTACCTGGTTTGTAATCACAGGCTCTCATAAATTTCCTGTATAGAAGCATAATGAGAATCATCCAATTCTTCACATCTTTTATTCTCTGCTTCATGGTATCAGAGCAGAAAAAGATCTACGTTTTTGTTTTCTGCATTCCAGTCCCTAAAAATACCAGAAATCGTGTCTAGTTCTCAGCCATCTCAGCATCCTCAGTCTCAGCCTCAGCCTCAGATTGGCCAGAATTTGCCTGAAAATCACCCTCTTCAGATCACTACAATCCGACTAAATGGTGACCAATGTTTTCAAAGGCGAAAGCATAAGGCGAGGCGTTTTCATATTTGTGAGACAAGGCGTAAGCCTCGAGGTGTTGAGGCGTAAGCCTTTTGTGATCACATTATATAATTAATAAATATTTTATACTATATTAAAAACAATATATTGAATAAAAAATAAAATATAATTAAAATTTTTGGAATACATAATTAATATCCATATTTGGAATATGTTAATATCCATTTCTTCTTAATCCTATAATAAAATAATTTATGTTATTTTATTTTAAAATAATTTCTTTCACGTAAATTATTTGAATGATTATAATAAAAAATAAATTATAATTTTCAAAATATGGATAAAATGTTAATATTCATTTTGAAATAATCAGTTCAAAATAATTATCCAATATAAAATGTTTGTATTTTACCAGAATAATTTATCATTATATTTTTAAAACTATTTTTTATAAACAAGTTACCAAATATATTCACTTTTATATAATTATCCAATATGAAAATAGAATAATCCAATATAATTATCTAATATATTCTAATAAAAAATATAATTATCCAATATGAAAATATAATTATTCAATATAAAAATATAATTATCCATTATAAAAATATAATTATTCAATATAAAAATATATTTATCCAATATAAAAATATTATTTAAAAAAAGTACTTTATTTTGTTATTTCCATGAGGCGTTTTTTGGGGCCAATTCACCTCGAGGCGTGATCCCCAACGCCTTTTAGAACATTGATGGTGACAACTTCCTTCAATGGTCACAATCTGTTCATATGTATCTAAGAGGGAGAGGAAAAATCGGCTAGATCACAAGTGAGACGAAGAAGCCTGATGCAGGGACGAGACCATGATGGATGATAATAGTTCGGGTAAGAAATTGGTCGGTGTTAGTTTAGGGGTATAGGGTGTAACTTTGAAGGGTGGGACAGGTTTGGTCTCAAGGGTTATAGGGCTTATTTGAGGTTTATTTATGATGGAATTAAGGTTTAGAATGAAGGACTTTAAGTTTGGAAAGTTTCAGATTTGATTTGATGCAAAACAACTTTGTTTTTTGCCAAGTTTGCGCTGGTTTTCATATGTGCCAAGCTATGCACGAATTTGGGGTTTCTCTAATATTGGGGATGATGGTTTTTATGGTTTCTAGGGTGAAATAATGTTTTTGGAAAGGTTTTAGAGGTATGGAACAAGATTTGGAAAGTTTTGGGTTGAAGTTGAAAATTGGTTACGGAAAGGTGAAAGAGAAGATGATGAAGGAGGAGTTGGTAAAAGGATAGGTACTACTTTACAACTCAAGGGAATTCACCAAGAGATAAGAAGCCATGAACTCGCCACTCAAGGGAATCCACCCAAGAGATAAGAGAACAAGATATATACTTCGCCACCCCAAGAATCCACTCAAGAGACAAGAAGAATAAACTCGCACTCAAATCCACCCAAGAGCAAGAGAACAAGAGAAAATCCTTAAAAAGAGAAATTGAAAATATTATTAAACTTCTAATTGATAATTTCAAGCCTACATTTTGAGGGGTATATATAGGCCTCATACTTTCTAAATCAAATAAAGAAACTCCTACTTTGACTTGGAAAACAAAACTTTCTAATTTAAATAAAGCAACTCCTAAAAGCAAATCATTTTAAAAGGAAATAGAAACTCTTACTTTGACTAAGTAAACAAACTTTCTAAATTAAATAAAGAAACTACTACTTGAACTTGGAGAACAAATCTTTCTATAATAAAACAACTCCAAATCAAAATAGTAAAAAGACTCACAATACTTGGATTTAGAAATAGATTTGATGTCTCCAAGGTTTCACACCTGCCCGAATCCGAATTTTTCATGATGAAGATCGAATTCCCAATGTTTGTTGTAGAAGCTCCTGCATCAAAGCTCCACGGAAGGATCTGCTCATGCCATACTGGGATGCTGAAAACTCCATGGTAATGACGTGGCTAGTTAACTCCATGGCTAAAGAGATAGGTGCAAATTATCTCTGCTATTCTCACAGATGTACTATGATTTAGGGAATCGATTTCAAGTGTACGAATTAACTCTTCAACTTGGAGAAATTCTTCAAGGTGAGGACTCTATGACTAAATATTTTAATTCTCTTAAGAGAATTTGGCAGGACTTGAACTTATTCCACGATTATGAGTGGAAGTCACCCGATGACTACAACTATTACAAGAAGATGGTGAATGTTGGACGAGTCTTCAAGATTCTTGCAAGTTTGAATGTTGAATTTGATGAGGTTCGTGGCCGAATTATTGGAAGAAATCCTCCGCCCCCAATTAGTGAGGTATTTGCAAAAGTATGTAGAGAAGAAAGTCGGAGACAGGTGATACTGGGAAAGAAGGCTGCAAGTACAACTAGACCCATGGAAGGATCAACCCTACCGAAAAACATCCCAAAATCAACGGGTTGGAGACAAAATAACATGCTATGATGGATTGTGGGAAACCACATACTGAGAGACTTGCTGCCAAGTTGCACAAGACCACCCAATGGCAAGGCAAACAAACCTATGAATAGAATATGTTTCATGTAAAATGAGGCTGAATCATCCTCTATTCACAAAGAGCAAATAGATCATCTTCTTAAACTTAAAGTCCCATTCGTCACCAAATTTCCCCTGTCAGGCATGTGACACAAACAGTGTAGTACTTCGGCACTCGCCCTAGGAAATCAGGATCCTTGATCATAGATTCAGGGGCCTTCAATCATATGACAAGCTGCTCTCATTTATTTAGTTCCTATTATCCTTGTTCTGGTATCGAAAAAATTAGAATTGCTAATGGTAGTTTTTCATCTATTGCAAGCAAAGAAAACATCACACCAGAAAAAAATATTCTAAATTTGTTTACATGTTCTGAAACTTGCCTGCAATCTTCTTCCAGTCAGCAGATTGTCCAAAGATTTAACTGCTCCATTATTTTTCCTCCTTCCCTAATCTAGTGTTTTCAGACCAAAACTCGGGAAGATGATTGAACTGCTAGGAGAAATAAATAGACTTTACTACTTTGATGAAACTGCTTTCAGTAATAATAGAGATCATGGTTTAAGTAGTACAAGTTCAAACTCTGTCTATGATCAAGTTATGTTATGGCATAGAAGATTAGGGCATCCTAGTTTCAATATCTCAAATATTTATTTCCTAAATTGTTTAAAGCACTTGATTGTTCAAAACTCCATTGTGATGCTTGTCATTTGGCTAAAGATCGTTGAGTTTCATTCCCAATAAAACCCTATTTTGCTTCAAAACCATTTTACTTGTTTCATAGTGATGTTTGGGGCCCATCTAAGGTTAGCACACTTTCTGGCAAAAAATGGTTTGTAACTTTTATTGATGACCACACAAGGGTATGTTGGATCTACTTGTTGGAAAGGAAATCAGAGGTTTGAACAAAGGTCAAAGAATTTTTCTGATGATTGAGAATCAATTTCAAACCAAAATTGGCCTTCTAAGATCAGATAATGGGACTGGATACTTCAATAAATATTTAGGAGCGTTTTTTTATCGAAAAAGGTGTTATCCATCAATCAAGTTGTAGTGACACACCACAACAAAATGGAATTGCTGAAAGAAAAATAGACATCTTCTTGAGGTAGCCATCATGTTTTCTATGAATGTACCTAAATATTTTTGAGAAAATGCTCTTCTAACTGCTTGTTACTTGATAAATAGAATGCCATCTCAAGTTTTAAAGTATGAAACGCCTCTACAGATTTTGAAATAACTATGGATCTTCCATTAAAAGTGTTTGGTTGTGTTTGTTATGTGTATATACCAAATGCTTTCCGATCAAAACTGGATCCAAAACCTGAAAAAATGTGTGTAGAAGGTTATGCCTCTAATAAGAAAGGGTACAAATGCCTTAAATCCAGTTACAAAGAGATTTTTGAGAGTATGGATGTACACTTTGTTGAGGACCAACCTTTCTTTCAAAATAATCCTCTTTAGAGGGAGAACATAAGTGAGGAAGAGAATTTTTGGGAAACTTTACCCATTCTAGAGGAATCTATACCATTGATTAATTCTAATAAACAAGTTTTGGAAACAATTGTCGAAAGAGTGGAACCTAGTGATAGTACTCTTAATCTAAATTTGTCATATACTAAATTATCAAAGACAAGGGGAGAAGTCCTTCAAAGGGATCATAATCCTCATCCTGAGCTTCAGTTTTATACTAGGAAGTGATCTCACAAAGGTACTAGTTACTACCGTTCCACTTGTTCCTCTAGCAAAAGTTCAATCCAATTTTCCAAGTGAAGGTCCTACAACTCAGAGTAATCCTTATTCTACTCCTATTCTTTCTCCATCTAATGGTTTGCCTAATCTCTCCTCTTTAGATTTTAACCTTCCAATAGCATTAAGAAAAGGTATCCGAGCTTGCACAAAATACCCCATTGTAAAATACTTGTCATATGAAAAATTATCACATGCTCATAAAGCGTTTGTGTCTAGAATTTCTAACTTGTATGTACCAAGAACCGTTCAGGAGGCATTAGATGATCCAAATTGAGATTAGTTTCGCATGAAGAGATGAATGCTCTGAAAATAATACCTAGAGTATTATCGATTCACCCCAACACAAGAAAACAATGAAGCAAATGGGTGTTTTTTACAAGAAATGCAAAGTGCTGATGGAAGTGTGGAGAGATACAAAGCAAGACTGTGAGGCAAAAGGATTTACACAAACTCATGGTGGCAGACTACCAAGAGACTTTGGCTCTTGTTACAAAATGAACTCCATTAGAACACTTTCATGCAAGCACTCTTCAATTGGCTACTTTGTCAGTTCAATGTCAAAAATGTCTTCTTAAATGGAGATCTACAGGAAGAAGGGTACATGGACTTGCCACTCGAATTTGAAGGAAGTCTTGGGAGAGGCAAAGTTTGCAGGTTAAGAAAATCCCTATATGGACTAAAGCAATCACCAAGAGCTTGGTTTGAACGCTTTGGGAACGTAGTAAGGAGGCTCGAGTTCACACAAAGTCAAGCTGATCATACGTTGTTTTTCAAGCACTCCACCAAGGGTAAAATAGCTATTCTGATAGTGTATGTAGGTGATATTATCATGAACGGGGATGATTTCTTTGAGATCAACAAGTTGAGGAATAAGCTTGAGGCCGAATTTGACATCAAGGACTTGGGAAAGCTTAAGTAGTTTCTCAGGATGGAATTTGCAAGGTCCAAGGAGGAATCTTTTATCAACCAACGCAAATACATTCTTGATTTGCTCATGAGACAAGGATGACAGTTGTAAAGCCTCTAAACTCCAATAGATCTAAAAAGTGAAGCTAAAAAACAGCAACAACAAAAGAGATATGGATCGAGAACACATATCAACGATTGCTGGAAGATTAATATATTTGTCTATCACAAGACCCGATATAGCATTTGTAGTAAGTGTAGTAGTGAATTTATGCATTCACCGACCTACTAACTTTGAAGCAATATTTAGATTTTGAGATATCTCGAAAAGAACTCATGGATAGGTCTCTTTGTTCGTAACAGTGTCAGCCCCAAGTCAAGACTACACTGCATACGACGTAAGTGCGCGATGTAATGATAGAAGACCCACTCGAGTGGGTAGGAGGAATTTGGTCACTTGAGGAGAAAAACAAAGTGTTAGAAGAAGTAGTGCAGAGGCAGAATTCCACTCTATTGCACATGGCTTTTTGTGAAGTGTTATGGATCAAAAGACTCCTAGAAGAGTTGAAGGTTCGACACCAACACCTATTAAAGTTTAATAGATAACAAGGCAGTTATTTATATCATAACCAATTCGACATGATGTAACAAAGCATGTAGAAGTGGATAAACATTTCATCGAGAGAAGATAGACAATGGTGTGATATGTATGTCTTACATACCACTACGAACCAAGTAGCGGGATATTCTCAAAGGACTTCTTAGGGTGCAGTATGAGAACTTAGTTAGCAAGCTTGCCATGAATGATATCTTCATGCCAGCTTGAGGGGGAGTGCTGGAAGATTTCCCAAGATTTGCGTAATCATGTATTATATTTGATTGTGCTATTTTAGGTAGTTGAGTGATTTGTGGGTTGTACATATATTCCTTCTTAGTCGTAGAAATATTTTTTAGGAATCAGCTTATTTTTCACTTTAATTGGGATTAGTTACCCAGAGTTCTATAAATTCCCTATACATAAGCATAATGAGAATCGTCCAATTCTTCACATCTTTTCATTCTCAGCTTTAATACGTGATAGAACTAAATCTCCTATAAATTCCCTATACATAAGCATAATGAGAATCGTCCAATTCTTCACATCTTTTCATTCTCAGCTTCAATAAGTGATAGAACTAAATCTCCTAGAAAAAAAAATTATTAAAAAGGATACAACACCCAGCCTTTACAAAAAAATCAAAAAACAAAAGAAAACCCAGCAGCCGCCAAATCTATGCCCTAGCCAATAAGGCCAGTTGGTTAGCCAAAGGAACAATCTACGGTCACCCTTGTCAAGAACAAAATAGAAAAACAAAGCTTTTCTAAGCCTGTTGGGAAACTCTTCGTTTTAATAACTCTATTCATTTCCTTCCAAATTGCCCATAACAGACGGGAGCAGCCCTCCAGACTTTAAATGAGGCTTGGCAAAAGGATTTTGAATGTTGAAACCAGAGAGGGAAATCAGGATCCAGGCAAGGCCAACAAAGAAGCATAGGTAGACGAGTAGGCTTGGGAAGTAGAGGAAGCAACGTGAAGGATATGAATAGAACCTGTTTTTTATTTATAAGTACTTGTATCAGTCCTTGAGAATCAAATGGATGGTGACTGAATTCTAGCATGCTACTGGTAGTGAAGGTTCAGCCAAAGTCAGAATAAAACAGAAACGGGTATGATATTAAGTGGGACAGAGGATAAAAAGAACACAAATATAGTTTTTGGTAGAATTTGCAAGCCTCAATTTTCAAGCAGAAAATTTAATTCAACAGCTGATAGTTCAAACATGTTTCCTGAGCGTGTTTTGAGCATAAAACCACAAATGATAACATCAATGTATCAAGGTTTTCACTTTGCCAACTTACAAAGCAGTAACAAACAATTAGATGGAAAATTGCCCATAAATAGTAAATGTACATACATCCTTTTAAACAACTTCTTTTATTGTGTAGAAATAATGTTTGGAAACCACAGTGTAGCTGACTAAATAAAGAATATATTTAAGTTCCAATACAAGTGGGGACAACTCAGCTGAGACAACACAAACATAAAATGCCAAGGATTTACAAGATCTTAATACTACATTCTCCTTTCAGGACTCCCATGCCCTAATATACAGCCATAATCATGAAAATCAATGCTATCAAATTTTAAAAATTTTAGAGAATATTCACAGGTTCTCATGGGTTGTTATGGTCTTACATCTCATTCTCCTTGAGCTGGGAGAGACAATCATCTTTTTGCTCTTCTAGCTTACTGCTTACATCCTATATAACAAGAAGGGCAAGAAAGCATTCAACCATGATGTCTAGAAACAAAAATGTACTAATTTGTAACGAGTAAAACCTCTTGACTGCACCCATCTTTCCATATGTTGGGTAATCCAAGTTCATAAAGTTACACCCTAAAAGTGCCTATGTGATTTTGATTATCTGTGAACTATATCAGTCAGTTTTCTTTAATACAATGGCCACCAAAAAAAATGTAAAACATTCTTTCTTGTTTGAAGAAAATAACTGGTATTTTCAAGAACTATTTTAGTTGTTTCATTTTTTTTTTTTTTTTTGAGAGACATTTTAAAAATAATTATACAAATATGGAGAATCATTAAAACTGAAGCACTAGAGGAAAAGTCATTTTAAAACCATACAAAATAGGTTAAAAACATTTTTAGTTCTTAAGCAAAATTTTGCTTGACAAACATTAGAGATCAATATATAAAAACTGTAATTTTCAAGAATTATTTCTAAAAAACATATCCTAATAAAGCTCTTAATAATAAGAAAGAATTTAAACACAAACCTTCAGAAATAAAAGATAATTCCAGAAATAAAAATTAGAATATGGAAAGCTTCCAGAGAAATTTCTGATAAAGAACTTCAAAGCTACCAAACATGCTATTAATAATTCAGAATCTTTATTTTCTTTTATTTTAGTTTTGAGTAGATCTTGAGATTCACTGTTATTAGATAAGCTTGTGTAACATTTGGATGACACCCTTGAGTCTAATATTGCTACATTGAGATCTCCTATGTACATCTACTACACTGTCAAAGGAATCGCCCCCTATTTGGACTTCTCCGCTGGTGGGTTGTGTTAAATAGAATTTTAATGGATGCTCCTAAGCAACTCGATAACTAGGAATAGGAAGTGTAGTCGATATCATCTGAACATCGTAAAATCATTCTCTACACATGTCGATGTATTTAATAGAGGCAGATACTTTAGGCCCCGTTGGCCTAAGACTCAGACAATGGCCAAAGTCGAGGTCCCCAGAATCTTGTAGCGTATGAGATCCGACAATATTTCAACATGTGGCGAATTGAATAAGGTCATGGAAGTCGATGAGAGGCTTCACCCGCATGTTTATATTGCTTTTGCCGTAGAATCAAAGAATATTCTTAGAATATCTTCTCGATTTATTCCCTTCCTTCTGCATAATATTTTTCCATCCTTTGTAGATTTGATTTCCTTTTTATGTCTTCCTGATGTATATAAGTAAGTAGGGCCTATAATGTTCAACTCACTCATTCAATCAATAAGAAAAGCATCATTTTCTTATATTTCTTCACATGGTATTAGAGCCATGGAAGGTTCAAGCCGGGTAGTCACTGCAGAATTCAATTCGACAAAACCACTTAATGGTTAGGCTCCATCTCACACCCGAACTATCGTCCCAGAAGCTCTTAGAACTTCATCGCCGCTAGACTTCGCAAGGTCAAATTACTCTCCGTAATCCTTTTCCGACGACTTCCATCTGCAATTCAACGACCCCACCATTGGGTTCATCGTCGCCTGATCTACACGCCAACAACAACCCTAACGACAACCGGCAGGGTCACGCGCTCCACGCATTACGACTTCTCCTCACGGTAGCCACCAATTTTTTTTTTTTTTTTTAACGACGACGCAGGGTGGCGCTGCGGGCCCACCTCCGTCACCGCCTTCTTCCAACTTGGTCGTCCCCTTTCAGCAATCCCTCCCAACCCCTTGGTTTCTCCATTTGAGGCCTGCATCTGGGATTTTTGCCTTCTGTTCTCTCCAACAAGCTATGAAACCCTAGATTTCTACAAATTTCGTGGCTTGCCTACTGCTACAGTGACTATTCTTTATTTTTCCGAGCCTCAGCATCATCCACAGCATTTTCTCACCTTCGCAACTGCATTTTTTTTGGCCCTGGTATTTGGTCTTCATGCTGATTTTGTCGATTTTCCTCACTATGGCTGAAAAAGCTTTGAGCTTTTCTTCGTTTCTGTTAGGAACTCCCATGATAACTGTCAATCAACTCGAGAGAAGTGATAACTATCAGTCCTGGGACAATTCTATTACATTATGGTATACTAGAAATGGTGTTGAAGACCATCTGACCTCTACGAAGTCTAGTGTTGAAGAAGATAAACATCCTCAGTGGCAGAAACATGACACTTTACCTTGTAACATTCTTCAGCAGTCCATAGATCCCAAAACACTTGACAATCTTGGGGATTATCAGGCATGTCAGCCCCTTTGGACCCAAGCAAAAAATTTATATACCAATGATGTTCAATGCCTCTACCATGTCATCTCCTCCGTTGATAGTCCGGAGCAACCTGTTATGGAATTATCTTCCTTCGTTGGGTGAATGTCTAAATTGAAAAATGAGCTCTTATCTGTCCTGCCCAAGGTCACTTATGCCGTAATCCCACTTGTCCAACACATGGATCAAATCTTTAAGGATCCCGACCTTATTAAACTCGCAATAAAGTTTGACAACATCTGGGAACAAATCCTCACTAGCTCTACTATCCCGACCTTACGACATTTTTCTGGTTGCGCCCATCCATCTACTACGACTCAATCTCGGCCCTCTGAGGCTTCTAATGAGACTTCGATAATGCTTGCTCCATCTCACCCTCGCGGTGATTCCCGAAGTATTCATGGTGGCTACCGAGGCAGAGGTCAACGACCTCATGGTACCTACTATAATAGACCGGATCACATTCGAGACAAGTGTTATCACCATATGGTCGTCTCGTCTCTCGCAGACAGCCTTATATAGCCCGCGCCTTCGAACCGCCAACTAAGGATCAGCCTCCGTCTCCATCTCAGGGAGTGACTCTTATGACTGGTGAATATGAGGAGTTTCTTCGCCTCACTCATGCCGCCAAATCTGCCTCCATTGCTTCTGTTACCCAGACAGGTAATGTCTCTACCTATCTTACACACTCTCTTGGTCCATGGATTCTCGATTCCGGCAGATTCGACACCGTCTGCAATAAGGATCTCTTCTATTCCCCTACTATCACGACACCCCCACCGCACTACTTTGGCTACTGACTCAAACAATGGCCAAAGGAATCGGTTCACTCGTCCCTCCCATCTTTACCTCTTACTGCTCTCTCTATGTCCCCGATTCTCCATTTAATCTTTATCTCTATCGTAAGAATCCAATCCATGATCTTAATTGTCAATTACCTTTCTCACTCTTCCGTCACCTTGCAGACCGAGTACGGAAGGATGATCGCATGACATGAGTCTCATGTCTCTTATCATCTCAGATCGGCTCCATCTTCCACCGTTTGCACTTCAACGGATGAACCTCTTCTCGTCCATCATCGTTCCTGGCTATCCGACATTTCCAAGCTCAAGATGGTGTCTCGCTTCCAACTTATTCACTGGGAGCGTGAGGTCGTGGTCAACTTGAGAAACATACTCATGCTCATTCCCCTAAGCGCTGTAGTCCCTGACCAGCCCTGAGCTCATCCACACCGATGTTCAGTCCATCCCCGAATCAGGTCTACTTTACGCTTCCTCGATATTTTGTTACAGCTTATTGATTTTCTCCTATCAGAGTTGGTATTTTTTAATGAAGAGTCGAATCGAAGCATTTTCAATGTTCCAAAATTCTACGAGATTCGCAATCAATTTCATACTTCATTCACATCTTACGCACATGATAATGCCTCGAATACCTCCGCCCCTTTCTCGACCTTTATATCCTCCCATGAATTTTCATTCTTTCTCAGGCTTACACTCCACAACAAAACGGGTGGTCGGTTACAAGAATCGCCACTTAGCTGAGACAACTCGCACTCTTCTCCTCC